>JAPDOI010000651.1:0-326813 GCA_029168955.1 Aplectana chamaeleonis
TTACGGCGTCCAGCGCACTCCCACTTGGGTCCCGCACACTTTCTACGGCGTCCGGCGCACTCACCTTTGGGTCCGCACACTTTCTACGGCGTCCGGCGCACTCCCACTTGGAGCCACGTACACTTTCTACGGCGTCCTGCGCACTTGCACATTTGGGTACCGCACACTTTATACGGCACCCGGCGCACTCCCGCTCGGGTCCCGCACACTTTCTACGGCGTCCGGCGCACTCTAATTTGGATCCCGAACACTTTCTACGGCGTTCTGCGCAGGCCCATTTGGATACCGCACACTTATTACGGCGTCCAGCGCACTCCCACTTGGGTCCCGCACACTTTCTGCGGCTTCCGGCGCACTCTCATTTGGGTCCCGCACACTTTCTTCGGCGTCCTGCGCACTTGCACTTGGGTACCGCACATTTTATACGGCGTCCTTCGCACTCCCACTGGAGCCACGTACAAATTCTACGGCGTCCTGCGCACTTGCACTTGGGTACCGCACATTTTATACGGCACCCGGCGCACTCCCGCTCGGGTCCCGCACACTTTCTACGGCGTCCGGCGCACTCTCATTTGGATCCCAAACACTTTCAACGGCGTTCTGCGCAGGCCCATTTGGATACCGCACACTTATTACGGCGTCCAGCGCACTCCCACTTGGGTCCCGCACACTTTCTGCGGCGTCCGGCGCACTCTCATTTGGTCCCGAACACTTTCTACGGCGTCCGGCGCACTCCCACTTAGGTCCCGCACACTTTCTGCGGCGTCCGGCGCACTCCCACTTGGGTCCCGCACACTTTCTACGGCGTCCGGCGCCCTCTCATTTGAGTCCCACACACTTTCTACGGCGTCCGGCGCACTCTCATTTGGGTTCCGAACACTTTCTACGGCGTCCTTCGCACTTCCACTTAGGTCCCGCACACTTTCTGCGGCGTCCGGCGCACTCCCACTTGGGTCCCGCACACTTTCTACGGCGTCCGGCGCACTCTCATTTGGGTGCAGAACACTTTCTGCGGCGTCCGGCGCACTCCCACTTAGGTCCCGCACACTTTCTGCGGCGTCCGGCGCACTCCCACTTGGGTCCCGCACACTTTCTACGGCGTCCGGCGCACTCTCATTTGGGTCCCGAACACTTTCTGCGGCGTCCGGCGCACTCCCACTTGGGTCCCGCACACTTTCTGCGGCGTCCTTCGCACTTCCACTGGAGCCACGTACAAATTCTACGGCGTCCTGCGCACTTGCACTTGGGTACCGCACATTTTATACGGCACCCGGCGCACTCCCGCTCGGGTCCCGCACACTTTCTACGGCGTCCGGCGCACTCTCATTTGGATCCCGAACACTTTCTACGGCGTTCTGCGCAGGCCCATTTGGATACCGCACACTTATTACGGCGTCCAGCGCACTCCCACTTGGGTCCCGCACACTTTCTGCGGCTTCCGGCGCACTCTCATTTGGGTCCCGCACACTTTCTTCGGCGTCCGGCGTACTCTCATTTGGGTCCCGCACACTTTCTGCGGCGTCCTTCGCACTTCCACTGGAGCCACGTACAAATTCTACGGCGTCCTGCGCACTTGCACTTGGGTACCGCACATTTTATACGGCACCCGGCGCACTCCCGCTCGGGTCCCGCACACTTTCTACGGCGTCCGGCGCACTCTCATTTGGATCCCGAACACTTTCTACGGCGTTCTGCGCAGGCCCATTTGGATACCGCACACTTATTACGGCGTCCAGCGCACTCCCACTTGGGTCCCGCACACTTTCTTCGGCGTCCGGCGTACTCTCATTTGGGTCCCGCACACTTTCTGCGGCGTCCTTCGCACTTCCACTGGAGCCACGTACAAATTCTACGGCGTCCTGCGCACTTGCACTTGGGTACCGCACATTTTATACGGCACCCGGCGCACTCCCGCTCGGGTCCCGCACACTTTCTACGGCGTCCGGCGCACTCTAATTTGGATCCCGAACACTTTCTACGGCGTTCTGCGCAGGCCCATTTGGATACCGCACACTTATTACGGCGTCCAGCGCACTCCCACTTGGGTCCCGCACACTTTCTGCGGCTTCCGGCGCACTCTCATTTGGATCCCGAACACTTTCTACGGCGTTCTGCGCAGGCCCATTTGGATACCGCACACTTATTACGGCGTCCAGCGCACTCCCACTCCCACTCTACGGCGTCCCGCACACTTTCACTTTCTGCGGCTTCCGGCGCACTCCCGCTCGGGTCCCGCACACTTTCTACGGCGTCCGGCGCACTCTCATTTGGATCCCGAACACTTTCTACGGCGTTCTGCGCAGGCCCATTTGGATACCGCACACTTATTACGGCGTCCAGCGCACTCCCACTTGGGTCCCGCACACTTTCTGCGGCTTCCGGCGCACCCTCACTTGGGTCCCGCACACTTTCTACGGCGTCCGGCGCACTCTCACTTGGGTCCCGCACACTTTCTGCGGCGTCCGGCGCACTCCCACTTGGGTCCCGCACACTTTCTACGGCGTCCGGCGCGCTCTCGTTTGGGTCCCGCACACTTTCTTCGGCGTCCGGCGTACTCTAATTTGGGTCCCGCACACTTTCTACGGCGTCCTTCGCACTTCCACTGGAGCCACGTACAAATTCTACGGCGTCCTGCGCACTTTCACTTAGGTACCGCACATTTTAAACGGCGCACGGCGCACTCCCACTTGGGTCCCGAACACTTTCTGCGGCGTCCGGCGCACTCCCACTTGGGTCCCGCACACTTTCTGCGGCGTACGGCGCACTCCCGCTTGGGTCCCGCACACTTTCTACGGCGTCCGGCGCACCTCCATTTGGATACCGCGCCAATTACGGCGTCCAGCGCACTCCCACTTGGGTCCCGCACACCTTCTGCGGCTTCCGGCACACTCTCATTTGGGTCCCGCACACTTTCTTCGGCGTCCGGCGCACTCCCACTTGGGTCCCGCACACTTTCTGCGGCTTCCGGCGCACTCTCATTTGGGTCCCGCACACTTTCTACGGCGTTCTGCGCAGGCCCATTTGGATACCGCACACTTATTACGGCGTCCGGCGCACTCTCATTTGGATCCCGAACACTTTCTACGGCGTTCTGCGCAGGCCCATTTGGATACCGCACACTTATTACGGCGTCCGGCGCACTCCCACTTGGGTCCCGCACACTTTCTGCGGCGTCCTTCGAACGTCCACTGGAGCCACGTACAAATTCTACGGCGTCCTGCGCACTTGCACTTGGGTACCGCACATTTTATACGGCACCCGGCGCACTCCCGCTCGGGTCCCGCACACTTTCTACGGCGTCCGGCGCACTCTCATTTGGATCCCGAACACTTTCTACGGCGTTCTGCGCAGGCCCATTTGGATACCGCACACTTATTACGGCGTCCAGCGCACTCCCACTTGGGTCCCGCACACTTTCTGCGGCTTCCGGCGCACTCTCATTTGGGTCCCGCACACTTTCTACGGCGTCCGGCGCACTCTAATTTGGATCCCGAACACTTTCTACGGCGTCCTTCGCACTTCCACTGGAGCCACGTACAAATTCTACGCCGTCCTGCGCACTTGCACTTGGGTACCGCACACTTATTACGGCGTCCAGCGCACTCCCACTTGGGTCCCGCACACTTTCTACGGCGTCCGGCGCACTCTCATTTGGATCCCGAACACTTTCTACGGCGTTCTGCGCAGGCCCATTTGGATACCGCACACTTATTACGGCGTCCAGCGCACTCCCACTTGGGTCCCGCACACTTTCTGCGGCTTCCGGCGCACTCTCATTTGGGTCCCGCACACTTTCTTCGGCGTCCGGCGTACTCTCATTTGGGTCCCGCACACTTTCTGCGGCGTCCTTCGCACTTCCACTGGAGCCACGTACAAATTCTACGGCGTCCTGCGCACTTGCACTTGGGTACCGCACATTTTATACGGCACCCGGCGCACTCCCGCTCGGGTCCCGCACACTTTCTACGGCGTCCGGCGCACTCTCATTTGGGTCCCGCACACTTTCTTACGGCGTTCTACGCAGGCCCATTTGGGTCCCGCACACTTATTACGGCGTCCGGCGCACTCCCACTTGGGTCCCGCACACTTTCTGCGGCGTCCGGCGCACTCTCATTTGGGTCCCGAACACTTTCTACGGCGTTCTGCGCAGGCCCATTTGGATACCGCACACTTATTACGGCGTCCAGCGCACTCCCACTTGGGTCCCGCACACTTTCTGCGGCTTCCGGCGCACTCCCGCTCGGGTCCCGCACACTTTCTACGGCGTCCGGCGCACTCTAATTTGGATCCCGAACACTTTCTACGGCGTTCTGCGCAGGCCCATTTGGATACCGCACACTTATTACGGCGTCCAGCGCACTCCCACTTGGGTCCCGCACACTTTCTGCGGCTTCCGGCGCACTCTCATTTGGGTCCCGCACACTTTCTTCGGCGTCCGGCGTACTCTCATTTGGGTCCCGCACACTTTCTGCGGCGTCCTTCGCACTTCCACTGGAGCCACGTACAAATTCTACGGCGTCCTGCGCACTTGCACTTGGGTACCGCACATTTTATACGGCACCCGGCGCACTCCCGCTCGGGTCCCGCACACTTTCTACGGCGTCCGGCGCACTCTCATTTGGATCCCGAACACTTTCTACGGCGTTCTGCGCAGGCCCATTTGGATACCGCACACTTATTACGGCGTCCAGCGCACTCCCACTTGGGTCCCGCACACTTTCTGCGGCTTCCGGCGCACTCTCATTTGGGTCCCGCACACTTTCTTCGGCGTCCGGCGTACTCTCATTTGGGTCCCGCACACTTTCTGCGGCGTCCTTCGCACTTCCACTGGAGCCACGTACAAATTCTACGGCGTCCTGCGCACTTGCACTTGGGTACCGCACATTTTATACGGCACCCGGCGCACTTCCGCTCGGGTCCCGCACACTTTCTACGGCGTCCGGCGCACTCTAATTTGGATCCCGAACACTTTCTACGGCGTTCTGCGCAGGCCCATTTGGATACCGCACACTTATTACGGCGTCCAGCGCACTCCCACTTGGGTCCCGCACACTTTCTGCGGCTTCCGGCGCACTCTCATTTGGGTCCCGCACACTTTCTTCGGCGTCCGGCGCACTCCCACTTGGGTCCCGCACACTTTCTGCGGCGTCCGGCGCACTCCCACTTGGGTCCCGCACACTTTCTACGGCGTCCGGCGCACTCTCATTTGGGTGCAGAACACTTTCTGCGGCGTCCGGCGCACTCCCACTTAGGTCCCGCACACTTTCTGCGGCGTCCGGCGCACTCCCACTTAGGTCCCGCACATTTTATACGGCGCCCGGCGCACTCTCATTTGGGTCCCGCACACTTTCTTCGGCGTCCGGCGCACTCCCACTTGGGTCCCGCACACTTTCTGCGGCTTCCGGCGCACTCTCATTTGGGTCCCGCACACTTTCTTCGGCGTCCGGCGCACTCTCATTGGGGTCCCGCACACTTTCTTCGGCGTCCGGTGTACTCTCATTTGGGTCCCGCACACTTTCTGCGGCGTCCTTCGCACTTCCACTGGAGCCACGTACAAATTCTACGGCGTCCTGCGCACTTGCACTTGGGTACCGCACATTTTATACGGCACCCGGCGCACTCCCGCTCGGGTCCCGCACACTTTCTACGGCGTCCGGCGCACTCTCATTTGGATCCCGAACACTTTCTACGGCGTGTTGCGCAGGCCCATTTGGATACCGCGCACTTATTACGGCGTCCAGCGCACTCCCACTTGGGTCCCGCACACTTTCTGCGGCGTCCGGCGCATTCTCATTTGGGTCCCGCACACTTTCTGCGGCGTCCGGCGCACTCCCACTTGGGTCCCGCACACTTTCTGCGGCGTCCGGCGCACTCTAATTTGGATCCCGAACACTTTCTACGGCGTTCTGCGCAGGCCCATTTGGATACCGCACACTTATTACGGCGTCCAGCGCACTCCCACTTGGGTCCCGCACACCTTCTGCGGCTTCCGGCACACTCTCATTTGGGTCCCGCACACTTTCTTCGGCGTCCGGCGCACTCCCGCTTGGGTCCCGCACACTTTCTGCGGCTTCCGGCGCACTCCCATTTGAGTCCCACACACTTTCTACGGCGTCCGGCGCACTCTCATTTGGGTCCCGCACACTTTCTACGGCGTCCGGCGCACTCTAATTTGGATCCCGAACACTTTCTACGGCGTCCTTCGCACTTCCACTGGAGCCACGTACAAATTCTACGGCGTCCTGCGCACTTGCACTTGGGTACCGCACATTTTATACGGCACCCGGCGCACTCCCGCTCGGGTCCCGCACACTTTCTACGGCGTCCGGCGCACTCTCATTTGGATCCCGAACACTTTCTACGGCGTTCTGCGCAGGCCCATTTGGATACCGCACACTTATTACGGCGTCCAGCGCACTCCCACTTGGGTCCCGCACACTTTCTGCGGCTTCCGGCGCACTCTCATTTGGGTCCCGCACACTTTCTTCGGCGTCCGGCGCACTCTCATTTGGGTCCCGCACACTTTCTGCGGCGTCCGGCGCACTCCCACTTGGGTCCCGCACACTTTCTCCGGCGTCCGGCGTACTCTTATTTCGGTCCCGCACACTTTCTACGGCGTCCGGCGCACTCCCACGTGGGTCCCGCACACTTTCTGCGGCGTCCGGCGCACTCCCACTTGGGTCCCGCACACTTTCTGCGGCTTCCGGCGCACTCTCATTTGGGTCCCGCACACTTTCTTCGGCGTCCGGCGTACTCTCATTTGGGTCCCGCACACTTTCTGCGGCGTCCTTCGCACTTCCACTGGAGCCACGTACAAATTCTACGGCGTCCTGCGCACTTGCACTTGGGTACCGCACATTTTATACGGCACCCGGCGCACTCCCGCTCGGGTCCCGCACACTTTCTACGGCGTCCGGCGCACTCTCATTTGGATCCCGAACACTTTCTACGGCGTTCTGCGCAGGCCCATTTGGATACCGCACACTTATTACGGCGTCCAGCGCACTCCCACTTGGGTCCCGCACACTTTCTGCGGCTTCCGGCGCACTCTCATTTGGGTCCCGCACACTTTCTTCGGCGTCCGGCGCACTCCCACTTGGGTCCCGCACACTTTCTGCGGCTTCCGGCGCACTCTCATTTGGGTCCCGCACACTTTCTTCGGCGTTCGGCGCACTCTCATTGGGGTCCCGCACACTTTCTTCGGCGTCCGGCGCACTCCCACTTGGGTCCCGCACACTTTCTGCGGCTTCCGGCGCACTCTCATTTGGGTCCCGCACGCTTTCTACGGCGTCCGGCGCACTCTCATTTGGGTCCCGAACACTTTCTGCGGCGTCCGGCGCACTCCCACTTGGGTCCCGCACACTTTCTACGGCGTCCGGCGCCCTCTCATTTGGGTCCCGCACACTTTCTACGGCGTCCGGCGCCCTCTCATTTGGGTCCCACACAATTTCTACGGCGTCCGGCGCACTCTCATTTGGGTCCCGCACACTTTCTACGGCGTCTTTCGCACTTCCACTGGAGCCACGTACAAATTCTACGGCGTCCGGCGCACTCCCACTTGGGTCCCGCACACTTTCTGCGGCGTCCGGCGCACTCCCGCTTAGGTCCCGCACATTTTATACGGCGCCCGGCGCACTCTCATTTGGGTCCCGCACACTATCTACGGCGTTCTGCGCACGCCCACTTGGGTCCCGCACACTTTCTACGGCGTCCTTCGAACGTCCACTGGAGCCACGTACAATTTCTACGGCGTCCTGCGCACTTGCACTTGGGTACCGCACATTTTATACGGCACCCGGCGCACTCCCGCTCGGGTCCCGCACACTTTCTACGGCGTCCGGCGCACTCTCATTTGGATCCCGAACACTTTCTACGGCGTTCTGCGCAGGCCCATTTGGATACCGCACACTTATTACGGCGTCCAGCGCACTCCCACTTGGGTCCCGCACAGTTTCTGCGGCTTCCGACGCACTCTCATTTGGGTCCCGCACACTTTCTTCGGCGTCCGGCGTACTCTCATTTGGGTCCCGCACACTTTCTGCGGCGTCCTTCGAACGTCCACTGGAGCCACGTACAAATTCTAAGGCGTCCTGCGCACTCCCACTTGGGTCCCGCACACTTTTTGCGGCGTCCGGCGCACTCCCGCTCGGGTCCCGCACACTTTCTACGGCGTCCGGCGCACTCTCATTTGGATCCCGAACACTCTCTACGGCGTTCTGCGCAGGCCCATTTGGATACCGCACACTTATTACGGCGTCCGGCGCACTCCCACTTGGGTCCCGCACACTTTCTGCGGCTTCCGGCGCACTCTCATTTGGGTCCCGCACACTTTCTTCGGCGTCCGGCGCACTCCCACTTGGGTCCCGCACACTTTCTGCGGCTTCCGGCGCACTCTCATTTGGGTCCCGCACACTTTCTTCGGCGTCCGGCGCACTCTCATTGGGGTCCCGCACACTTTCTACGGCGTCTTTCGCACTTCCACTGGAGCCACGTACAAATTCTGCGGCGTCCGGCGCACTCCCACTTGGGTCCCGCACACTTTCTACGGCGTCCGGCGCACACCCATTAGGGTCCCTCACACTTTCTACGGCGTCCGACGCACTCTGATTTGAGTCCCACACACTTTATACGGCGTCCGGCGCACTCTCATTTGGGTCCCGCACACTTTCTGCGGCGTCCGGCGCACTCTCATTTGGGTCCCGCACACTTTCTGCGGCGTCCGGCGCACTCTCATTTGGGTCCCGCACACTTTCTTCGGCGTCCGGCGTACTCTCATTTGGGTCCCGCACACATTCTACGGCGTCCTTCGCACTTCCACTGGAGCCACGTACAAATTCTACGGCGTCCGGCGCACTTCCACTTGGGTCCCGCACACTTTCTGCGGCGTCCGGCGCACTCCCACTTGGGTCCCGAACACTTTCTGCGGCGTCCGGCGCACTCCCACTTGGGTCCCGCACACTTTCTGCGGCGTACGGCGCACTCCCGCTTGGGTCCCGCACACTTTCTACGGCGTCCGGCGCACTCCCACTTAGGTCCCGCACACTTTCTGCGGCGTCCGGCGCACTCCCACTTGGGTCCCGCACACTTTCTACGGCGTCCGGCGCACTCTCATTTGGGTCCAGAACACTTTCTGCGGCGTCCGGCGCACTCCCACTTAGGTCCCGCACACTTTCTGCGGCGTCCGGCGCACTCCCACTTGGGTCCCGCACACTTTCTACGGCGTCCGGCGCCCTCTCATTTGTGTCCCACACACTTTCTACGGCGTCCGGCGCACTCTCATTTGGGTCCCGAACACTTTCTACGGCGTCCTTCGCACTTCCACTGGAGCCACGTACAAATTCTACGGCGTCCTGCACACTTTCACTTAGGTACCGCACATTTTAAAGGGCGCACGGCGCACTCCCACTTGGGTCCCGAACACTTTCTGCGGCGTCCGGCGCACTCCCACTTAGGTCCCGCACACTTCCTGCGGTGTCCGGCGCACTCCCACTTGGGTCCCGCACACTTTCTACGGCGTCCGGCGCCCTCTCATTTGGGTCCCACACACTTTCTACGGCGTCCTTCGCACTCTCATTTGGGTCCCGAACACTTTCTACGGCGTCCTTCGCACTTCCACTGGAGCCACGTACAAATTCTACGGCGTCCTGCGCACTTTCACTTAGGTACCGCACACTTCCTGCGGTGTCCGGCGCACTCCCACTTGGGTCCCGCACACTTTCTACGGCGTCCGGCGCCCTCTCATTTGGGTCCCACACACTTTCTACGGCGTCCTTCGCACTCTCATTTGGGTCCCGCACACTTTCTACGGCGTCCGGCGCACTCCCACTTGAGTCCCGCACACTTATTACGGCGTCCGGCGCACTCCCACTTGGGTCCCGCACAATTTCTACGGCGTCCGGTGCACTCTCATTTGGGTCCCGAACACTTTCTACGGCGTTCTACGCACGCCCATTTGGATACCGCACACTTATTCCGGCGCCCGGCGCAGTCCTACTTGGGTCCCGCACACTTTCTACGGCGTCCGGCGCCCTCTCATTTGGGTTCCACACACTTTATACGGCGTCCGGCGCACTCTCATTTGGGTCCCGAACACTTTCTACGGCGTCCTTCGCACTTCCACTGGAGCCACGTACAAATTCTACGGCGTCCTGCGCACTTTCACTTAGGTACCGCACATTTTAAACGGCGCACGGCGCACTCCCACTTGGGTCCCGAACACTTTCTGCGGCGTCCGGCGCACTAATTTGGGTCCCGCACACTTTCTGCGGCGTCCGGCGCACTTCCACTTAGGTCCCGCACACTTTCTACGGGGTCCGGCGCACTCCCATTTGGGTCCCGCACACTTTCTGCGGCGTCCGGCGCACTCCCACTTGGGTCCCGCACACTTTCTACGGCGTCCGGCGCACTTCCACTGGAGCCACGTACAAATTCTACGGCGTCCGGCGCACTTCCACTTGGGTCCCGCACATTTTCTGCGGCGTCCGGCGCACTCTCATTGGGGTACCGCACATTTTATACGGCACCCAGCGCACTCCCGCTCGGGTCCCGCACACTTTCTACGGCGTCCGGCGCACTCTCATTTGGGTCCCCAACACTTTCTACGGCGTCCGGCGCACTCCCATTTGGGTCCCGCACACTTTCCACGGCGTTCGGCGCGCTCCCACTTGGTTCCCTCACACTTTATACGGCGTCCGGTGCACTCTCATTTCGTCCCGCACACTTTCTGCGGCGTCCGGCGCACTCTCATTAGGGTCCCGCACACTTTCTACGGCGTCCGGCGCACTCTCATTTGGGTCCCGCACACTTTCTACGGCGTCCTTCGCACTTCCACTGGAGTCACGTACACTTTCTACGGCGTCCGGCGCACTCCCACTTGGGTCCCGCACACTTTCTACGGCGTCCGGCGCACTCCCATTTGGGTCCCGCACACTTTCTACGGCGTCCGGCGCACTCTCATTAGGGTCCCGCACACTTTCTACGGCGTCCGGCGCACTCACATTTGGGTCCGGCACACTTTCTACGGCGTTCTGCGCACGCCCATTCAGGTCCCGCACACTTTCTACGGCGTCCGGCGCACTCTCATTTGGGTCCCGCACACTTTCTACGGCGTCCGGCGCCCTCCCACGAGGGGCCCGCACACTTTCTTCGGCGTCCGGCCCACTCTCATTTGGGTCCCGCGCACTTTCTACGGCGTCCGGCGCCCTCCCACTTGGGGCCCGCACACTTTCTACGGCGTCCGGCGCACTCCCAGTTGGGTCTCGCACACTTTCTACGGCGTCCGGCGCACTCTCATTTGGGTCCCGCACACTTTCTGCGGCGTCCGGCGCACTCCCACTTGGGTCCCGCACACTTTCTGCGGCGTCCGGCGCACTCCTCATTTGGGTCTCGCACACTTTCTCCGGCCTCCGGCGCACTCTCATTTGGGTTCCGCACGCTTTCTTCGGCGTCCGGCGCACTCTCATTTGGGTCCCGCACACTTTCTACGGCGTCCGGCGCACTCCCACTTGGGTCCCGCACACTTTCTGCGGCATCCGGCGCACTCCCACTTGGGTCCCGCACACTTTCTACGGCGCCCGGCGCACTCTCATTTGGGTCCCGCACACTTTCTGCGGCGTTCGGCGCACTCATTTTCGGGTCTCGCACAATTTCTACGGCGTCCGGCGCACTCTCATTTGGGTCCCGTACACCTTCTACGGCGTCTGGCGCACTCTCATTTGGGTCCCGCACAATTTCTTCGGCGTCCGGCGCACTCTCATTCGGGTCCCGCACACTTTCTACGGCGTCCGGCGCACTCCCACTGGAGCCACGTACACTTTCTGCGGCGTCCCGCGCACTCCCACTTGGGTCCCGCACACTTTATACGGCGTCCGGCGCACTCCCACTTGGGTCACGCACACTTTCTACGGCGTCCGGCGCACTCTCATTTGGGTCCCGCACACTTTCTACGGCGTCCAGCGCACTACCACTTGGGTTCCGCACACTTTCTACGGCGTCCGGTGCATCCCACGTGGGCCCCGCACACTTTCTGCGGCGTCCGGCGCACTCTCATTTGGGTCCCGCACACTTTCTACGGCGTCCGGCGCACTCTCATTTGGGTCCCGCACACTTTCTTCGGCGTCCGGCGCCCTCCCATTTGGGTCCCGCACACTTTCTGCGGCGTCCGGCGCACTTCCACTTGGGTCCCGCACACTTTCTACGGCGTCCGGCGCACTCCCATTTGGGTCCCGCACACTTCCTAGGGCGTCTGGCGCCCTCTCATTTGGGTCCCGAACACTTTCTACGGCGTCCGGCGCACTCCCACTTGGGTCCAACACACTTTCTACGGCGTCCGGCGCACTCTCATTTGGGTCCCACACACTTTCTACGGCGTCCGGCGCACTCCCATTTGGGTCCCGCGCACTTTCTACGGCGTCCGGCGCGCTCGGATTTGGGTCCCGCACAGTTTCTACGGCGTACTGCGCACTCCCCATGGGTCCCGCACACTTTCTACGGCGTCCGGCTCACTCCCACTTGGGTCCCGCACACTTTCTGCGGCGTCCGGCGCACTCTCATTTGGGTCCCGCACACTTTCTACGGCGTCCGGCGCACTCCCACTTGGGTCCCGCACACTTTCTACGGCGTCCGGCGCACTCCCATTTGGGTCCCGCACACTTTCTGCGGCGTCCGGCGCACTCTCATTTGGGTCCCGCACACTTTCTTCGGCGTTCGGCGCACTCCCACTTGGGTCCCGCACACTTTCTGCGGCGTCCTTCGCACTTCCACTGGAGCCACGTACAAATTCTAAGGCGTCCTGCGCACTCCCACTTGGGTCCCGCACACTTTTTGCGGCGCACGGCGCACTCCCGCTTGGGTCCCGCACACTTTCTACGGCGTCCGGCGCACTCTCATTTGGGTCCCGAACACTTTCTGCGGCGTCCGGCGCACTCCCACTTGGGTCCCGCACACTTTCTGCGGCGTCCGGCGCACTCCCACTTGGGTCCCGCACACTTTCTACGGCGTCCGGCGCCCTCTCATTTGAGTCCCACACACTTTCTACGGCGTCCGGCGCACTCTCATTTGGGTTCCGAACACTTTCTACGGCGTTCTTCGCACTCTCACTTGGGTCCCGTACACTTTCTACGGCGTCCGACGCACTCTCACTTCGGTCAAGCACACTTCCTACGGCGTCCGGCGCACTCCCTTTTGGGTCCCGAACACTTTCTACGGCGTCCGGCGCACTCCCATTTGGGTCCCACACACTTTCTGAGGCGTCCTACGCACTCCCACTCGGGTCCCGCACACTTATTACGGCGTCCAGCGCACTCCCTTTTGGGTCCCGCACACTTTCTGCTGCGTCCTTCGCACTCTCATTTGGGTCCCGAGCACTTTATACGGCGCCCTTCGCACTTCCACTGGAGCCACGTACAAATTCTACGGCGTCCTGCGCACTTTCACTTAGGTACCGCACACTTCCTGCGGGGGCCGGCGCACTCCCGCTTGGGTCCCGCACACTTTCTACGGCGTCTGGCGCACTCTCATTTGGGTTCCGAACACTTTCTATGGCGTCCTGCGCTGGCCCGTTTGGGTCCCGCACACTTATTACGGCGTCCGGCGCACTCCCACTTGGGTCTCGCACACTTTCTGCGGCGTCCGGCGCACTCTCATTTGGGTCCCGCACACTTTCTGCGGCGTCCGGCGCACTCTCATTTGGGTCCCGCACACTTTCTTCGGCGTCCTTCGCACTTCCACTTAGGTCCCGCACACTTTCTACGGCGTCCGGCGCACTCTCACTTGGGTCCCGCACACTTTCTACGGCGTCCGGCGCACTTTCGTTTAGGTCCCGCACACTTTCTACGGCGTGTGGCGCACTCTCATTTGGGTCCCGCACACTTTCTACGGCGTCCGGCGCACTCCCACGTGGGTCCCGCACACTTTCTACGGCGTCCGGCGCACTCTCATTTGGGTCCCGCACACTACTACGGCGTCCGGCGCACTCTCATTTGGGTCCCGCACACTTTCTGCGGCGTCCGGCGCACTCCCACTTGAGTCCCGCACACTTTATACGTCGTCCGGCGCACTCCCGCTTGGGTCCCGCACACTTTCTACGGCGTCCGGCGCACACCCATTAGGGTCCCGCACACTTTCTGCGGCGTCCGGCGCACTCTCATTTGGGTCCCGCACACTTTCTGCGGCGTCCGGCGCACTCCCACTTGGGTCCCGCACACTTTCTACGGCGTCCGGCGCACCCCCATTAGGGTCCCGCACACTTTCTGCGGCGTCCGGCGCACTCTCATTTGGGTCCCGCACACTTTCTTCGGCGTCCGGCGTACTCTCATTTGGGTCCCGCACACTTTGTACGGCGTCTTTCGCATTTCCACTGGAGCCACGTACACTTTCTGCGGCGTCCGGCGCACTCCCACTTGGGTCCCGCACACTTTCTCCAGCGTCCGGCGCTCTCCCATTTGGGTCCCGCATACTTCCTATGGCGTCCGGCGCACTCTCACTCGGGTCACACACACTTTCTACGGCGTCCGGCGCACTCCCATTTGGGTCCCGCACACTTTCTACGGCGTCCGGGGCACTCTCATTTGGGTCCCGCACACTTTCTACGGCGTTCGGCGCACTCTAATTTGGGTCCCGCACACTTTCTACGGCGTCCGGCGCACTTCCACTTGGGTCCCCCACACTTTCTATGGCGTCCGGCGCACTCATTTGAGTCCCGCACACTTTCTACGGCGTCCGGCGCACTCTCATTTGGGTCCCGCACACTCACTTGGGTCCCGCACGCTTACTACGGCGTCCGGCGCACTCTCATTTGGGTCCCGCACACTTTCTGCGGCGTCCGGCGCACTCCCACTTGGATCCCGCACACTTTCTGCGGCGTCCGGCGCACTCCCACTTGGGTCCCGCACACTTTGTACGGCTTTCGGCGCACTCTCATTTGGGTCCCGCACACTTTCTGCGGCATCCGGCGCACACCCATTAGGGTCCCTCACACTTTCTACGGCGTCCGGCGGACTCCCGCTTGGGTCCCGCACACTTTCTACGGCGTCCGGCGCACTTCCACTGGAGCCACGTACAAATTCTACGGCGTCCGGCGCACTCCCACTTGGATCCCACACACGTTCTACGGCGTCCGGCGCACTCCCACTTGGATCCCACACACATTCTACGGCGTCCGGCGCACTCTCATTTGGGTCCCGTACACTTTCTACGGCGTCCGGCGCACTCCCACTTGGGTCCCGCACACTTTCTGCGGCGTTCGGCGCACTCCCACTTGGGTCCCGCACACTTTCTGCGGCGTCCGGTGCACTCCCACTTGGATCCCACACACTTTCTACGGCGTCCGGCGCACTCTCATTTGGGTGCCGCACAATTTCCACGGCGTCCGGCGCACTCTCATTTGGGTCCCGCACACTTTCTACGGCGTCCGGCGCACTTCCACTTGGGCCCGCACACTTTCTGCGGCGTCCGGGCACTCCCACTTGGGTCTCGCACACTTTCTACGGCGTCCGGCGCACTCTCATTTGGGTCCCGCACACTTTCTACGGCGTCCGGCGCACTCTCATTTGGGTCTCGCACACTTTCTACGGCGTCCGGGCACTCCCACTTGGGTCCCGCACACTTTCTGCGGCGTCCGGCGCACTCCCACTTGGGTCCCGCACACTTTCTACGGCGTCCGGCGCACTCTCATTTGGGTCCCGCACACTTTCTGCGGCGTCCGGCGCACTCCCACTTGGGTCCCGCACACTTTCTACGGCGTCCGCCGCACTCCCACTTGGGTCC
This sequence comes from Aplectana chamaeleonis, assembly GCA_029168955.1. Lineage (NCBI taxonomy): Eukaryota > Metazoa > Nematoda > Chromadorea > Rhabditida > Cosmocercidae > Aplectana > Aplectana chamaeleonis. The sequence goes on from JAPDOI010000651.1 coordinate 15,766, forward strand.
CGCACACTTCCTACGGCGTTCAGCGCACTCCCACTTGGGTCTCGCACACTTTCTACGGCGTCCGGCGCACTCTCATTTGGGTCCCGAACACTTTCTACGGCGTTCTGTGCAGGCCCATTTGGGTCCCGCACACTTTCTGCGGCGTCCGGCGCACTCCCACTTGGGTCCCGCACACTTTCTACGGCGTCCGGCGCACTCTCATTTGGGTCCCGCACACTTTCTGCGGCGTCCGGCGCACTCTCATTTGGGTCCCGCACACTTTCTTCGGCGTCCGCCGTCCTCTCATTTTGGTCCCGCACACTTTCTACGGCGTCCTTCGCACTTCCACTGGAGCCACGTAAAAATTCTACGGCGTTCGGCGCACTCCCACTTGGGTCCCGCACACTTTCTACGGCGTCCGGCGCCCTCTCATTTGGGTCCCACACACTTTCTACGGCGTCCGGCGCACTCTCATTTGGGTCCCGAACACTTTCTGCGGCGTTCTGCGCACTCCCACTTGGGTCCCGCACACTTTCTACGGCGTCCGGCGCACTCTCATTTGAATTCCACACACTTTCTGAAGAGTCCGGCGCACTCTCACTTGGGTCCCGCACACTATCTATGGCGTCCTGCGCACTTCCACTTGGGTCCCGCACACTTTCTGCGGCGTCCGGCGCCCTCTCATCTGAGTCCCACACACTTTCTACGGCGTCCGGCGCACTCTCATTTGGGTTCCGAACACTTTCTACGGCGTCCGGCGCACTCCCACTTGGGTCCAGAACACTTTCTGCGGCGTCCGGCGCACTCCCACTTGGGTCCCGCACACTTTCTGCGGCGTACGGCGCACTCCCGCTTGGGTCCCGCACACTTTCTACGGCGTCCGGCGCACTCCCACTTAGGTCCCGCACACTTTCTGCGGCGTCCGGCGCACTCCCACTTGGGTCCCGCACACTTTCTACGGCGTCCGGCGCCCTCTCATTTGGGTCCCACACACTTTCTACGGCGTCCGTCGCACTCCCACTTGGGTCCCGCACACTTTCTACGGCGTCCGGCGCACTCCCACTTGGATCCCGCACACTTTCTACGGCGTCCGGCACACTCCCACGTAGATCCCGTACACTTTCTACGGCGTCCGGCGCACTCTCATTTGGGTCCCGCACACTTTCTGCGGCGTCCGGCGCACTCCCACTTGGATCCCGCACACTTTCTGCGGCGTCCGGCGCACTCCCACTTGGGTCCCGCACACTTTGTACGGCTTTCGGCGCGCTCTCATTTGGGTCCCGCACACTTTCTGCGGCGTTCGGCGCACTCCCACTTGGGTCCCGCACACTTTCTACGGCGTCCGGCGCACTCTCATTTGGGTCCCGCACACTTTCTTCGGCGTCCGGCGCACTCCCACTTGGGTCCCGCACTTTTTCTACGGCGTCCGGGCACTCCCATTTGGGTCCCGCACACTTTCTACGGCGTCCGGCGCACTCATTTGGGTCCCGCACACTTTCTGCGGCGTCCGGCGCACTCCCACTTTGGGTCCCGCACACTTTCTGAGGCGTCCGGCGCACTCTCATTTGGGTCCCGCACACTTTCTACGGCGTCCGGCGCACTCTCATTTGGGTCCCGCACACTTTCTACGGCGTCCGGCGCACTCTCATTTGGGTCCCGCACACTTTCTACGGCGTCCGGCGCACTCTCATTTGGGTCCCGCACACTTTCTACGGCGTCCGGCGCACTCCCACTGGAGCCACGTACAATTTCTACGGCGTCCAGCGCACTTCCACTTGGGTCCCGCACACTTTCTATGGCGTTCGGCGCACTCTCATTTTGGTCCCACACTTTCCACGGCGTCCGGCGCCCTCTCATTTGGGTCCCGAACACTTTCTACGGCGTCCGGCGCACTCTCATTTGGGTCCCGCACACTTTCTGCTGCGTCCGGCGCACTCCCGCTTGGGTCCCGCACACTTCCTACGGCGTCCGGCGCACTCTCACTCGGGTCCCGCACACTTTCTGCGGCGTCCGGCGCACTCTCATTTGGGTCCCGCACACTTTCTACGGCGTCCGGCGCACTCTCATTTGGGTCCCGCACACTTTCTACGGCGTCCTTCGCACTTCCACTGGAGCCACGTACACTTTCTACGGCGTCCGGCGCACTCCCACTTGGGTCCCGCACACTTTCCACGGCGTCCTGCGCACTCCCCTTTGGGCCCCGCACACTTTCTATGGCGTCCGGCGCACTCTCATTTGGGTCCCGCACACTTTCTACGGCGTCCGGCGCACTCCCACTTGGGTCCCGTACACTTTCTACGGCGTCCGGCGCACTCTCATTTGGGTCCCGCACACTTTCTACGGCGTCCGGCGCACTCTCATTTGGGTCCCGCACACTTTCTACGGCGTCCGGCGCACTCTCATTTGGGTCCCGCACACTTTCTGCGGCGTCCGGCGCACTCCCACTTGGGTCCCGCACACTTTCTGCGACGTCCGGCGCACTCCCACTTGGGTACCGCACATCTTATACGGCGTCCGGCGCACTCTCATTTGGGTCCCGAACACTTTCTACGGCGTTCTGTGCAGGCCCATTTGGGTCCCGCACACTTTCTGCGGCGTCCGGCGCACTCTCATTTGGGTTCCGCACACTTTCTGCGGCGTCCGGCGCGCACTCTCATTTGATCCCGCACACTTTCTACGGCGTCCGGCGCACTCTCATTTGGGTCCCGTACACTTTCTACGGCGTCCGGCGCACTCCCACTTGGGCCCCGCACACTTTCTACGGCGTCCGGGCACTCCCACTTGGGTCTCGCACACTTTCTACGGCGTCCGGCGCACTCTCATTTGGGCCCCGCACACTTTCTACGGCGTCCGGCGCACTCTCACTTGGGTCCCGCACACTTTCTACGGCGTCCGGCGCCCTCCCACTTGGGTCCCGCACACTTTCTACGAGGTCCGGCGCACTCCCATTTGGGTCCCGCACACTTTCTACGGCGTCCGGCGCACTCCCACTTGGGTCCCGCACACTTTCTACGGTGCCCGGCGCACTCTCATTTGGGTCCCGCACACTTTCTACGGCGTCCGGGCACTCCCACTTGGGTCCCGCACACTTTCTACGGCGCCCGGCGCACTCTCATTTGGATCCCACACACGTTCTACGGCGTCCGGCGCACTCTCATTTAGGTCCCGCACACTTTCTACGGCGTCCGGGCACTCCCACTTGGGTCCCGCACACTTTCTACGGCGCCCGGCGCACTTTCATTTGGGTCCCGCACACTTTCTACGGCGCCCGGTGCACTCTCATTTGTGTCTCGCACACTTTCTACGGCGTCCGGCGCACTCCCACTTGGGTCCCACACACTTTCTACGGCGTCCGGCGCACTCTCATTTGGGTGCAGAACACTTTCTGCGGCGTACGGCGCACTCCCGCTTGGGTCCCGCACACTTTCTACGGCGTCCGGCGCACTCCCACTTAGGTCCCGCACACTTTCTGCGGCGTCCGGCGCACTCCCACTTGGGTCCCGCACACTTTCTACGGCGTCCGGCGCCCTCTCATTTGAGTCCCACACACTTTCTACGGCGTCCGGCGCACTCTCATTTGGGTTCCGAACACTTTCTACGGCGTACGGCGCATTCGCACGTGGGTCCCGCACACTCTACGGCGTCCGGCGCTTTCTCATTTGGGTCCCGCACACTTTCTACGGCGTCCGGCGCACTCTCATTTGGGTCCCGCATACTTTCTACGGCGTCCGGCGCACTCTCATTTGGGTCCCGCACACTTTCTACGGCGTCCGGCGCACTCTCATTTGGGTCCCGCACACTTTCTACGGCGTCCTGCGCACTCTCATTTGGGTCCCGCACACTTTCTACGGCGTCCGGCGCACTCCATTTGGGTCACGTACACTTTCTACGGCGTCCGGCGCACTCTCGTTTGAGTCCCGCACACTCTCTGCGGCGTCCGGCGTACTCTCATTTGGGTCCCGCACACTTTCTGCGGCGTCCGGCGCACTCCCACTTGGGTCCCGCACACTTTCTACGGCGTCCGGCGCCCTCTCATTTGGGTCCCACACACTTTCTACGGCGTCCGGCGCACTCCCACTTGGGTCCCGCACACTTTCTGCGGCGTCCGGCGCACTCCCACTTGGGTCCCGCACACTTTCTACGGCGTCCGGCGCACTCCCACTTGGGTCCCGCACACTTTCTACGGCGTCCGGCGCACTCTCATTTGGGTCCCACACACTTTCTACGGCGTCCTTCGCACTCTCATTTGGGTCCCGAACACTTTCTACGGCGTCCTTCGCACTTCCACTGGAGCCACGTACAAATTCTACGGCGTCCTGCGCACTCCCGCTTGGGTCCCGCACACTTTCTACGGCGTCCGGCGCACTCCCACTTGGGTCCCACACACTTTCTACGGCGTCCGGCGCACTCTCATTTGGGTCCCGCACACTTTCTACGGCGTCCGGCGCACTCCCACTTGGGTCCCGCACACTTTCTGCGGCGTCCGGGCACTCCCATTTGGGTCCTGCACACTTTCTACGGCGTCCGGCGCACTCTCATTTGGGTCCCGCACACTTTCTACGGCGTCCAGCGCACTCCCACTTGAGTCCCGCACACATTCTACGGAGTCAGGCGCACTCTCATTTGGGTCCCGCACACTTTCTACGGCGTCCTTCGCACTTCCACTCGGGTGCCTCACACTTTCTACGGCGTCCGGCGCACTCCCACGTGAGTCCCGAACACTTTCTACGGAGTCAGGCGCACTCTCATTTGGGTCCCGCACACTTTCTACGGCGTCCTTCGCACTCTCATTTGGGTCCCGCACACATTCTACGGCGTCCGGCGCACTCTCATTTGGGTCCCGCACACTTTCTTCGGCGTGCCGCCCACTCCCACTTGGGTCCCGCCCACTTTCTGCGGCGTCCGGCGCACTCTCATTTGGGTCCCGCACACTTTCTACGGCGTCCTGCGCACACCCATTTGGGTCCCGCGCACTTTCTATGGCGTCCGGCGCACTTCCTCTTGGGTACCGCACACTTTTTACGGCGTCTTGCGCACTTCCACTGGAGCCACGTACACTTTCTACGGCGTCCGGGCACTCCCACTTGGGTCCCGCACACTTTCTACGGCGTCCAGCGCACTCTCCTTTGGGTCCCACACACTTTCTACGGCGTCCAGCGCACTCTTGTTTGGGTCCCGCACACTTTCTATGGCGTCCGGCGCACTTCCACTTAGGTACCGCACACTTTCTACGGCGTCCGGGCACTCCCACTTGGGTCCCGCACACTTTCTACGGCGTCCAGCGCACTCTCATTTGGGTCCCACACACTTTCTACGGCGTCCAGCGCACTCTCATTTGGGTCCCGCACACTTTCTACGGCGTCCGGGCACTTCCACTTGGGTCCCGCACACTTTCTACGGCGTCCTGCGCACTCCCACTTGGGTCCCGCACACTTTCTACGGCGTCCGGGCACTCCCACTTGGGTCCCGCACACTTTCTACGGCGTCCAGCGCACTCTCATTTGGGTCCCACACACTTTCTACGGCGACCAGCGCACTCTCATTTGGGCCCCGCACACCTTCTCCGGCGTCCGGCGCATTCTCACTTGGGCCCCGCACACTTTCTACGGCGTCCAGGGCACTCTCACTTGGGTCCCGAAAACTTTCTACGGCGTCCGGCGCACTCCCACTTAGATCCCTCACACTTTCTATGGCGTCCGGCGCCCTCCCACTTGGGTCCCGCACACTTTCTACGGCGTCCGGCGCACTCTCATTTGGGTCCCGCACACTTTCTGCGGCGTCCGGCGCACTCCCACTTGGGTCCCGCACACTTTCTACGGCGTCCGGCGCACTCTCATTTGGGTCCCGCACACTTTCTACGGCGTCCGGCGCACTCTCATTTGGGTCCCGCACACTTTCTGCGGCGTCCGGCGCACTCCCACTTGGGTCCCGCACACTTTTTACGGTGTCCGGCGCACTCTCACTTGGTCCCGCACACTTTCTACGGCGTCTGGTGCACTCTCATTTGGGTCTCGCACACTTTCTACGGTGTCCGGCGCACTCCCACTTGGGTCCCGCACACTTTCTACGGCATCCGACGCACTCTCATTTGGGTCCCGCACACTTTCTACGGCGTCTGGCGCACTCCCACTTGGGTCCCGCACACTTTCTACGGCGTCTGGCACACTCTCATTTGGGTCCCGCACACTTTCTACGGCGTCTGGCGCACTCCCACTTGGGTCCCACACGCTTTCCACGGCGTCCGGCGTACTCTCATTTAGGTCCCGCACACTTTCTAGGGCGTCCGACGCACACCCATTTGGGTCCCGCACACTTTCTACGACGTCTGGCGCACTCCCACTTGGGTCCCCACACGCTTTCTACGGCGTTCTGCGCACTCTCAATTGGATCCCGCACACTTTCTACGGCGTCTGGCGCACTCTCATTTGGGTCCCGCACACTTTCTACGGCGTCCGGCGCACTCTCATTTGGGTCCCGCACACTTTCTACGACGTTCGGCGCACTCTCATTTGGGTCCCGCACACTTTCTACGGCGTCCGGCGCACTCTCATTTGGGTCCCGCACACTTTCTGCGGCGTCCGGCGCACTCTCATTTGGGTCCCGCACACTTTCTACGGCGTCCGGCGCACTCCCACTTGGGTCCCGCACACTTTCTACGGCGTCCGGGCACTCCCACTTGGGTCCCGCACACTTTCTACGGCGCCCGGCGCACTCTCATTTGGGTCCCGCACACTTTCTACGGCATACGGAGCACTCTCATTTGGGTCCCGCACACTTTCTACGGCGTCCGGGCACTTCCACTTGGGTCCCGTACACTTTCTATGGCGTCCGGCGCACTCTCATTTGGGTCCCGCACACTTTCTACGGCGTCCGGCGCACTCCCACTTGGGTCCCGCACACTTTCTACGGCGTCCGGCGCACTCTCATTTGGGTCCCACACACTTTCTACGGCGTCCGGGCACTCCCATTTATGTTCCGCACACTTTCTTCGGCGTCCGGCGCACTCTCATTTGGGTCCCTCACACTTTTTACGCCGTCCGGCGCACTCTCAATTTGGTCCGCACACTTTCTATGACGTCCGGCGCACTCTCATTTGGGTCCCACACACTTTCTACGGCGTCCGGCGCACTCTCATTTGGGTCCCGCACAATTTCTACGGCGTCCGGCGCACTCTCATTTGGGTCCCGCACAATTTCTACGGCGTCCGGCGCACTCTCATTTGGGTCCCGCACACTTTCTACGGCGTCCGGGCACTCCCACTTGGGTCCCGCACACTTTCTACGGCGTCCGGGCACTCCCACTTGGGTCCCGTACACTTTCTACGGCGTCCGGCGCACTCTCATTTGGGTCCCACACACTTTCTACGGCGTCCGGCGCACTCCCACTTGGGCCCACACACTTTCTACGGCGTCCGGCGCACTCTCATCTGGATCCCACACACGTTCTACGGCGTCCGGCGCACTCTCATTTGGGTCCCGCACACTTTCTACGGCGTCCCGCGCACTCTCATTTGTGTCCCGCACACTTTCTACGGCGTCTTGCGCACTCCCACTGGAGCCACGCACAATTTCTACGGCGTCCGGCGCACTCTCATTTGGGTTCCACACATTTTCTACGGCGTCCCGCGCACTCTCATTTGTGTCCCGCACACTTTCTACGGCGTCTTGCGCACTCTCATTTTTGTTCCACACATTTTCTACGGCGTCCCGCGCACTCCCATTTATGTTCCGCACACTCTCTTCGGCGTCCGGCGCACTCTCATTTGGGTCCCACACACTTTCTACGGCGTCCGGCGCACTCTCATTTGGGTCCCGCACACTTTCTACGGCGTCCGGCGCACTCTCATTTGGGTCCCGCACACTTTCTACGGCGTCCGGGCACTCCCATTTGGGTCCCGCACACTTTCTACCGCACCCGGCGCACTCCCATTTGGTTCCTCACACTTTCTACGGCGTCCGGCGCACTCCCATTTGGGTCCCGCACACTTTCTATGGCGTCCCGCGCAGTCTCATTTGGGTCCCGCACACTTTCTACGGCGTCCGGGCACTCCCAGTTTGGTTCCGCACTCTTTCTACGGCGTCCGGCGCACTCCCACTTGGGTCCCGCTTACTTTCTACGGCGTCCGGGCACTACCGTATGGGTCCCACACACTTTCAATGGCGTCCGGCGCACTCCCATTTGGGTCCCGAACACTTTCTACGGCGTCCGGCGCACTCACGTGGGTCCCGCACACTTTCTACGGCGTCCGGCGCACTCTCATTTGGGTCCCTCACACTTTCTGCGGCGTCCGGCGCACTCCATTGGGTCCCGCACACTTTCTACGGCGTCCGGCGCACTCCCATTTGGGTCCCGCACACTTTCTACGGCGTCCGGCGCACTCTCATTTGAGTCCCGCACACTTTCTACGGCGTCCGGCGCACTCCCATTTGGGTCCCGACCACTTTCTGCGGCGTCCGGCGCACTCCCACTTGGGTCCCGCACACTTTCTACGGCGTCCGGCGCCCTCTCATTTGGGTCCCGCACACTTTCTACGGCGTCCGGCGCACTCTCATTTGGGTCCCGCACAATTTCTACGGCGTCCGGCGCACTCTCATTTGGGTCCCGCACACTTTCTACGGCGTCCGGCGCACTCCCACATGGGCCCCGCACACTTTCCACGGCGTCCGGGCACTCCCACTTGGGTCCCGCACACTTTCTACGGCGCCCGGCGCACTCTCATTTGGGTCCCGCACACTTTCTACGGCGTCCGGCGCACTCTCATTTGGGTCCCGTACACTTTCTACGGCGTCCAGCGCACTCTCATTTGGGTCCCGCACAATTTCCACGGCGTCCGGCGCACTCTCATTTGGGTCCCGCACACTTTCTACGGCGTCCGGCGCACTCTCATTTGGGTCCCGCACACTTTCTGCGGCGTCCGGCGCACTCCCACTTGGGCCCACACACTTTCTACGGCGTCCGGCGCACTCTCATTTGGGTCCCGCACAATTCCTATGGCGTCCGTCGCACTCTCATTTGGGTCCCACACACTTTCTACGGCGCCCGGCGCACTCTCATTTGGGTCCCACACACTTTCTACGGCATACGGCGCACTCTAATTTGGGTCTCGCACACTTTCTACGGCGTCCGGGCACTCCCACTTGGGTCTCGCACAATTTCTACGGCGTCCGGCGCACTCTCATTTGGGTCCCGCACACTTTCTACGGCGTCCGGGCACTCCCTCTTGGGTCACGTACACTTTCAACGGCGTCCGGCGCACTCTCATTTGGGTCCCGCACACTTTCAACGGCGTCCGGAGCACTCTCATTTGGGTCCCACACACTTTCTACGGCGTCCGGCGCACTCCCACTTGGGCCCGCACACTTTCTACGGCGTCCGTCGCACTCTCTTTTGGGTCCCACACACTTTCTACGGCGCCCGGCGCACTCCCACTTGGGTCTCGCACACCTTCTACGGCGTCCGGCGCACTCTCATTTGGGTCCCGCACACTTTCTACGGCGTCCGGCGCACTCTCATTTGGGTCCCGCACACTTTCTACGGCGTCCGGGCACTCCCACTTGGGTCCCGTACACTTTCTACGGCGTCCGGCGCACTCTCATTTGGGTCCCACACACTTTCTACGGCGTCCGGCGCACTCCTACTTGGGTCCCGCACGCTTTCTACGGCGTCCGGCGCACTCTCATTCGGGTCCCTCACACTTTCTACGGCGTCCGGCGCACTCTCATTTGGGTCCCTCACACTTTCTACGGCGTTCTGCTCACACCCATTTGGGTCCCACACACTTTCTAGGGCGTCCGGCGCACTCACATTTGGGTCCCGCACAATTTCCACGGCGTCCGGCGCACTCTCATTTGGGTCCCGCACACTTTCTACGGCGTCCGGCGCACTTCCACTTGGGTCCGCACACTTTCTGCGGCGTCCGGGCACTCCCACTTGGGTCTCGCACACTTTCTACGGCGTCCGGCGCACTCTCATTTGGGTCCCGCACACTTTCTACGGCGTCCGGCGCACTATCATTTGGGTCCCGCACACTTTCTGCGGCGTCCGGCGCACTCCCATGGGTCCCGCACACTTTCTACGGCGTCCGGCGCACTTCCACTTGGGTCGCACACTTTCTGCGGCGTCCGGCGCACTCCCATTTGGGTCCCGCACACTTTCTACGGCGTCCGGCGCACTCTCATTTGGGTCCCTCACACTTTCTACGGCGTCCGGCGCACTCTCATTGGGTCCCGCACACTTTCTACGGCGTCCGGCGCACTCTCATTTGGGTCCCTCACACTTTCTACGGCGTTCCGGCACACCCATTTGAGTCCCACACACTTTCTACGGCGTCCGGCGCACTCCCACTTGGGTCCCGCACACTTTCTCGGCGTCCGGCGCACTCCCATTTGGGTCCCTCACACTTTCTACGGCGTCCGGCGCACACCCATTTGGGTCCCGCAGAATTTCTGCGCCGTCCGGCGCACTCTCATTTGGGTCCCGCACACATTCTACGGCCTCCGGCGCACTCCCATTTGGGTCCCGCACACTTTCTACGGCGTCCGGCGCATCCCACGTGGGCCCCGCACACTTTCTGCGGCGTCCGGCGCACTCTCATTTGGGTCCCGCACACTTTCTACGGCGTCCGGCGCACTCTCATTTGGGTCCCGCACACTTTCTTCGGCGTCCGGCGCACTCCCACTTGGGTCCCGCACACCTATTACGACGTCCTGCGCACTTCCACTTGGGTACCGCACATTTTAAACGGCGTCCGGCGCACTCTCATTTGGGTCCCGCACACTTTCTACGGCGTCCGGCGCACTCTCATTTGGGTCCCTCACACTTTCTACGGCGTCCGGCGCACTCTCATTTGGGTCCCGCACACTTTCTACGGCGTCCGGCGCACACCCACTTGGGTCCCGCACACTTTCTGCGGCATCCGGCGCACTCTCACTTGGGTCCCGCCCACTTTCTACGGCGTTCGGCGCGCTCCCATTTGGGTCCCTCACACTTTCTACGGCGTCCGGCGCACTCTCATTTGGGTCCCGCACACGTTCTACGGCGTCTTGCGCACACTCGTTTGGGTCCCTCACACTTTCTACGGCGTCCGGCGCACTCTCATTTGGGTCCCACACACTTTCTACGGCGTCCGGCGCACTCTCATTTGGGTCCCGCACACTTTCTACGGCGTCCGGCGCACTCCCACTTGGGTCCCGTACACTTTCTACGGCGTCCGGCGCACTCTCATTTGGGTCCCGCACAATTTCTACGGCGTCCGGCGCACTCTCATTTGGGTCCCGCACACTTTCTACGGCGTCCTGCGCACTCTCATTTGGGTCCCGCACACTTTCTACGGCGTCCGGCGCACTCTCATTTGGGTCCCGCACACTTTCTGCGGCGTCCGGCGCATCGTTATCTGGGTCCAACACACTTTCTGAGGCGTCCGGCGCACTGTCATTTGGGTCCCACACACTTTCTACGGCGTCCTGCGCACTCTTATTTGGGTCCCACACACTTTCTACGGCGTCCGGCGCACACCCATTTGGGTCCCTCACACTTTCTACGGCGTCCGGCGCACTCCCACTTGGGTCCCGCACACTTTCTACGGCGTCTTTCGCACTTCCACTGGAGCCACGGACACTTTCTGCGGCGTCCGGCGCACTCCCACTTGGGTCCCGCACACTTTCTACGGCGTCCGGCGGACTCCCGCTTGGGTCCCGCACACTTTCTACGGCGTCCGGCGCACTCTCATTTGGATTCCGAACACTTTCTGCGGCGTTCTGCGCAGGCCCATTTGGGTCCCGCACACTTTCTGCGGCGTCCGGCGCACTCCCACTTGGGTCCCGCACACTTTCTACGGCGTCCGGCGCACACCCATTAGGGTCCCGCACACTTTCTGCGGCGTCCGGCGCACTCTCATTTGGGTCCCGCACACTTTCTTCGGCGTCCGGCGTACTCTCATTTGGGTCCCGCGCACTTTCTACGGCGTCTTTCGCACTTCCACTGGAGCCACGTACACTTTCTGCGGCGTCCGGCGCACTCCCACTTGGGTCCCGCACACTTTCTACGGCGTCCGGCGCACACCCATTTGGGTCCCTCACACTTTCTACGGCGTCCGACGCACTCTCATTTGAGTCCCACACACTTTCTACGGCGTCCGGCGCACTCCCATTTGGGTCCCTCACACTTTCTACGGCGTCCGGCGCACACCCATTTGGGTCCCTCACACTTTTTACGGCGTCCGGCGCACTCCCATTTGGGTCCTCACACTTTCTATGGCATCCGGCGCACTCTCATTTTGGTCCGCACACTTTCTATGGCGTGCGGCGCACTCTCATTTGGGTCCCGCACATTTTCTACGGCGTCCGGGCACTCCCACTTTGGTTCCGCACTCTTTCTACGGCGTCCGACGCACTCCCATTTGGTTCCGCACACTTTCTACGGCGTCCGGCGCACTCTCATTTGGGTCCCGCACACTTTCTACGGCGTCCGGCGCACTCCCATTTTGGTTCCGCACACTTTCTACGGCGTCCGGCGCACTCTCATTTGGTCCCACACACTTTCTACGGCGTCCGGCGCACTCTCATTTTGGTCCCGCACACTTTCTACGGCGTCCGGCGCACTCTCATTTGGGTCCCTCACACTTTCTACGGCGTCCGGCGCACTCCCATTTGGGTCCCTCACACTTTCTACGGCGTCCGGCGCACTCCCATTTGGGTCCCTCACCCTTTCTACGGCGTCCGGCGCACTCTCATTTGGGTCCCTCACACTTTCTACGGCGTCCGGCGCACTCCCACTTGGGTCCCGCACACTTTCTACGGCGTCCGGCGCACTCCCACTTGGGTCACGCACACTTTCTCTGGCGTCCGGCGCACTCTCATTTGGGTCCCGCACACTTTCTGCGGCGTCCGGCGCACTCCCACTTGGGTTCCGCACACTTTCTACGGCGTCCGGCGCACACCCATTTGGGTCCCGCACAATTTCTACGGCGTCCGGCGCACTCCCACTTGGGTTCCGCAGACTTTCTACGGCGTTCTGCGCACACCCATTTGGGTCCCGCACACTTTCTGCGGCGTCCGGCGCACTCCCACTTGGGTTCCGCACACTTTCTACGGCGTCCGGCGCACAGCCATTTGGGTCCCGCACAATTTCTACGGCGTCCGGCGCACTCTCATTTGGGTCCCGCACACTTTCTACGGCGTCCGGCGCACTCCCACTTGGGTTCCGCACACTTTCTACGGCGTCCGGCGCACACCCATCTGGGTCCCGCACAATTTCTACGGCGTCCGGCGCACTTCCACTTGGGTTCCGCACACTTTCAACGGCGTCCGGCGCACTCTCATTTGGGTCCCGCACACTTTCTACGGCGTCCGTCGCACTCTCTTTTGAGTCCCACACACGTTCTATGGCGTCCGTCGCACTCTCATTTGGGTCCCACACACTTTCTACGGCGCCCGGCGCACTCTCATTTGGGTCCCGCACACTTTCTACGGCATACGGCGCACTCTCATTTGGGTCTCGCACACTTTCTACGGCGTCCGGGCACTCCCACTTGGGTCCCGCACAATTTCTACGGCGTCCGGCGCACTCTCATTTGGGTCCCGTACACTTTATACGGCGTCCGGCGCACTCTCATTTGGGTCCCGCACAATTTCTACGGCGTCCGGCGCACTCTCATTTGGGTCCCGCACACTTTCTACGGCGTCCTGCGCACTCCCACTTGGGTCCCGCAAACTTTCTTCGGCGTCCGGCGCACTCACATTTGGGTCCCGCACACTTTCTTCGGCGTCCGGCGCACTCACATTTGGGTCCCGCACACTTTCCACGGCGTGCGGCGCACTCCCACTTGGGCCCCACACACTTTATACGGCGTCCGGGCACTCCCACTTGGGTCCAGCACACTTTCTACGGCGTCCGGCGCCCTCTCCTTTGGGTCCCGCACACTTCCTACGGCGTCCGGCGCCCACCCATTAGGGTCCCGCCCACTTTCTGCGGCGTCCGGCGCACTCTCATTTGGGTCCCGCACACTTTCTGCGGCGTCCGGCGCACTCCCACTTGGGTCCCGCACACTTTCTGCGGCGTCCGGCGGACTCCCGCTTGGGTCCCGCACACTTTCTACGGGGTCCGGCGCACACCCATTTGGGTCCCTCACACTTTTTACGGCGTCCGGCGCACTCTCATTTGGGTCCCGCACACTTTCTACTGCGTCCGGCGCACACCCATTTGGGTCCCGCACACTTTCTACGGCGTCCGGCTCACTCTCATTTGGGTCCCACACACTTTCTACGGCGTCCGGCGCACTCCCACTTGGGTCCCGCACACTTTCTACGGCGGGCGCACTCCCATTTGGGTCCCTCACACTTTCTACGGCGTCCGGCGCACTCTCATTTGGGTCCCGTCCACTTTCTACGGCGTCCGGCGCACTCCCACTTGGGTCCCGCACACTTTCTACGGCGTCCGGCGCACTCTCATTTGGGTCCCGCACACTTTCTACGGCGTCCGGCGTACTCTCATTTGGGTCCCGCACACTTTCTACGGCGTCCGGCGCACTCCCACTTGGATCCCACACACGTTCTACGGCGTCCGGCGCACTCCCACTTGGATCTCACACACGTTCCACGGCGTCCGGCGCACTCTCATTTGGGTCCCGCACACTTTCTACGGCGTCCGTCGCATTCTCATTTGAGTCCCACACACTTTCCACGGCGTCCGCGCACTCCAACTTGGGTCCCGTACACTTTCTACGGCGTCCGGCGCACTCTCACTTGGGGCCCCCAGACTTTCTACGGCGTCCGGCGCACTCTCATTTGGGTCCCGCACACTTTCTACGGCGTCCGGCGCACACCCATTTGGGTCCCTCACACTTTCTACGGCGTCCGGCGCACTCTCATTTGGGTCCCGCACACTTTCTACGGCGTCCGGCGCACTCTCATTTGGGTCCCTCACACTTTCTACGGCGTCCGGCGCACACCCATTTGGGTCCCTCACACTTTCTACGGCGTCCGGCGCACTCTCATTTGGGTCCCGCACACTTTCTACGGCGTCCGGCGCACTCCCACTTGGGTCTCGCACTCCTTCTACGGCGTCCGGCGCACTCTCATTTGGGTCCCGCACAATTTCTACGGCGTCCGGCGCACTCTCATTTGGGTCCCGCACACTTTCTACGGCGTCCGGCGCACTCTGATTTGGGTCCCACACACTTTCTACGGCGTCCGGCGCACTCCCACTTGGGTCCCGCACACTTTCTACGGCGTCTTTCGCACTTCCACTGGGTCCACGTACACTTTCTACGGCGTCCGGCGCACTCCCACTTGGGTCCCGCACACTTTCTGCGGCGTCCGGCGCACTCTCATTTGGGTCCCGCACACTTTCTTCGGCGTCCGGCGTACTCTCATTTGGATTCCGAACACTTTCTGCGGCGTTCTGTCCAGGCCCATTTGGGTCCCGCACACTTTCTGCGGCGTCCGGCGCACTCTCATTTGGGTCCCGCACACTTTCTGCGGCGTCCGGCGCACTCCCACTTGGGTCCCGCACACTTTCTGCGGCGTCCGGCGCACTCTCATTTGGGTCCCGCACACTTTCTTCGGCGTCCGGCGTACTCTCATTTGGGTCCCGCGCACTTTCTACGGCGTCTTTCGCACTTCCACTGGAGCCACGTACACTTTCTGCGGCGTCCGGCGCACTCCCACTTGGGTCCCGCACACTTTCTACGGCGTCCGGCGCACACCCATTTGGGTCCCTCACACTTTCTACGGCGTCCGACGCACTCTCATTTGGGTCTCGCACACTTTTTACGGCGCCCGGCGCACTCCCATTTGGGTCCCTCACACTTTCTACGGCGTCCGGCGCACACCCATTTGGGTCCCTCACACTTTTTACGGCGTCCGGCGCACTCCCATTTGGGTCCCTCACACTTTCTACGGCGTCCGGCGCACACCCATTTGGGTCCCTCACACTTTTTACGGCGTCCGGCGCACTCTCATTTGGGTCCCGCACACTATCTGCGGCGTCCGGCGCACTCCCACTTGGGTCCCGCACACTTTCTTCAGCGTCCGGCGGCCTCTCATTTGGATTCCGAACACTTTCTTCAGCGTCCGGCGTACTCTAATTTGGGCCCCGCACCCTTTCTACGGCATACCGAGCACTCTCGTTTGGGTCTCGCACACTTTCTACGGCGTCCGGCGCACTCCCACTTGGGTCTCGCACACTTCCTACGGCGTCCGGCGCACTCTCATTTGGGTCCCGCACACCTTCTACGGCATACGGCGCACTCTAATTTGGGTCTCGCACACGTTCTACGGCGTCCGGCGCACTACCACTTGGATCCCACACACGTTCTACGGCGTCCTGTGCACTCCCACTTGGGTCCCGCACACTTTCTAGGGCGCCCGGCGCACTCTCATTTGGGTCCCTCAAACTTTTTACGGCGTCCGGCGCACTCTCATTTGGGTCCCTCACACTTTTTACGGCGTCCGGCGCACTCTCCTTTGGGTCCCGCGCACTTTCTGCGGCGGCCGGCGCAGCCCCACTTGGGTCCAGCACACTTTCTGCGGCGTCCGGCGGACTCCCATTTGGGTCCCGCACACTTTCTACGGCGTTCGGCGCACACCCATTTGGGTCCCGCACACTTTCTGCGGCGTCCGGCGCACTCCCACTTGGGTCCCGCACACTTTCTACGGCGTCTGGCGCACACCCATTAGGGTCCCTCACACTTTCTACGGCGTCCGGCGGACTCCCGCTTGGGTCCCGCACACTTTCTACGGCGTCCGGCGCACTCTCATCTGGATCCCGAACACTTTCTGCGGCGTTCTGCGCAGGCCCATTTGGGTCCCTCACACTTTCTACGGCGTCCGGCGCACTCCCATTTGAGTCCCACACACTTTCTACGGCGTCCGGCGCACTCTCATTTGGGTCCCGCACACTTTCTTCGGCGTCCGGCGTACTCTCATTTAGGTCCCGCACACTTTCTACGGCGTCTTTCGCACTTCCACTGGAGCCACGTACACTTTCTGCGGCGTCCGGCGCACTCCCACTTGGGTCCCGTTTTTTTCTACGGCGTCCGGCGCACACCCATTTGGGTCCCGCACACTTTCTGCGGCGTCCGGCGCACTCTCATTTGGGTCCCGCACACTTTCTACGGCGTCCGGCGTACTCTCATTTGGGTCTTACACACCTTTTACGGCGTCCTGCGCACTCCCACTTGGGTCCCGCACACTTTCTACGGCGCCCTGCGCACTTCCATTTGGGTCCCGCACACTTTCTACGGCGTCCGGCGCACTCCCATTTGGGTCCCTCACACTTTCTACGGCGTCCGGCGCACACCCATTTGGGTCCCGCACACTTTCTACGGCGTCCGGCGCACTCTCATTTGGGTCCCTGCACACTTTCTGCGGCGTCCGGCGCACTCCCACTTGGGTCCCGCACACTTTCTGCGGCGTCCGGCGCACTCCATTTGGGTCCCGCACACTTTCTACGGCGTCCGGCGCACACCCATTTGGGTCCCTCACACTTTCTACGGCGTCCGGCGCACTGTCTCATTTGGGTCCCGCACACTTTCTACGGCGTCCGGCGCACTCTCATTTGGGTCCCGCACACTTTCTACGGCGTCCGGCGCACACCCATTTGGGTCCCTCACACTTTCTACGGCGTCCGACGCACTCTCATTTGAGTCCCACACACTTTCTACGGCGTCCGGCGCACTCCCATTTGGGTCCCTCACACTTTCTACGGCGTCCGGCGCACACCCATTTGGGTCCCTCACACTTTTTACGGCGTCCGGCGCACTCTCATTTGGGTCCCGCACACTTTCTACTGCGTCCGGCGCACACCCATTTGGGTCCCTCACACTTTCTACGGCGTCCGACGCACTCTCATTTGAGTCCCACACACTTTCTACGGCGTCCGGCGCACTCCCATTTGGGTCCCTCACACTTTCTGCGGCTTCCGGCGCACTCTCATTTGGGTCCCGCACACTTACTACGGCGTCCGGCGCACTCCACTTGGGTCCCGCACACTTTCTGCGGCGTCCGGCGCACTCTCATTTGGGTCCCGCACACTTTCTTCGGCGTCCGGCGTACTCTCATTTGGGTCCCACACACTTTCTACGGCGTCCGGCGCACACCATTAGGTCCCGCACACTTTCTACGGCGTCCTGCGCACTTCCACTTGGGTACAGCACACTTTCTACGGCGTCCGGCGCACTCTCATTTGGGTCCCGCACACTTTCTTCGGCGTCCGGCGTACTCTCATTTGGGTCTCGCACACTTTTTACGGCGCCCGGCGCACTCCCATTTGGGTCCCTCACACTTTCTACGGCGTCCGGCGCACACCCATTTGGGTCCCTCACACTTTTTACGGCGTCCGGCGCACTCTCATTTGGGTCCCGCACACTTTCTGCGGCGTCCGGCGCACTCCCACTTGGGTCCCGCACACTTCCTGCGCCGTCCGGCGGACCCCCGCTTGGGCCCCGCACACTTTCTACGGCGTCCGGCGCACACCCATTTGGGTCCCTCACACTTTTTACGGCGTCCGGCGCACTCTCATTTGGGTCCCGCACACTTTCTCGGCGTCCGGCGGACTCCCGCTTGGGTCCCGCACACTTTCTACGGCGTCCGGCGCACTCTCATTTGGGTCCCGCACACTTTCTGCGGCGTCCGGCGCACTCCCACTTGGGTCCCGCACACTTTCTGCGGCGTCCGGCGCACTCTCATTTGGGTCCCGCACACTTTCTTCGGCGTCCGGCGTACTCTCATTTGGGTCTCGCACACTTTTTACGGCGTCTTTCGCACTCTGATTTGAGTCCCACACACTTTCTACGGCGTCCGGCGCACTCCCACTTGGGTCCCGCACACTTTCTACGGCGTCTTTCGCACTTCCACTGGAGCCACGTACACTTTCTGCGGCGTCCGGCGCACTCCCACTTGGGTCCCGCACACTTTCTACGGCGTCCGGCGGACTCCCGCTTGGGTCCCGCACACTTTCTACGGCGTCCGGCGCACTCTCATTTGGATTCCGAACACTTTCTGCGGCGTTCTGCGCAGGCCCATTTGGGTCCCGCACACTTTCTGCGGCGTCCGGCGCACTCCCACTTGGGTCCCGCACACTTTCTACGGCGCCCGGCGCACTCCCATTTGGGTCCCTCACACTTTCTACGGCGTCCGGCGCACACCCATTTGGGTCCCTCACACTTTTTACGGCGTCCGGCGCACTCTCATTTGGGTCCCGCACACTTTCTGCGGCGTCCGGCGCACTCCCACTTGGGTCCCGCACACTTTCTGCGGCGTCCGGCGGACTCCCGCTTGGGTCCCGCACACTTTCTACGGCGTCCGGCGCACACCCATTTGGGTCCCTCACACTTTTTACGGCGTCCGGCGCACTCTCATTTGGGTCCCGCACACTTTCTCGGCGTCCGGCGGACTCCCGCTTGGGTCCCGCACACTTTCTACGGCGTCCGGCGCACTCTCATTTGGGTCCCGCACACTTTCTGCGGCGTCCGGCGCACTCCCACTTGGGTCCCGCACACTTTCTGCGGCGTCCGGCGCACTCTCATTTGGGTCCCGCACACTTTCTTCGGCGTCCGGCGTACTCTCATTTGGGTCTCGCACACTTTTTACGGCGTCTTTCGCACTCTGATTTGAGTCCCACACACTTTCTACGGCGTCCGGCGCACTCCCACTTGGGTCCCGCACACTTTCTACGGCGTCTTTCGCACTTCCACTGGAGCCACGTACACTTTCTGCGGCGTCCGGCGCACTCCCACTTGGGTCCCGCACACTTTCTACGGCGTCCGGCGGACTCCCGCTTGGGTCCCGCACACTTTCTACGGCGTCCGGCGCACTCTCATTTGGATTCCGAACACTTTCTGCGGCGTTCTGCGCAGGCCCATTTGGGTCCCGCACACTTTCTGCGGCGTCCGGCGCACTCCCACTTGGGTCCCGCACACTTTCTACGGCGTCCGGCGCACACCCATTTGGGTCCCTCACACTTTCTACGGCGTCCGACGCACTCTCATTTGAGTCCCACACACTTTCTACGGCGTCCGGCGCACTCCCATTTGGGTCCCTCACACTTTCTACGGCGTCCGGCGCACACCCATTTGGGTCCCTCACACTTTTTACGGCGTCCGGCGCACTCCCATTTGGGTCCCTCACACTTTCTACGGCGTCCGGCGCACACCCATTTGGGTCCCTCACACTTTTTACGGCGTCCGGCGCACTCTCATTTGGGTCCCGCACACTTTCTGCGGCGTCCGGCGCACTCCCACTTGGGTCCCGCACACTTTCTGCGGCGTCCGGCGCACTCTCATTTGGGTCCCGCACACTTTCTTCAGCGTCCGGCGTACTCTCATTTGGATTCCGAACACTTTCTACGGCGTCCGGCGCACTCTCATTTGGGTCCCGCACACTTTCTGCGGCGTCCGGCGCACTCCCACTTGGGTCCCGCACACTTTCTGCGGCGTCCGGCGCACTCTCATTTGGGTCCCGCACACTTTCTTCGGCGTCCGGCGTACTCTCATTTGGGTCTCGCACACTTTTTACGGCGTCCGGCGCACACCCATTAGGGTCCCGCACACTTTCTACGGCGTCCTGCGCACTTCCACTTGGGTACAGCACATTTTAAACGGCGCCCGGCGCACTCCCATTTGGGTCCCTCACACTTTCTACGGCGTCCGGCGCACACCCATTTGGGTCCCTCACACTTTTTACGGCGTCCGGCGCACTCTCATTTGGGTCCCGCACAGTTTCTGCGGCGTCCGGCGCACTCCCACTTGGGTCCCGCACACTTTCTGCGGCGTCCGGCGGACTCCCGCTTGGGTCCCGCACACTTTCTACGGCGTCCGGCGCACACCCATTTGGGTCCCTCACACTTTTTACGGCGTCCGGCGCACTCTCATTTGGGTCCCGCACACTTTCTGCGGCGTCCGGCGCACTCCCACTTGGGTCCCGCACACTTTCTGCGGCGTCCGGCGGACTCCCGCTTGGGTCCCGCACACTTTCTACGGCGTCCGGCGCACACCCATTTGGGTCCCTCACACTTTTTACGGCGTCCGGCGCACTCTCATTTGGGTCCCGCACACTTTCTACTGCGTCCGGCGCACACCCATTTGGGTCCCGCACACTTTCTCGGCGTCCGGCGGACTCCCGCTTGGGTCCCGCACACTTTCTACGGCGTCCGGCGCACTCTCATTTGGATTCCGAACACTTTCTGCGGCGTTCTGCGCAGGCCCATTTGGGTCCCGCACACTTTCTACGGCGTCCGGCGCACACCCATTAGGGTCCCGCACACTTTCTGCGGCGTCCGGCGCACTCTCATTTGGGTCCCGCACACTTTCTTCGGCGTCCGGCGTACTCTCATTTGGGTCCCGCACACTTTCTACGGCGTCTTTCGCATTTCCACTGGAGCCACGTACACTTTCTGCGGCGTCCGGCGCACTCCCACTTGGGTCCCGCACACTTTCTACGGCGTCCGGCGCACACCCATTTGGGTCCCTCACACTTTCTACGGCGTCCGACGCACTCTCATTTGAGTCCCACACACTTTCTACGGCGTCCGGCGCACTCCCATTTGGGTCCCTCACACTTTCTACGGCGTCCGGCGCACACCCATTTGGGTCCCTCACACTTTTTACGGCGTCCGGCGCACTCTCATTTGGGTCCCGCACACTTTCTACTGCGTCCGGCGCACACCCATTTGGGTCCCTCACACTTTCTACGGCGTCCGACGCACTCCCATTTGGGTCCCTCACACTTTCTACGGCGTCCGGCGCACACCCATTTGGGTCCCTCACACTTTTTACGGCGTCCGGCGCACTCTCATTTGGGTCCCGCACACTTTCTGCGGCGTCCGGCGCACTCCCACTTGGGTCCCGCACACTTTCTGCGGCGTCCGGCGCACTCTCATTTGGGTCCCGCACACTTTCTTCGGCGTCCGGCGTACTCTCATTTGGATTCCGAACACTTTCTGCGGCGTTCTGCGCAGGCCCATTTGGGTCCCGCACACTTTCTGCGGCGTCCGGCGCACTCCCACTTGGGTCCCGCACACTTTCTACGGCGTCCGGCGCACACCCATTAGGGTCCCGCACACTTTCTGCGGCGTCCGGCGCACTCTCATTTGGGTCCCGCACACTTTATTCGGCGTCCGGCGTACTCTCATTTGGGTCCCGCACACTTTCTACGGCGTCTTTCGCACTTCCACTGGAGCCACGTACACTTTCTGCGGCGTCCGGCGCACTCCCACTTGGGTCCCGCACACTTTCTACGGCGTCCGGCGCACTCCCACTTGGGTCCCGCACATTTTCTACGGCGTCCGGGCACTCCCACTTTGGTTCCGCACTCTTTCTACGGCGTCCGGCGCACTCCCACTTGGGTCCCGCTTACTTTCTACGGCGTCCGGGCACTCCCAACTATTTTCCGCCCATTTTTTACGGCGTCCGGCGCACTCCCATTTTGGTCCTCACACTTTCTATGGCATCCGGCGCACTCTCATTTTGGTCCGCACACTTTCTATGGCGTCCGGCGCACTCTCATTTGGGTCCCACACACTTTTTTCGGCGTCCGACGCACTCCCATTTGGGTCCCTCACACTTTTTACGGCGTACGGCGCAGTCTCATTTGGGTCACGCACACTTTCTGCGGCGTCCGGCGCACTCCCACTTGGGTCCCGCACACTTTCTGCGGCTTCCGGCGCACTCTCATTTGGATCCCGAACACTTTCTACGGCGTGTTGCGCAGGCCCATTTGGATACCGCACACTTATTACGGCGTGCACACTAGCGGGGTACACTCTGTTCCGCCCAGATAGAGGACGTAACACCCGCAGGTTCTTAATTTTGGTCTTAGGCTCCACCTAGTTATGTTATAATTAACAACTAAGTTGGGCAGATTTTTGCGGTCGCTCCTTTTTTTTGTCCAGGCGTAGTGATCGCAAGCCCATTTACAGCTGACCGCGCTCAGAAGCGGCGGGCTGATCGCCGTCAACCCCGCGTTCGTTTCCATTCCGCGTCGCGATAAGTCCGCCCAGTTGTCTGATCGTTGTTACTTAATTTATGTTCATGTTGTTGCTTCTACCTTTATTGCTAGCTTCATTAGTTTCCGTTGGTGAGCACGCTGAAAACATTGCCGTAAAGCCATCAGTAATTGATACAAGCGTGACACCCACGCTGCTTGGCGGCGCACTTGTGGGCTCGCTTCCCTGCGGATTTAATCTTTGACGGAAATTTGTTGGATAAAATATAATGAATTGGAAAAAGTTCAACCCAAACGCAGGTCAGGGTAAACCGGGGTTGCGAAACTTTGCAACGGGAGTGAGGGTGTGTCGCGAAAATTCTGATCTGAAGATCAAGGTTTGGGGGGTTGCGAAAACTTCGGTCCAAAAATCAAAATTTGGTAGAGATATCCCAAAAATTCTCTATTTGTTGGTCACGAAAGGTACGGATTGTAGCATTGCTCAGGTTTTAGACGCTTGGGTGCTAGTGGTGTGGGGGGGGGTGCACTGCTGTATCGCGCTTGGCCGTGCCCATTTTTCCTTGCCGCAATGACTGTCCTGATTTTGGCAGAGGAGGGAAACCCCGGGTAGGTGCTCAAATTTAGTGCGGCACGGTGAAATGGGCGTGGCCAAGTGCACCGCGTCATAGTGCCCCCCCTCCCCTCTCCGTCCCAGATAGCTCCGACGCTTGAGCCCGACTACAGAACGAATTTTCGGCATCTGACAGTTTTGGTAATCAAATATAAACTGCCCAGAAATGGCTCCACTTGGGGGGGGGATGCAAAAATTTTGTATTTCGGACGAAAATTTTGATGGTGAGGGGGTCGCTCCGGTTTTTAAAAATTGCGCAACGCCCCGCTTGACCCTGACGCAGGTTTCCGGACAGTTGGGAGCGGTGAACCGTATAGCCACGGTTTTTCATCAATATAAATATACGAAACATTTCATACTTTTACCTTTTTCCCAAGTCAATTTGGGGCTATTCATACTCTTCAATGCCAGCGCTTGCCGGACGCTCCGCCGTGGCGGCGACTCCCGTACTAGGTTTTCCAGCATTTGCGTCATTATTCCAGCATCAAATTCACTCCGGTTCATCATAATTAATGCCAGTATTATCCTCTGCTACCATGGTGAAAATGTATGTATCGAATTAGTTTGGATGGTACAGCTAAGGCCAATCTTACCTACAGGCCATAAAACGGCCAATGTCTCACCGTCGAGTGCGTACCACGCGCTGCGCGTGGTACGCAGTCGACGGTGAGACATTGGCCGTTTTATGGCCTGTATCCACCCTGTAGAGTTTCCGCTAGATTATTCGTAGTCTCTCTACGGTCGTCACCAGAATC
The DNA here is from genome assembly GCA_029168955.1 of Aplectana chamaeleonis. Classification (NCBI taxonomy): domain Eukaryota; kingdom Metazoa; phylum Nematoda; class Chromadorea; order Rhabditida; family Cosmocercidae; genus Aplectana; species Aplectana chamaeleonis. The sequence continues at coordinate 40,050 of JAPDOI010000651.1, forward strand.
CAGCAGCTCGTTGGCAGGGGTCTGGAACGGGTTGACTCCCACCTATCCAGGATTTCTCCAGATTTTACGATCACCCTTCGTGTAAGGTGTATAAATATTGAATTTTTACAGTGGGTCTTTTTTAAATTGAATTTTTTTAATTTACTTGAGCAATTTCGTAACTACATTATTTTGCAGAATTGTTCTGATAAAATTCAAGTACTTCTTGATGCTTCAATCTCTCTTAGGGAAAGCCTTGCGCAGCGAAATTCTAGAACTTACTTTAACCTTCTTGTTAATTAAAAAAATACTGACGGCCTTTATAAAAATTTCAACTAGAAAAATCCTCAAAATATTAATCTTTGTTCAAAAGAAAATAATGATCCCCCTTAACAAGCTATCCAGTTCTGCTTGACCCTGTTCATCACGCGTGCGTCGCTCGTTGAAAGGGTTTCTACTCCAATGCCCCGCCCGCTCGTCTTCTTCTTCTCTGCAGCCACATGGAGGGTTTTGTCAGAGGTGGAGGAACTGGGCGACCAGTAGTGGATCCGTCCATAGGTTCATTGTGGTCAGCGTGGTTGGTCTTTCCGGAGAGTTGAATAAATGTGCGGTATTATGGCCGATGGAAACGCAGTCCGGGAACACATCAGATTTGCTGCTGTCAATCTTGCTGACATAAGACATTAGCATTGTAGAGTGACCACAGCGTAATGATGCGGGTGTGCCTCTAGCCCTTCTTCCGAGTTGAGACTGAGGTGCAGACGGAGGGTGGTACATGTCCTAGTATAGGATTTATGGCCGCCTTCTCAAGATGTCACCGTACGAACTTGGTGCGATTCTCGCGCAAAAGGCGGAATTGTTTATGCTGAGAGGCGTGCCATCTTTGCAAATTTACTTTGTTTGGAGCACAGCCAAATGGCTTTCTTATATTTCTCTCTCTAACGTGATTTAGCACTCTTCACGACGGGTGGTTTAGTTGCTTTGTAATGTGAATGCGGAATTGCTGGGCCTCGAACTGACAGTGCTCCTTCACTGGTAATAAACGGGTCTCAGCATGTAGGTGCTCGACTGGGGAACTTGTTGCACATCCGGTGGCTATACGGAGAGCGGCATTCTGTACTCGTTGCATCTTAGTCCACGAGGAATATCCAAAGCATTGGACACTTTTTCCTTTCCAGGTGACATCATTGCTACATGTGGCGCATGGGTACTTCTGAGCTGGTCCAGGATTCCTTTACACGCCGGCCCTTAGCAGGAGAATTCGAAGGAGAGAAGCGGCCGGCCAGCACCTCTCCCATGACAAAAACCCTCTTCGTAGAGGGGGTGACGTCGCGACATCTCGGCAGCACCCGCGCGTGGGACGTGCTATCGTTGAACATTGTGAATAGACCCTTATCCCCTATGTCCACCCTCTTTCCTCTTTATTTACTATGTGTTTCCGTGTCGGAAATGACTGTTTATTCCAGGTTTTGGCATCTATTGCTTATCTCACATTTCATTACTGCACTTTTGCCTACTATTCGCGATGTTCAATGACAGAATTGACACTTTTCTCTGGTTTCCGGAGTTTCTTCCCCCAGCCGAGGTAGTTCACTGTTCGAATTCGGAATGTGCTCGAAATGAGCTCTCATGTCCCATTGTCTTGGTCTTACATCACTCAGCCTGGCCCAGGGTCTAGCGAAGTTGTGACCAGGCACAACGGAAAAGGAAGGGGATAGTAAAAAATTTGGAAAAAGTGGAAGTTTGCGAATTTGAAGGGGAGATCGTTTACTTTATGGGCTATATTTTTAAATACATGCATGGGGTTCGTGAGAATCTCCGAAATTTTTCTTATATTTCGGTCATAAAGCGGGGATCGTAACCTCGCCAAGGGTTGGTCACGTCGCACCGCTGGACCCTGATCCGAGCAGTTCAATTTTGTCGGGCTTCGCCCTTTGCTCACGTTACCCCCATGGTATCCGGTTACAATCAATCAATCAGTCAACAGCTTTATTTTTCAATAAAGACATATACATACTGTATATAAATAAATAAAGAGGTAGAGCTTCAGACATTAAAAAAGCACTCGTAGCAATAGCACCCTGAATTTGAAGCTTCAACAAAAGGGAACACCATCACTCCCATGTACCGACCTGGGATCATACATGGATGGCCTGTGCTTAAAAATCGAGAAATCTCCGGTCTCTACAATTTCCGATGGCGATTTGTTCCAAATTCGGATAACCCTGGACGCAAAAGAATGTATACAGCCTTTATTCAGGAGTGCAGAAGCCCCCCTTTTCACCCGCACTCGCTGCTACAGTACTGCACCCCGGCGTCGCGGTCTGTGGCGGCCCTCTCCCATCCGTCCTCTCCCACCCCATGTGGCAGGCATCGACTTTCGCATGACCACCGTCCGATCATCCGCATGACCAGCGATCATGTTCAGAAAAGGTGAATTTTTTTCAAAATTTCCCACCCTCGTCAGTCGTTTCGATATTAATTCGAATGTCATCATAATGGGTAGTGTATAGATGAGCCATCGATTCGAAACAGACAATTAATCTTCAGAAAGATGGACTTTTTTTGTTGAAAATAAAGAGAACAAACGTTTTCTCAATTCCTTGGTAGACCGAAGGATTGTGTAAAGCTTCGAGTGAACCCTAATCTCTAGCCAATACGATGTCTTTAAAATTAACACCTAAACAACTGAAAACGGTTAAAATTTTGGAAAAAAACTCACCGTCTCTGGACATGATCGCCGATCATGCGGACTATCGGACGGTGGTCATACGAAGGTCGATGCCTGCCACATGGGTTGGGAGAGATTGGATGAGCGAGGGCCACGACAGACCGCGCCGCCGTGGTGCAATACTGTAGAAGCGAGTGCGGGTGAAAAGGGGGGCTTGTGCACTCCCGAATAAAGGCAGTATAGGACGCTGGATTTTGAGATGAATCGAGCTGAAATTCTCAGGCAATCTCTGCATTCTATGCGTGTCGAATATGCATTCAACTCGAAGACAAGGTGGTTACGAGCAGTCAGGGAACGTGCTGCTAGGAGAGCACGTGCTCCTATTGTGTTTCAAATTACAGCACATGCTCTAACAAATAATCCGTCCAATGCGTGCATGATACACATTCAACTCGATGACAAAACGAATATCCAAAAAAGGAAAGTATACGATGCACTCCTGAGACGGAACTGAAAGTTCGACAGCTTCGCCGGTTTAATTACCAAAGTTTGCGATACTTTACCCGCCCGGCCGCTGGAAGCCTCGTCCAATCGCTGACGGCCCCAGATGGTGCTCGGCGAGCTGGCCGCGTCGCACGTCGGTGTGCCAGCCGCGTCGCGTCTGCGTGCTGATACGATAGCGCTGGACTACCTTGCGATGGAATTTTGCGGCACATGCTCCTGCTATAGAATTTTGCAGCACGTGCTGCTGTTTGGAGCACGTGCCCCTATGATGAAGCCTTTCGAAGGGTGTGGTCACTCGAGTTGAATGCATATTCGACACGCATTGAATGCGGCGGTTTTCTGAGTTAGTGTTGTCGAGAGCGTGCAGAGTGTCGAGTGAACGCAAAAACACTTTCGAAAGGAATATCGCGAAAGCCGTTTACGATTTTATAGCATAAATGCAAATGCGATCGCTCTGGACCATGTCTGTAACTTTGTAGCAGAGAATCAGAATATTATTGTTATCGTAGAATCGTTTCCAGCAGAGGCGAAAATGCTGGCGAAAAAAAGTTTCGCTTTTCGTGGAGGAGAGGGTTGAGAGGAGGGTAACCCAAGCTCCGCCCGTCCATCTGTTATTTGGCACAGTCGTCGACGTTAAAGGCAGCGTTCGCGATAGATTTTGCTCTCGAGCTTCCTCTATAAAACTACGCTTTGGGATCAGTGTATCTAAAATCACGAAGGATTGACATATACGCGCTGAAACGCTTGCGATTAGTGAAATGGTTCACCGGCGTGGAATAGTAGTCCCCAACAGGGCTGTGCGTAACTGATTTTTGTAATTTCATAAATCGTAATTTTTCAAATTCCTCGTAATTCGTAAGTGATAATGAGTAATAAGCCCACAAATAACCCAAACCTCATTCGATGTGGAAACACCACAGCACATCAGTGATAATGGGTTTCCATATCGAAGGAGGTTTGAATTTAGGTTTCCAAATAACACTGTTTTGAGCAGTACTTCAAAAAAATCAGTTCAGGGGATAGAAACGACATTAATAGACAAAACGAAAACTCTGAGCTTAATTAAGTGCCAAACCTGTGCCACGTTTTGCCCATTTTTTGAGTACGAGAAATAGAGAATTACAGCTTACCAAACATGGTTGACTGGAAGCCCAGGAGGGCAACACAGTGGTGAGAAAACAATTTGCGGTTCAATAGTTTTCGGCTCATTCTTTGAAAGGAAGGATACTTGGAGAAGGGGCCATTCTAAAGAGGACAAATGTACTTTTGCAAAAGCACACTCTGACGCAGAAATCGAGTCTGCCTTTTATACTTGTGAACAGTTCCTGTGAACGGAATTACAAACGTTACTTTCCATGAATATCAGGTTGTTGGGGTGGAAACAGCGGTCCGAGAGGTGTAGGTTGTTTAGGATTCTAAAATGCAAAAAGGTTAAGGTTCTCTCCAAATCTCTGATTTAAAAATTCAACAGTTTTTTAATCTTTTCTTTTGCAATTATAAATTGCTTGAATTATCGAATTTAAAAGCATTTAGTAACCTTTTTGAAGAGGTAGGTGACTCTGCAGCCGTACTTGTTTCAAACTGAAATTTAAAATTTCCTTTTTTTCTCTATCTTTGCTGCCTTTGGAGATATACATTTTCCAGAGAGGCCATTTCGGAAATCCCTGTAGTCCTCTTTGTCAAATAGTGTTTCCAGGTTAAAAAAAATATTTTCCGGGTCCTTCAGTTTCACGAATTACCAGTTTTACGTTTTGTAACTTTGAAAGCGCTGAAGATGGCTGAGTGGTAAAGGCTGATTTCGAAATCCCTGTGAAATTCTGAAATAAAGTGTATATTGTAAACCAACTTTTACTTGCTTCGTAGGTCAGTCCGCCTTCTTAGAGCGAAGCCCTATTTTCAATGTGTATATCGGAGTGGAGCTCCTCCCGTCCACAGTTGCAGAAGACCGCTTTGCAGCCGGCAGCTTGAAGATATTCGAAGATTGATCGAGCCAGTACTACGTGGTGCCAGCATGATTTTGTTCGCAGTGCATGATGCAACAGCGGTTGTCCGCAACTGCGGACCGGACTTTGCTCCAATATAGTCAGTTGCTCCATCAAATGTCTGCTTCTCTCGTATTCATCATGGGGGCGAGAGCATTCCATGGAGATAAATAACTGTGGAGCTCGGCTCCACCCACCTGTCTCGCATATTGAGGAAGACCTGTCTCGCATATTGAGGAAGGAAGGGTCGGAACCAATCAATGAGTTTGAGCCTGTCAATGTGAGTTGCAGAGCGGTCGGTTATGCCTGAACCTCGTTATCAACATTTAAATTACGCCATGACCAATCAACTTCTGACTACGCCCGGCTGTCCGGGCAAGGTTTCACTGAAAATTGAAATCGCAAAGAGTAATCAAATATCAGGACTGTGAAAGAAGTGCTTCATTTATCTATGCACTGGACTGCAAACTTTCATTGTTCTCTCCACCGCATTTCCAGGATTTGTTACGATTCGTTACGATTTCGGGCCAAAATTTCGTAAATCGTAAAAAAACTGCCAAAAACACCCGTAATTCGTAAATCGTAAACCGTAATTCCTAATTACGCACAGCCCTGGTCCCCAACGAAGAATGAATCAAAGCGGTTTCAGGCTGATAAAGGCTGAAGTTAAATAGGGCGTGTATGGCTGTACTGAGTAAAACAGTACTTATAAGCTCGATAAGAAACCAATATGTGAAAAAATAGCCGTGAAGGGTGGGACATCTGGGATTGCTTTTGGAGAAACTGCTGATGTCCACTATCCCACCCCGCGAAAGCGATGAGTTACCGCATTTACTAAAGGATTCGAGCAAACGTCCATTTTTAAGGGCGGGTCCACTGCAGTTCTGGAACGACTCCATTGTGAAACCATCGTACCCGCACCTTTCCTCACTGACCAATAAGTACTTTTGCGCGCCTTCTGGCACAGTTGAGGCGGAAAGGATGTTCTCCTTAGCTGGCCTGAATTTGAGTGACTACAGAAAGGCCTTGACGACAGAAAACTTTGAAATGTTACTTTTTCTCAAGAGCAACGTCCCACTGATCAGATTCAGCCGTTGAGCTCAGTTTAATATGTAAAACTCACTCATTATTTGCATCTTCATGCAGTATTGAAAATGATACATAAATGTTATCGGTCATTTGTGCTATCGTATGGGGTAGGCACCAAAAAGTCAAAGTCAGAATTTTTACCGAATTTTCCGTTTTTACCGTATTTACCGAAAAAAAAATTCGGTAAAAAGTTTCGGTAAAAAATTTACCGAAAAGAATTTTCCGCACACCCCTGATCCTACCCATCCTATCTATCTTATCGTATCACATTTGGCAACGAGTCGTCCGACGTCGGTCGGCAAACTATGAAAGGGGCCCAAGAAATCACTTGGGCCAGGCGGCCGTTGGCCCCATCCTGGGAGGCGTGTCGCCAAAAGTCAGCGATACCGAGATGGAACTCTGAAGGCGTGCCAGGCGCAACCCCGCCTCGTTGCGCTGAGGACATTAATCCATATCGATGCCACAGGATCAATAACAGTAAATGTGACGAGTGCGCGGATTGTGTCAACTATGTACGGCCACACTGACAAAGACCTCTTAGTGACTGCATAGAAAAAGAACGAAATTTCATTCTGCCTGTTCACTAATCCATGTATTTTGCGTTAAGTCATGGAATCGAACGTGAATCTCTGTTAGCTGTTGGCACCCTATTTGCTCACTCAATTCTTAAGCAATTGATGACTGATGGCAGCGCTTACATAATGACTTTCACTGAATTGCTCACTTTAACAAGTCAAGGTATGTGATGTTACCCATGTATTTAGTCATGAGTCGTTACCTATGTAATAGTTTTGATGTTACCTGTAATCATTTGGGTACAGCGGTCTACGATGCCGTGGAGAAAGTCGGCAGCCTTGTGGCCAGGATTGTGCTTGCACCATTGGAAGAAATGTGTTACGCCTACTTCTCTAACACCGTCAATCAGAATTCCAAAGTGTTCAACAAAAGCACTGTGAGTAGCGTTTATGCGCGCCGTAAGTGTGAGAATAATCAATCACCGGTCTTTTGCTTTGGGTTTTGTTCTGTATGTAAACCTCTTATTTTAGGATAGTCATGAGTCATTAGTCACGAACTTTTCCATTGTTCTTCACGTGGCTTGCGTTACTGGTGTGGTGTTTTCGGTCTTCGGAATTCCATACTCTCCGCTTGCGGTTTTCGTCTATGGTGGTCATCTTCTCTACGACAACGGGGGTATGTAACGAAATAAAAATCTACTAAACACTGTCCGAAATTAATTGTCGGCTAGCTCGTTCCAGGTGCAGTATTGCTATCGCTGTATTGCATTTATCTATCTATCCTAGCGGTCAATGGTATCACAGAATGTTTCGCGATGGCAACAATGAACAACTATCAGGTTCATATCTAAATGCTTTTGAAGGCGGCGTAAACTTGAAAAAAAGGTCTTATTTGAATTTTACTGCGCAGATAAGCTCACTAAGTGGAGAAAAATATCATGCAGGCCCCGCAAGATACCCAGTTTTTGAAGAAAGAAACCACCTATGGTTTGGTCCGTAGCTTGTTTCCCTTAAAGGCATCGTACGCGCTGAAAACCACTCACCGTTTTTTGAGTTTGAATCATTGACTGGGCCCGCCTGAGGAGGTGGGTAGAGTTTTTTGGGTCACCGACGCATCATTGGGGAGATATGGAAGATAGAATGCCTCGAATTCCACCAGAGGAGGCCTGCCTTCCGACAGCCATGTGGCCTCAAATGAGAAAAGAAGGTAGCTTATCAACAAATGATACATCAACTTCCCCTCATTTACGCGATGTCGCTTCTTGAAAACCTTATTTCTTTTTAATTTTATGCCACATGGCTGTCAGAAGGCCGGCCTCTTTTGGTGGAATTCGAGGAATTCGATCACCCATATCTTCCCAATAATGCGTCGGTGACCCGACAAACTCTACCCACGTCCTCAGGCGGGCCCAGCCAATGATTCAAACTCAAAAAAAACGGTGAGTGGTTTTCAGCGCGTACGGTGCCTTTAAGAAAAAAACGTTTAAATCTAAAGCGTGGCTGGCACGGGCGATTTAAATCTCACCGACGGCTGGCTGGTAATTACCTGAGGAAACAAGCCACGAACCTAACTATACAAACACATGAACAATAATCAGATTCATAGCTAAGTGCTTGATTGCTTCGGTGAAGATTTACCGAGCAGTTGAGTGAGAGCGACTCTGGGGCTTCGGTGGTGTAGTGTGATAAGGCGCTCCCCCGGAAAGGGAATATGCTGGCTCAATCTCGCCAAGCGTGTTGCGATCAACTGAGCACCTTGTCTTAACATACCATAACGTGCACTGCGACGTTATACTGCAGTTACGGCAAAAAACATCCAAAAATCGTGTAATACAAACACATTGGAAATACCGTCTACGCTTATACCATGTGACTGGTTTCCGAGAATTTCCAACATCGGAAATGATTTTGCGCTCTAAACTTCTACCCTCTGGTTCCACGCCTGATTTAATGTGTGCAATTGCGGACTCGCGTCGTGGGGGCGCGACGCATCGCTTTCGTAAGAGCTTCCGCGCCCGCCCCTCATCAGCTGATCATGCTGGATTTTCCTTGATTTTCCGTGGTTTTTTCTCTATTCTCACTTCTTTCTCAGCTCGTACGAAAGCGATGCGTCGCGCCCCCACGACGCAAGTCCGCAATTGCGCACACTAAATCAGGCCCGGAACCAGAGGGTATGTAATGGAATTCCTGCTCCTTTTTATCTACTGAAAATTCGTCCAAAATCACACGCTTCCGATGCAATTTAGCATGACTCGAGCTAAAGAAAATTTGGCACTGCATCTTCTACGCCTGTTAAGGCGCTCCTCTTTCTTGTTCTAGATGACCGAGGGAGAGGACTCCTTCTTTTCAATTAGCGGAGCCATTTTCAGGTGGCTATAATAAATATCATTGACACGCAACAATAAGATTGAACTACAATTGGGTAAACCATGCCAAATACCTCGGCTTTGTTCAAAAATGTGATTGAGGGGAAAAACATGTGGTTCTGTACGCGGACGATGCCTCTTGCCGATCCCAAACCCTAATGTTTGGAATCGGCAAGAGGCATCGTCCGCGTACAGAACCACATGCTTTTTGCGGTCGCAGGGAGGAAACGTCCTGCAAGTAGTGTCGTCGCGTGGTCTGATATTTTATATTTTTACTGAAACAAGGTTTGTTGTAATAAATGAGTGTTATATAGGTGTTCTCTCATGGAGGATTTCTGTTCGTGTCTGCAGTTGCTCACCTCATTCTTACGCTTGGTTTGTGTTCATATTTTCATGCTGCAGGTTTCATTTTGGCAAATGCTATCAATATGCTATTCCGCATTATATATAGGTAAGTCAAAACAACACTCGAGTGCTCAGAACTTTTTGAACAATTTGTCCCCCAATTATTAAACAAGTTACGAATTGTCTAAATTAAATGTTTGTAGCTGGTGCCAAGGCAGGTCTAATGTCGCGCTGGGCTAGGTGGCAAATTGTCCGTACCGGTAGGAACGAACAACTAATCAGATGGTTGTCTTGTAATTATTCACAACCTTGTCGGAAACATATTCATGACGTTCACGGACTATTCTCCCACTACCTCACCAACGATTAATTCCGTGGTTTCCACATCTCGTTTTACAAGTGTTCATACCTAGTTTGATAGTTGATCATAGCGTAACAGACATATTTTCCCCCACTTACATTTTACCAACGCCGTGGCTTTCAAATCTTCTTTTAAAATTCCCTACAACTCCATGAAGCAATTCCAAAAAAAGACTCGAAAGCCTTGCGCATGTAATGTGTAAGTGTGGGGGGTATGTTTATTTCGCTATGAACAGCTATCAAACTGTTGTCCATTGTACTCAATGGACAAGATTCACAACAATCTCCCACGCTCGTATACAGATGTTATAGAAAATTCATTCAACTACTTCACCCCTACAGGATGCAGAACAGAACCTAAAAACGGTGGATCCAAAGACCCAAGACAGCTAGATTGGCATCCGTATCCTCATGAGAGATCAGCACGACGGGGTATTCCATATATCCGAGCTGCGCGATGTTGAGCTCGACTTCGTTTGTCTAGTAAAGATGACTTCGCCTCGCCGCTCGCAGAAGTCATCAAATTCCACTTCACAGAGTCTTAAAGAATTCGTTCCTCTTCGATTACATTGATAACGAAATGCGAAAATTATGACACACATAGTTTCCAAAGAAGAACTCATGAACTATTCAAATTTGCTTGTGTTCCTTACCTTATGTCGTCGTTCCCGTCAAGAGATGGTGGACCTTCGCTGTCGTCATCCATTTCCGCTCCGCCGGCATCAACCTCCTGGGCAGACGTCTGAAGTGTATCCTGAAAAGCAACAAGCAGTAAAGGATGTAATACGAATATCAATGCAAATCGTTCAAGTGATTCCGTATGAAGAAAATTCTCTTTCCTAACGGTTTGACCACAACACGATCTAGGAGTATTTAGGAAAATGTAACGTCCACATTTAGCTCACCAGTAGCGACGGCGCGGGACGGCGTAGGATTACTAGAGACGGCACAGCTCGGCCTTTGGCCGGCTACGACGAGGACCTAAAGAAAGCCATTATTAGGTTGCTTTGAAAAAGAATCGGATTTGGCTCAAAACTCCTGGGTATTCAGGGTGATGAACTCGTCGCCGAAAGCATGATCTTGGCCTTAGAGACTTACAAGCTAGCTCTAGGAGAAGAAAAATATCAGTGAGCGCTTGAAAAAGGTTTTCCACGATTGTTCCCCCTTACTTTAGTCCGCGTAAGCACAGCAAGTTTGAAGAATTCTCGTAGTACCGAAGAACTCGATTTTTAAAAGTACGGTCCATCGGTGGTGTCAGTGTCAAGCGGTCCAAGGTGGCAGTCAGCGCATGACCCACCGGTAGAGCATACAATTGAATGAGCAAAGCTGCTGAACACAAAAAAGCAGTCTGATTTCAGTCATTCAGAAGATCAAGGTAGTTTGCGGCATCTACACCGTAGTAGGTAGACATTTTAGGGTTGGTTGGAAGAGTCAGACTAAGGATTTGGGGTCATCATCCTCAGGAACCTATCTGGGCAGAGCTACAATCAAAGCGGGAACTTGGTTTTGAGATGTTTCTGAATTCGAGATTCAAGGAAATCATGAAGTAAGGTAAAGGAATACAACAACAACAAACGAGTGAAAAATACGGAGACCAAATGCAGAACTAGAAAAAGCAGCGGAGGAAGAGATGAAGCAGCGGCGGTGCAGCGGAGGCATTGTCACAATCGCGCTATCGATTTACAGAAGCTAGGACTCAAGTAATCCGTCTTGTCGTTCGTAACAAGTGCATTCCAAAGTTTGGGGAACAGTTGTTCAATATGCTGCTCGTTAGTGATCCGTACATCAGGCCGGTTTAATCTCCACGGTAATTTGTTTGCAGTTTATCGCCGATTCCAATGTAGTTTGGAGTTCGTCCGTTCACGGAACTTCTTGCGGAATACTTGTTCGTGCCCGTATCGGCGGCACTTTTTCGGACTTCGTCGCCCGTTAATTGTCCGTGCACCAAAGCAACCACGAACAACTTATGTTTGAATTAAGTAATTGAACTGAACATTGTTCATGCCAGGATATATTGTTTTACAATTGTTCGCAGTGTTTTATGTCGTTCTCATATTGTTCAAAAAGTTCTGAGTGGTCGTCTCGTGTAGCCGAACATTGAGAAGGGTGATCAGAGGGAATCAGCGCTATTGGTCGCCAGAGCCGCGTCGACCAATAGCGGTGCTCAGCCTTTTCCTCTGATCTGTTTCCCCTTCTCACTATGCTGAGCCACGAGACGGCCACACACTATGCTCTAAGGCCCCGGTCAGAGTTGGTACTATATGCAAGTTTAACCCGCCGTAACCCACCGTGGCCTGCTGTATCCCGCCGTCACCCGCCCGGTCGATACGTAAAGTCTACAGCAATGGAAGTAGGACCTGGTGAGGTTGCGGACTCATCCTAACATACGGTAGTTTGTTAGTGGTATCACTCAAGTTTTCGAAGCAGCTGTGATAGATCGGTGAGTCTGTGTTTTCACCGATATGACTACATCGGTGGAAGCAATGAAAACAGGTGAAAATGTGAGAGTAGAAACAAAAACTCACCGATCAATCTAAGTTATTTTGAAAAAATGAATGATAACACAATCAGACTACAGTATGTTAGGAAGAGTCCGCAACCTCACCAGGTCCTACTTCCATTGCTGTAGACTATATGAATAAAATGATGGGCTGAGGTTGAGAAAATCACCCGACGTGGTTGAGGCCCCGTTCATAGTTGGATGAACCTACGTATCCAGCCCGGTCGATACACACAGAAAGCATTGGAAATGGGATGCAAAAATCACCCGGTGTATCCCGCCGACACCCCCCAACACCCACCAACACCCGCCGACACCAGCCCGGTCGATACGTATGATTAAAATGATGGGGTGAGGTTGAGAAAATCACCCGGTGTATCCCGCCGGCACCCCCCAACACCCACCCACAACAGCCCGGTCGATACGTATGAACAACATGGTAAGGTGAGGCTGAGAAAATCACCCGGTGCATCCCGCCGACATCCCCCCAACACCCACCCGGTCGATACGTATGATTAAAATGAGGGGGTGAGGTTGAGAAAATCACCCGGCGTATCCCGCCGACACCCCCCACCACCCGCTCACAACAGCCCGGTCGATACGTATGAACACCATGGTAAGGTGAGGCTGAGAAAATCACCCGGTGTATCCCCCCGACTCCCCCCAACACCCACCCACAACAGCCCGGTCGATACGTATTAACAACATGGTGGGGTGAGGTTGAGGAAATCACCCGGTGTATCCCGCCGACACCCCCCCCCCCTCTCAACACCCACCCGGTCGATACGTATGATTAAAATGATGGGGTGAGGTTGAGAAAATCACCCGGTGTATCAAGCCGACACCGCCCAACACCCGCCGACACCAGCCCGGTCGATGCGTATGAACAACATGGTGGGGTGAGGTTGAGAAAATCACCCGGTGTATCCCGCCGACATCCCCCAACACCCACCCGGTCGATACGTATGATTAAAATGATGGGGTGAGGTTGAGAAAATCACCCGGTGTATCCCGCCGACACCCCCCAACACCCGCCCACAACAGCCCGGTCGATACGTATGAACAACATGGTAAGGTGAGGCTGAGAAAATCACCCGGTGCATCCCGCCGACATCCCCCCAACACCCACCAACACCCACCCGGTCGATACGTATGATTAAAATGAGGGGGTGAGGTTGAGAAAATCACCCGGTGTATCCCGCCGACACCCCCCAACACCCGCCCACAACAGCCCGGTCGATACGTATGAACAACATGGTAAGGTGAGGCTGAGAAAATCACCCGGTGTATCCCGCCGACACCCCCCAACACCCACCCACAACAGCCCGGTCGATACGTATGAACAACATGGTAAGGTGAGGCTGAGAAAATCACCCGGTGCATCCCGCCGACATCCCCCCAACACCCACCCGGTCGATACGTATGATTAAAATGAGGGGGTGAGGTTGAGAAAATCACCCGGTGTATCCCGCCGACACCCCCCAACACCCGCCCACAACAGCCCGGTCGATACGTATGAACAACATGGTAAGGTGAGGCTGAGAAAATCACCCGGTGTATCCCGCCGACATCTCCCCAACACCCACCCGGTCGACACGTATGATTAAAATGAGGGGGTGAGGTTGAGAAAATCACCCTCTGTATCCCGCCGACACCACACACCCACCAACACCAGCCCTGTCGAAACGTATGAACAACATGGTGAGGTGAGGCTGAGAAAATCACCCGGTGTATCCCGCCGACACCCCCCAACACCCACCAACACCCACCCGGTCGATACGTATGATTAAAATGATGGGGTGAGGTTGAGAAAATCACCCGGTGTATCCGACGCGGTCGATATCCATGCAATACGTGGATGACGGGGGATGAGAAAAACGCCGGGTGGGCGGGCCGATGATAAAACATTGCGTATCACTAGAAAGCTATCGACACTGCTACCTCTGTTTCTTCACTATACTCTCCTTCACTATTTCTCTGAACAGGTCGTCATCCCGGTGGGCTCCAGTCGGCCACACCGGGTGATTTTCTCAACCTTACCCCATCATTTTAAGCATACGTATCGACCGGGTGGGTGTCGGTGGGTTACAGATGCAAATAGCTCTCGTGTAGCCGAACATTGAGAAGGGTGATCAGAGGGAATCAGCGCTATTGGTCGCCAGAGTCGCGTCGACCAATATGGGTGGATTGTGTTGAAATTGTGGCTGTTGACAGTAACAAATGGACACGGCTGACTACTAGGTTGGCATGCATACCTACATGAAAATGCGGAATGACCGCGTCAGGCCTCAGCCAGCCGATTAAGACAAAGTAAGTCAAGTCATGTTTCGGCTGGAAAACTGAGTGCCTGATAGATGCAAGTCCGCAAAATTTTTGTGAGTAATCAATACGATTTCAGCTGGCGACATATAAAATGCTTTTTGGGTGATCGGACCCCACCAATCCTTGACATTCTGCCCACGTTTTCCACTATGATCTTCCTATTGTTTGCCCTCTTGGCGACTCTATTCACACTTGTGGTAAGTTTAAAAATATCGAGTATACTGGACACAGCGCAAAGTCTCAGTAGATTCTCCAAATCTATACTCGCCCGCTCTACTATACTCAAGGTCCCGCAGCCCGTTGGCAAAAGCCGCAAAATACTTACGACCTTCCCCCTCGAAGGTAGGTTTGCTCCCAAAAATGTGGGAAATTATAACGACCCCCGTCAGGAAAAATTCGGACCTATTGTTTTTCATTCAAAGAATACGGCTAGGATAAAAAATTAAAATTGAACTGTATAAAAAACAGCCGGAGCAAAAATCATCTTGGAAAAAAACTCGGCAGTAGGCTGATTTTAACAAACATACAGCAGTTCACCACTAGCCCAACCAAAAATCATCCAGAAAAAAATTGGGCGGGCTGAATATGCAAAAATTGAGAAAAAAACAGCCCGACGCCCGTCCAAACGCGGGCGTTAATCGTGAATTTCGGGCGCTGGGATGAAGATTACTGGCGGATAAAAGGAATGCTAACGATCAGAACATTTTATGCAAATATATTTTCTGCTATACTTTGTGTTTTACACATGTGTGATTAACTGGATTACGAAGACTTCCATAGAAAATGTCCATGGCTATTTTTTTACCCACCTCACACTTAGCCAAACGTCGGAGTTTCCCTCCCTTTATGAAATCGAGAGTTGTTGGCTTAAGAGAAAATTTCTCACAAAAAAAACACATTTTAATCTCAAGTAGTTTCTGAGATATTAAAAGGCGATTTCGGCTATTTGCTCCTGTAATCGATTATGAATTAAAGATTTTAATCATTATTTTGGCTTTTTGTTTAATTCATGACGTAATTTTTCAGTAATAATTTATTAGAAGAAATAAAAAAAAACCGATTCGCCTTCACTCGGACGAAGAATTAACAAGAACGACTAAGGGTGACATGGCAATAATTGAACGCGCCCTTCTCGCAACGGCGTGCGGGCCTGGCCCCCTTTATGGCGCTTTACATGTTTTTATGTATTACAAGTTGTACATCCACGCCGGTTCGCGGCGTACTTGTGGGCGAGAATAATCCAATCATTGCAAAATGAGAAGTTAATTATTATCATTCCTTGAAACCCAGTCTGGTCCACACACTTCTCCTGGCACGTGGCATACTCCCAGTTGAGTCCCGCACACTTTTCTCGCCGCTTGACACATTCCCGGTTGGGTCCCGCACACTTTCCACGGCGCGTGGTGCACTTCCAGTTGGGTCCTTCACACTTTCCACGGCGCGTGGCGCACTTCCAGTCGGGTCCCGCACACTTTCCACGGCGCGTGGCGCACTTCCAGTCGGGTAACGCATATTTTTCATGACGCATGGCGCACATCCAGTCGGGTCCCGCACACTTTCCACGGCGCGTGGCGCACATCCAGTCGGGTCCCGCACGCTTTCTACGGCGCGTGGCGCACTTGCAGTTGGGTCCCGCAACTATCCGCATCGCGTGGAGCACTTCCAGTCTGGTCCCGCACACTTTTCGGGGTGCGTGGCGTTCTTTCAGTTGGGTCCCAGACACTTTCCGCAGCGCGTGGCGAACTTCCAGTCGGGTCCCGCACACTTTCCACGGCGCGTGGCGCACTTCCAGTTGGGTCTTGCACACTTTGCGAGGCGCGTGGTGCCCTTCCATTTGGGTCCCGCACACTTAACACGGCGCGTGGCGCACTTCCAGTCAGGTCCCGCACACTTCCTACGGCGCGGGGCGCACTTGCAGTTGGGACCCGCAACTATCCGCAGCGCGTGAAGCACTTCTAGTCGGGTCCCGCACACTTTTCGGGGTGCGTGGCGTTCTTTCAGTTGGGTCCCACACACTTTCCGCAGCGCGTGGCGCACTCCCAGTTGGGTCCCGTACACCCTCCCCGGCTTTTGGCGCACTTCCAGTTGGGTCCTGCACACTTTGCGAGGCGCGTGGCGCACTTCCCGTCGGGTCCCGCACACTTTCCACGGCGCGTGGCGCACTTCCAGTTGGGTCCCACACACTTTCCACGGCGCGTGGCGCACTTCCAGTCGGGTCCCGCACAGTTTCCACGGCGCGTGGCGCACTTCCAGTTGGGTCCCACACACTTTCCACGGCGCGTGGCGCACTTCCAGTCGGGTCCCGCACAGTTTCCACGGCGCGTGGCGCACTTCCAGTTCGGTCCCGCAACTATCCGCAGCGCGTGAAGCACTTCCAGTCGGGTCCCGCACACTTTCCGAGGTGCGTGGCGTTCTTTCAGTTGGGTCCCACACACTTTCCGCAGCGCGTGGCGCACTCCCAGTTGGGTCCCGCACACTTTCTACGGCGCGTGGCGCACTTGCAGTTGGGTCCCGCAACTATCTGCAGCGCGTGAAGCACTTCCAGTCGGGTCCCGCACACTTTCCACGGCGCGTGGCGCACTTCCAGTTGGGTCCTGCACACTTTGCGAGGCGCGTGGTGCCATTCCAGTTGGGTACCGCACAGTTTCCACGGCGCGTGGCGCACTTGCAGTTGGGACCCGCAACTATCCGCAGCGCGTGAAGCACTTTCAGTCGGGTTCCGCACACTTTCCACGGCGCGTGGCGCACTTCCAGTCGGGTCCTGCACACTTTTCGGGGTGCGTGGCGTTCTTTCAGTTGGGTCCCACACACTTTCCGCAGCGCGTGGCGCGTTCCAGTTGGGTCCCGCACACTTTCCACGGCGCGTGGCGCACTTCCAGTTGGGACCCGCAACTATCCGCAGCGCGTGAAGCACTTCCAGTCGGGTCCCACACACTTTCCGCAGCGCGTGGCGCACTCCCAGTTGGGTCCCGTACACCCTCCCCGGCGTTTGGCGCACTCCTAACTGGATCCCACACATTCTCTGGTCAACGGTCAACGGTCAACTCAGCCGTTCATTATTATGTATGATTACTATTTCGGAAGTTTGAGAAGCTGTTAGAAAAAGCTGTGTGCAAATTTTTAAACAGGCCAATTACGTAAAAGTCTGAACCCTTGGTGGTCCGAAATTCTTTGGCTGAAGGGATGCCACCCGTTGGATAGTGATGGCAAAAACCCCGCGATTTGCCAGCGTGGCTTGCCAACGTCCACCACTTTACATTGACCGAATCCTTGTAACCAGTCGGGTTGGGAAATGAAATTGTGACAATTTGTGGGGAATTTTATGAAAATTCCAGCTTCTTTTTTTGTAATTGAATTTTTGATTTTTAATGGGGTCGCACGTCTTAATGGTGGACGTTGCTGTATGCGGATGATGTGATGCTGGTATCCGAGGACAAAAACGATCTCGAGCAACAAGCACAGGCCTGGAGTGACCGTCTTGCGCAGTTCGGCCTTCGACTAAACGTCAGGAAGACCGAATATTTGACAACCGACGCAAATGAGCTCGGCAGTATAAGAATAAATGGCACGAATCTACCGCGTACGGACACTTTCAAGTATCTTGGATCGACAATTACTGCTGACGGCGGCATTGTTCATGAGATAACTGCCCGTATCAATGCTGCTTGGTCTAAGTGGCGCTCAACAACCGGTGTCTTATGCGATATGAAGATTCCTGATCACCTGAAGTCCAAAGTGTACAGGTCTGTAATACGACCTGTTGCACTCTATGGAGCTGAGTGCTGGCCAGCGACCAAGGAGGCAGAACGTCGTCTGAGTGTCATGGAAACGAAAATGCTGCGATGGAGCGCCGGCATCACGCTTCTCGATCATGTTTCCAATGAAGACATCCGGAAGCGATTTGGTGTTGCTCCCATTGCTGAAAAGCTACGAGAATCAAGATTGAGATGGTATGGTCATTTTCTGCGTGGCAAAGACGATTCCGTTCGAAAGATCGCTCTTGATTTAGAAGTCCATGGCAGGAGACCGAAAGGACGTCCGAAGCAGCGCTGGCTGGACACATTGCTCAACGATCTGAAAGCTGCTGGCTTACATCCCGATCAGGCGCACGATCGAGAAAAGTGGCGCCAACGAACCATTCATGCGGACCCTGCAAGGAAGCGGGACAAACGCTAAAGAAGAAGAAGAAGAATGGGGTCGCACGTCTCAGGGACAGGGGCTCTCTACACACAGAGGGAGGAGTTGTCTCGCCTTTTGCGCCTCTAATTCCACTCGGGACCACTTCCCTTGCGTTGAGTGGCGTGACGTTTCAAACTGCAAAAACGGGACAACTCCCTCGATGTGTAGACAGCCCCTGTCCCCACGTCTTATAGTGGATTTTGAAAGTGCAGTACAGCAAATTTCCGCCTATGGGGGATTAGAAGCAGTTGAATGGACTGGGAACTGGTTCTTTTCAGGTTGTAAACAGTTGCAAAACCTTTAATTCGCAGAAACCACCTTTCTACATATCCTACTACGTTCTTATCTTTTTCCAATGAAATATATATTTTCCTCAACGAAAATTTTACGATCCTCCAACTTTTCGTTTTTCCACGGAAAATTTCACGACCCCCTTCACCACCCGTTGACAAGCTATCCACACCTGCTGGACCCTGACTATACTGTTTCCATGGAGTTGGCCATACTAGAGCGCAGAGAGCCGATACCGATTCTGCGTCTCTGCCCTGTGTACGCAAACACAATACATACAGTGCCGCCTACCGTAACCAGATAATGGAATCGATCGTTTCTTCACTTATTCCGATGGCGGCACTGCGTGCATTACAATTGCTTAGGGCAGAGACGCAGAATTAGTGTAGGCTCTCTGCGCTCTAACGATGGCTAACTGGATAAGTGAATGAAAATCTCGAAGGATGATTTCCGAACTCTTCTCAGTACAACGAGAAGGGAATGCTATGTTTTTTCAGGTGTTTGGTTCGACTCCGGGTTTGTCGCATACGATGGCACATTTGGGAATCGGCGGAGTTCTGTTTTTGCTTGTAGTGGCTCATATTATCAGTACTGACCACGTTTTCCAGGTTATTACCCATAGACTGCGGAAGTACGCACCATGAGATGTTGTTTGTCCTCATAAGTTGTTAGAGTTTGTGATAATGTGCAAAGACTTCTCTATGATCTCCTTTTCTCCATAGGATTCCTTTTTTATGGGGCTTTAATAAAGTAATTTCTGCTCAGAGTTGAGTTTGAGAGGCTTCGGTGGCGGACTCCGCTCATACAAGTTCTGTCTTTTCTTCGGAACGACAAACCGCATGCAGCCATATGTCCCGCGAAGAAGAGAAGTTCAGGTGCAGGCAGCGATTTCTGAACGGCGGTTTACCAATTTTACAGAAACAATGCCAGTGTTACATGTAAATTACGCAATATTGCTATCAATTGAATAGTGATGCTATTCATTCTCGCAAATATCTTTTGTTTGGCACATGATCCCCGCCCTCAAGATTTCGCTTTAACTCGGCTCTGCGCAACACCGGTGTCCGAAAATCTAAGTTCAGGGTAAACGTAGAGATACGGTTCCTTTTGCATTGAAAAGAGCGTCAAAAGTCTGTGTGATCATCCAAAAATGGTGTGGAATGGTTGTCTGAGACTAAACAATGGGTAAACCCACGCGATTTCGGTCGAAAAAACTGCTGTCGTTCTTGGAGCCGCTCCGGTCCGCATTTGCTGACGACGGCTGCTGCTTCACTAAACAGGATGATAATCATGCTGGGACCACTTGATCTCGTCACGATTCCTTTCTCCTAGCGCGATTATCACGTGTCGCGTGATGCAACAGCCGTAGTCCGCATTTGCGGACCGGACTTCGGCTTCGAGAACGACAGTAATTTCCTTTTTTTCGAACGGCGTTCACAATCTTACAGGAAATGGGTGCACCTAGCTCATATTCAAATCGGAACTTCACGACCAGGGATATGCGAAAATTTCTCGAAAACTCGCAAAATGACGATTCTCGTTTCGAGAGTGAATTTTTTGGTACAGATGAGTCATTTGGAGTACGACCATTTTTCGAATTTTTTTTCGGTATGGTTTTTCCGAAAAAACGAAAAATAGAAAAAAGTGTACTTTTGCAACGTAACATAGTGTGGGTAAGCATTCTACAAATTTTTTGAGCGAGAATTTTTTCGGTTTTTGGTTTTTTTCGGTTTCAAAAATGTTTCGCACACCCCTGTTCACCACTTTACTGCGAAGGATACTTTGAAATCGTGGGCATCAGGGGTGTGCGTTAATGCAAATTTTTTTTTTCGTTACGTGTTAATCGTTAATTTTCGAGGAAAAACCGCGTTAACCCGTTAATGCGTTAACACGTTAGTTTTGCATTTTAAAAATATCTGACCACAACGAGAACCCACAAATCACCAAAGGTCCAAGAAAAAATGAAATAGACCTTCAAGTGACGTCAGCAGGAGATCGCGGAGAGTACGTAGGGCTCCAGAAGCCGTAGGCACGGCCTCGTAGGAAGTCGATAGGGCTCCAGATGACGTCGTCAGGACGTCGTGAAAAGTGGGTTGGGCTCCATATGACGTCGTGAAAAGTGGCTGGGCGTTCAGAGGCCAGATTCATCAATTATACACCGGGGGTAAATATACTCTGAGGTATATTACCTTATACCCCAATTGTGTGATTCACAACACGACAGGCAGCCGTGGTATAATATACTACGGGTATACGGGCTACGGGCACTGCAACGCCCATTATTATCTTTCACCGAACATTTTTTGATGACGATACAAAACAGAAAATCTGCTACCGCACAATATTTTGTAAAAACAGAGAAATCCTGCAGCTATATCTAGTGAATCTCAAATGGGAAGATAAAATTTGACGAAATGACCATTCCGAACGAACTATACATGTCTGCAAGTACCTAATTTTGGCTTATAATTCGGAAATTAACTTCAAGGCGCTGCTAGACTGCTCTAAATGGAGTTTTCCTTCTTACCTTTGCGTTTTCCTCATATCAATTACGGGGATCCGAGAGCGTTTTAGAAGAAAAAGGATTTGAACTAAACTTGGAAAAGTTTACTCTGCTCAGTCCCAGTTATAGGTTCGATGAAAAATTTGTTTATATAATAGAATTAGTTTTTCCTACTTCTATATGAGTAAAGCATTCACTAAATTTCAATTTGATTTGAATGCTCATAACATTTCAAAATATTTGTTTGGAAATATAATTATAAAGGGGAATCCGCGAGCGAGATATCGAAGAGCGAAATCGTCCCATTAAAGGCAGCATTCACGATGATCATCCTCGGTGACGTTTCACAGCGAAATGATAGGCGAGAAGGATTCTAGGCTCCCAGTGTCGAAAGAAAGGTAGAAAACGAGGCAGGAGCGGCAAAATAACTACTGCGAACAAGCGTTTTGGTGCCCCAGACACGCCCCGCGCCACAGATCCGCCCCCTCGAAATGAACAAACGAAGATTTAGATCACATGAATGATCAAGTGAAGGAAGTGCTGATAGGTGAGCTTATCGCTTCATTGCACTGATAGGTATCATCCTTCTAGCGGTCAATTCCTCCACGCTCAAAAATCAACGTAAACAAGAGAGAGCCTATTTTTGCTCAAGAACGCGTCTTTTGTGTCCTTTTCAAGCATGCCTTGCTATATAGGGCACCAGACCTTCCGTAAGCCGTGGAGATATCGGAAGTGAAAATTATCGTGAACACTGCCTTTAAACTACTTTTTGTTACTGCTAATACTTCAAAAATTGAAAAAATAATGAATTCTTCTGTATAGCAAGCCAAAACTTCATCCATTAATCTCATTGTCATCGATTCTAATTTGTGATTTGGAACAAGCGTTGCCGTAATAATTGTTAAATAGTGTTCCGCT
Source organism: Aplectana chamaeleonis (assembly GCA_029168955.1). Lineage (NCBI taxonomy): Eukaryota > Metazoa > Nematoda > Chromadorea > Rhabditida > Cosmocercidae > Aplectana > Aplectana chamaeleonis. The sequence goes on from JAPDOI010000651.1 coordinate 62,574, forward strand.
CATATAATGAGTGAGAACGAGTGAATTCCCTTTTTCACGAACCTCAGAAAAAAGAATATATGCTAGGAACTCACTTCAGAAAACATCGCTCTAAAGTTCTTATAATCAGTTTTTTTCAACGAATAATTGTTAACGATCATTTTTTATGAATAACTTTATCAACTTCAATAAATTTAGTTCTGATCAATTAGGTTTAGAGTCTGTATTTAAGCCGATGTGCACACTTTCATTCAATAGCTTTTCGTTGATGAACGATTCAATTATTATGTGAAGTCCATAGTTTCTTTAATTGTTTGGAAGAATTTCAGCTTATCCCTTCAACTGATTGGACTTAATTGTTTTAGTTTTTGGCTTGCTTTCATTTTGGTTGTTTGTTTGTTAATTTTTCATGAAATACATATACATGCATTTTATTAAGGACGGCAGCTCTTCACGTGGTTTGAAACCAGTTTAGCTTTTGGTGTTGCAATTAACTACTTGAAGGAACCGAGCCAGTTACAACTTACAAATTTACGGTAGTAGTTTTTGCGACCTTAAACACGTTAGATGTTGTCGCCAAATACCCACCTTACGCTAGTTCCAGAGCTGTAACCGAATTATCATCCAGATCTGCTAGTGTGCTTCCTTTTCCTGAGGGCGCAGGGCGAGAGGCATGCGCCGAGGAGAGTGCGCGACGACGGAGGAAAAACGCCCAGCAACGCATGCTCACTTGTGACTTGCCCTTAGACCCGACTTGCACGGCCTTACTCTGAAGTTTTCGATAATGTTACGAGCAGGTTAAAATGCTAAAATCATGCTTCGATGGGCCTTATGAGTGTGGAGAAACTTGCAGTTCAGTTTTTGTTAGTTACAAAGAGCGCCATTCGGCAGGCAACCTAGTAGACGTCGGAAGCGTGACAAATATTTGCAGGAACAACTACTCAGGGAGTCGGGGGGTTCTATTCGGCCTCGATTGGCTTTCGACTCGACTACAAAGCGGTTGGACGACGATATGGCCACGTAATTTCCTTGCGCCACGTGGCCTAATCGTCGTTCAAATGAGAAGCACGTGGCCCCAATCATAGCCGTTCCACTCAGCCACGATACGCTTTCGATTCGACTACGATGAATTTGGACGACGAACGATCCACAATGGCCATGACGCGTTGATCGATCGCTTCAAAACTGACCCCGCGCATGTCAGCCGCACAGCACGTATATAAGGGGCTCGATCCCAAAGAGAGCGCAGTGCGTCTTTCGGGCCGCTCCTAGAACTCTGGAACTCGCTGAGTACCACTCTCGGAGGTTCCGCCTCTTTTCCGATTTGCAGGGCCATGGCAGCATATACTGCGGGTACGCCCACTCAGTCATGATTGGCCGACGATGTGTAGCGCATACAGTATACCAAGCAGTATATGCTGCGTAGGTGCTGTAGATGCCAGCATATCCTGCGCACACAGCAGCATATCCTGCGAAGTTCCTGAAGCGCAAACGCCCGCATGAAAGCGGCGGCGAGGTTCAGGCAGCGTTCGAATTCAACTTAGGCGCGAAAATGAGACTGCGCGTCCCGACTCAAGCCTATGCACTATTGATTCCATCCTTCGTCTTCGGCGAGGACTCCACGTGAAGGTAGGTTTAATCTTCTAATTGGAAAACTCATATTTCTTTTTGGTCCAATGCACAGTGAACCTCCTCTTAAAGGCAGTGTTCACGATTATCTTCGATTTTGATATTATTCGCTGGCTCGATTGTTTGGCCACCGGGTAGAATTGAAATAACGAAGAAATCGAGGAAGACTCTCGAGAAGGGAATCAAATACTTTACTCTCACCCCACCTTTTTACTCTCACTAGAATTGTTCGTTGTGACAATGAAATCTTTTGTGGATCCGTCTTTGCGATTTCCTGCTTTCTGTCGCTCCGTTCTCTCCTTTGGATCCTAACTAATTCTGGTTTGCCTAAGATATTCTGCTATTTTTGATTAGCCCCATTTTTTACAGGTGACAACCACCGCCAACATGTTCATCCAACCAGACAACTAGTCCAGGTCAGAGAATAATGTCACTGAAATAAGACGTTTTAATGCGCTTCTCGCTGTTTCTTCGTGATTTTGGTGAGACTTAATTGCCAAGGCGTTGTTTTGAGTGGGAAACTCGGGAACGAAAATCATCGTGAACACTGCCTTTAATGGATTCAATATCTCGAGATGGCAATTTCGGTGCAAAACTAGTTCGGGGGGGCACTCAAGATTCAACCGTAGAAATGAACAGTTTCATCAATGAAAATGAAATTTTCTTTCGTTATCAGATATTTGATAACGTTATCGCTTCCCTGGAAATTCCTTGAAATGCAATCGATTTCAGAAAGCAGAGTCATCCATGTCTCATTTGGATTCTGAGTCCCCCCCCCGAACTAGTTTTGCACCGAAATTTCCGACAAGATGTGACTTATCGCACTTTTTTTGACTGAATTATTAGCACTATTCCACTTTTTGGACTCCGAAAATTTTGAATTCGGAGGTACAGAATACGAGTCTCTTTCGTGTGTAGCACCTCAACACCAGCACGCCCATGCCGATCTTTTTTCCGCAGGGCTACAGTAATTTTGCGCGTAAATTAAATAGCGCCGGCTGCATGGCTGCGGACTTTGTCTTATATCTTACGGCGATCCTCCTAATTTCTGACCAGCTTTACGTTACTATTAGACATTCAAATATTAGTAGTGGTTCTGTGATTTAGATGCATCCGTGGACATATTGTGATCTTTCCTTGCTTTTGTTTCAACGTGGTGTTTCTCTCTTAGTTTTTTTTCATGGTCTCATAATTCTTTTTGAAGTTCTCGAATCATTTTGCTCATACCTGAAGTGGTGCTCTTCCGGAATACGACCCACTAAAGAATTCAATTAAATCAGCAATTGTTTGGAATTGACCGACCGCTCGGTTGGCGCATATTTCCCTAAAAAACTCGATTTTAGGGCGGACATCCGGCAGTACGTTTTGCAAAACGAAGAGCTTGTTCCTGCCCCGGTAGGTATACATTTACCCTTTTTTCAAAGAGTTTTGTCCTGAAAATGCCCTTCAATACCGATTTCAGAAGAAGACCGTTCTGGGAACCTCGGCCACCCCAAATTCAAGCGAGGGCACAATGGGCCGCAGGAGCACGGGTGTTTAGAAGACTGTTTTTATTAATAATGGCAGTTCTTCATTTTTTTGTCTTTACATGTTCGTCTCTGCTTTATATCTGGAGATAGGATCTATTTTGATCTCTTTGTTACTATGTATTTGTTTTTTTCTGTTGATGTTAATCCACAGTCTGGCCCAAGCCTGTGAATGAAGTCGCAGTGCCATATTTTTGTGTTGGTTATGAGTTAATAAACCTTACAGAAACTTTCTTGAGCGTTCTTTTTTGTGTTATAGCCGAAGCACGGCGCCAACTACACGTGAGCACAACCTAAGGGGTCAGATTTTGCTGAGAGCAGCCCTGCGCCGGGGGCCGGATGCATCAACGGTCCGGGTTAGGCAGGGGCTGGGCAGTCGGTGCCTTTGTAGATCTTCTTAGATCCTGAAATCAGTCGTGCCCCTGCAGTGTCTTTCGCTTCCCCAGGCGCCCAACATCCTAGCTGAGGCGGCTGGGGAAGCCAAGGACACTGCAGGGGCACGATTGATTTTGTGATCTAGAGAGATCTTCAAAGACGCCGGCTGCCCTGCCCCTACCCCAACCCGGAGCGTTGATGCGCACGGCCCCTGGATGCTGAGAATTCATTGTTAACAATGCGGCAGCATATGCTACGAGCGTTCGCAGCATATGCTGTCTTGAGCTTGAAGGCCAAGAATTAATTGCAGCAGCATATGCTGTCATGCGCCTGAAAGCCAAGAATCCATCGCAGCAGCATATGCTGCGAGAATCAGCCGCATATGCTGTCGTGCGCCTGATGGCCAAGAATTTATTGTCGCAGCATATGCTGCGATCAAAGCAGCATATGCCGCGAAGGAGGAGATGAGACCCGACGAAATATGCTGCTACATTGCTGCTAGCCACGAATCCATATCGGCAGCATATAGGGCACTCAGGGCCGGATATGCTACGAGAACTCCGCCCCTTTTTTCAATACCACTCTCGTAACCCGGCCGGTGATCCTGTCTTGATGCGAGAGTGGTACTCAGCGAATTTCAGAGAAGGTGACTACGAGTCACTTTCTGGACGATTTTTGAACCGCTAAGGGGTCTCCCCCACGGTCCTCAGCGAGGGGAGCTCCCTCGCTGTCGACCGTGGCGAAGGTGATGTCCCTGTCGCGGACTGCTGTGGGGGGTGATCCCCTACTGCGGTCCGTGACTTGGACCGTATCCTTGCTGGGGGGGGGAGACCCGCTCCCATCGAAGGTGTGGGAGCCCGCCCCCAGCGCCACGTGCTCATATCGAACAGGCCACGCGCTGCTGCGTGGGAAACGGGGGTCCGGAGAAGGTTCTGCATGTCTGGGCCACGTGCTCCTAATGAACAGGCCACGTGCTTTAGCGTGGGAAATAGGGTGCGGCAAAAGTTTTGCCTCGCTGCACCACGTAGTGCTATCGAACAGGCCACGTGCTGCCGCATGGGAAATGGGGGTGCAGCAAGGGTTTTGTCTCTCTGCGCCACGTAGTCCTATCGAACAGGCCACGTGCTCCTCGGAGCAGCACGTGCTTCTGCAAAAGTTCCTTTCAACTCGACTAGGTACCCGAATAGAAAGCCTATCGTGGCCGAATAGGACCCCCCGACTCCCTGAGTAACTGAAAGATTTTCGCGTTTATTGATCAGTTTAATCGTTTTTCACCCTTCATTGGCTCGTGCGTTATACGTCCTTTCTCAAATCTTTTTTCTTCGTTTACCAAACGGATGTTCTGTTAAAACCTATTATTGTTTACATTAATTTCAAAACGAAGAAGCAAACACGAGTAAAAAAAATAAAACAGCGTGTTCGGAAGCCAGGTTTTGACGGCTTTGTGGAATTTGAATAACAGGAATCTGAAATACTTCAAAACTATTAGCAATACAGTCTTATTGGACTGCCTCGTTGGACTTGTGACCACATTATGTATGCAACATCACGTTTATGCTTCTTCCGTTCAGGTGAACGTAGAAAAGGGAAAGAAACAGAGGACAAAAAAAGATAGCAAAATAAGAATCATTTCTAGAACCCGTTTTAAGTACCTAAGTAACACCAATGTGTTAAAATTCTTCTTTTTGAAGCACTAACTTCATATGTAGCTGAGTAATACAAGCAATTTTGGTGCGCCCGAAGCGCGCACTAGATTTGGTAGTGAATCGGCCCATGCGCAACCTCTTTTTTGAAATCTCAGTTCAGAGTGAACGAAGAAAATAGAGCTAAATTGCATTGAAAAAAGTGCAAAGAGTTGGTTTATCACTACAAATGGTTTGGAATTGTGGTGCGCGCGAAGGGCGCACCAGATTTGGCTTTAACTCGCCCACGCGCAACTCTGCGATTACGAAACCGGCGTTCGGAGTGACTGTAGAAATGCGGTTTTTTCTCCATTGGAAAGAGCGTAAAAAGATCGGGTCTACTCTCAAAGATGGTTTGGAATGGTTTCCTGGCACTCGAGAAAAATGGCGAAAACCACGTGATTTTGGTCGAAAAACTGTTAATCTCCTTTTTTTCAGACGGCGTTCACGATCTTGTGCTACCAGTTAAAATTGAGCTAGGAAGCTAATTTTTTGGCAGGAGGCTAGAAATGGATGCAGCTAGCTCCTATTCAATTTTGGAGTTGAAAGCTCAATTGTAGCGGAACCTCAAAATTGAGGGCCAACACGGGTAAAAACATGTAAAATGTTATTGTAAACCATCCGATGCTCACTGAACTTGAAAAATGAACTAATGAAAATCAACACAGCTAATGATAGGCTTCCGCCCAGGATTGTTTCCTCTTTGAGACGGTTAGTGTGAATAGGATTTGAGGAGTGCGCAGGGCGCAGCAGGAAGTGCGCGGGCCCCCAGTGGGAGTGTGCAGGACGCCGCAAAAAGTGTATGGGACCCCACTGGAAGTGCGCACGATGCCGTAAAACGTGTATGGGACCTCAGTAGGAAAGAAAGGGTCGTTTTTTATATCTGCGGGTCACAATTTTTAGGAGTTATAGTCGTCCGACCACACCGATCGGTAATGATTTGATTATTTACCGTAGGCAAAAGCTTTCATAAAAGGTTTTGCCTCTCCAGAATGGGAGTCGCTAAGCAAAAATCAGGTCAGAAAGGGAACCTTTGGGAAAAATATATGAAATTTTCAAAAGTTTAGCTTCCTGGCAAAAGTAATGATTTGGCAATGTTATAACTGCAAGAAATATAGAAGTTGACAAATAAAAAAAACAACTCGAAATATGTTTGCAAATGATTTGGCACAAAATAACCAGAAGTAATGAAAAACTGGGAAATGCAGTGAAATTACCAAAACCGGATTTGGCGGTCATTAATAGGCCAACTTTTGATAAGTAGTGGCTGACGAGGGATTACATTTTACAAGATCCTTCGTGGAACTTATCAAAGCTAAATCAAGCGCGCAAGGAAAACCGTAAAACATTTCATTGAAGCTGTAATACCGAAATCAGCATAGGTCAAGCTATGTGAACGTAACGCTCAAATCCGATGCACGCTTGATTTCGCTTTGATAAGTGCCACGAAGAATCTTGTGAAATGTAATCCCTCGTCAGTCACTACTTATCAAAAGTTGGCCTATTAATGACCGCCAAATCCGGTTTTGGTAATTTCACTGCATTTCCCAGTTTTTCATTACTTCTGGTTATTTTGTGCCAAATCATTTGCAAACATATTTCGAGTTGTTTTTTTTTTTTAAATTTGTCAACTTCTATATTTCTTGCAGTTATAACATTGCCAAATCATTACTTTTGCCAGGAAGCTAAACTTTCGGAAATGGTTTATGGTTTTCGAGTAAAAAGGGAAAGAACGCGCGTTTTGTTGTTAGTCTCCTTTTTTTCAGACGGCGTACACGATCTTGTTGGCACACTCAAAATTAAGCTACGGAGCTCATTTTCGGACAGGAGGCTGGAACTGGATGCAGGCCGCTCCTATTCCAATTCGAACTTGATACCTTAACATTGAAGGGTACCTTAAAATCGTGGGTTTACATACTAAATTAGCCGTGGAGCTCGAAAACGGCTTTTTTCTGCTATGGCTGTGGAGACCGGGTGTGTAGGTGAATCTGCAGCCAATCAACACAGGTCGTTGGAGATAAGTACTGAACTTGTCAGAATTCGTACTTATGACACGTCATCGATCGATAGTCGATATTATCGGATTTGGCGCTTTTTGCAAAAAATGAGGCGAGGAGTGGTGATTGCTGGTGGGATTGGTTTTATTGGGTGGGGAATTCCGCTCATCAGTCTTTATCGACAAATACCAATCAATAATATTGGTTTTTTCGCCTGTTCCACAAATCGGCGCAGTGGTTTTTGATTGTTGACGGCGCTAAGTCACTTGTTTGGGAAATTCTTCTCATCATGCAAGATCAAATATTAATGATCAATAATATCGAGTTCTCACATGTTGCACAAAATGCGGCAATGAGTGGTATTTTTATGGTTTTGGGTTATGAATTTCAAAAATTGTACTATATCGTCTGTTAGATGTTTCATCATTCCGAAATGGAAGTCGTTGAGCAAAATTGAAGTCAGGGAACCTTCGCGAAAAATATGTGAAATTTCTGAAAATTTAGCTCCCTGGCAAAAGTAACTGTAATGATAATGATCAAAAAAAAGTTTCAAAAATGTCTTGAAATATCTTTAAAAAATGATTTGGCATAAAATAACCTGGAGTAATAAAAAAGCTAGGAAATGAAGTTAAATAGCCTCAGCAAAAAAATTTCTACCAGATTTCCCGAAAATTCGAGTACTTTACCACTCCTTTCTGACGGAATTTCTCCCAAAATTATCGGTAATTTTCAAGTAATCTACCAGAATTCTCCAGCAATCTGCCATAATTCATTAGTAATCTATCAGAATTCTCTCGAATTCTGCTGGAAAACTCCCGTAAACCAGCAGAACTCTCTCTTATTACGGATGAATTTCCGACTGTAATCTGCTAGAATTTCCCCGTAATATGCCAGAACTCCGCCAATTTACGAAACAATTTTTCAGGAGCTTCCAAAAACTTTCTGTGCCTCAAAAGTGCTCAGTGCTGCGCTTTTTTGCCTAAACTTCGAAAAAGCTGCTCATGTTAGGCTCCTGACACTAATCTCGGGCCCTTTCATTTCCGGGAGATATAGTGGCTATTACAGAGGTAATTCGGTAATTGCAGAATACGCGCTAGTAACGAAAACTGTGCCTAAGTTTCGTAATTGGATCCTTAGATATATATTATTATTATTATATTCCTTTTTAGATCCTTAGCTATATCATTTAGAACTAAGGAACCAATCTTGAACCTTGGGCGCAGTTTTCGTTTCAAGCGTGTTTTGCAATTACCGAATTACCTCCGTAATAACCACTATATTTCTTGAAAACCAAAGAACGGCCTGAGGTTTGTGTCAGGAGCCTAAGAAAGCACACTTTTCGAAATTTGGGCGAAAAAAGACACAGCACTGAGCGCTTTCAAGAGACAGAAAGTTTTTGGAAGCTCCTTAAAAATTGTTTCGTAAACTGGCGGAATTCTGGCATATTAAAGGGGATCTCTAGCATGAAACCAGAACAAGCACCAGCACCAGAACATTTATTAAATAACAAAACGAACAAATCAGATTAACAACGATCAAGATAAACTTAGCGAAATCCGCTCATGTACATACAGCCCGCGTCAAAGGTACAGGAAAATGTAAAAGTAGTGGTTTTGCACCAGTTTCGACCTCGCGATTCATATTAGATGCTCAATTCAGTTTGCGTTTTGAATAGCCTTTTCGAGCAGCAATTAGAAGGTTTCAGCCAGGCGAAACAATTTCACGATTCCTTGAAGACAAACGGCCATAATAGATAGCGTCGAAAGTATAGGAAAATGTGGTTTAAATTTTTTTTTTGTAGGCAACGTTAACATTCACTAACGAATCAAAGTGCTCAATATTTAATGTGTTCCACTCGATACAAAATCACCCGCAGCTTTGATCTGGCATCGACACAATCCAGTTTTTTTGGCAGACTCTTGTTCATGTCCGGGTGCAGCAGCTGTGGTCCGGAACAGTCGTCAAAGTCCATTCCTGCCCGCAGGTATTCACGGCGGAATGTTTTAGATATTACCGATATAATTCACAACAGAGCATAAAACTGTATGGTACAAAATCGTGATTTAATGGTGGCTGAACCACTCTGGTGTTGAAATGCTGAAGCGGGTTTCTGTACTTACCTTGTTAGAATATGCACTTCAGATGTGGAAGCTGCACGAATACAGTAAGTACTGATTTCTTAGAAAGCTCTACAAATCACCACTTACTGTTTTCGTGCAGCTTCCACATCTGGGGTGCATATTTTAGCAAGATAAGTACAGAAACCCGCTTCAGCGATTCAGCAGCAGAGTGGTTCAGTCACCATTAGATCACAATTTTGTACCGAACAGTTTTCTGCTCTGTTTTGAATTGTGTCGAGAATCTCTAAGAAATCCGGCGGGGAATACCTGCGGGCAGGAATGGACTTTGACGACTGTTCCGGACCACAGCTGCTGCAGACGGACATGAACAAGAATCTGCCAAAAAACTGGATCGTGTCGATGCCAGATCAAAGCTGCGGGTGATTTTGTATCGAGTGGAACACATTGAATATCGAGCACTTTGATCCTTCAGTGAATGTTAACGTTGCTTACAAAAAAATTGTTTAAACCGCATTTTCCTATACTTTCGACGCTATCTACTATGGCCTTTTCTCTTCGAGAAAACGTGAAAATGTTTCACCTGGCCGAAACCTTCTAATTTCTGCTCGAAAGGGCTCATCAAAACGCAAACCGAACTGAGCGTCTAATGTGAATCGCGAAGTCGACTTTTTCGCAAAACCCCTATGTTTGACTCTTTCCTTTACTTTTGACGCGGCTTTCGGATGGCTGATATTTCGATTTCAATTTCTCTCAAAAGGTTTAAGAATCGAAATCACTTTTCTCCATGGCTTCGAACTGTAATTTCCTTGTGAATGCTTCTCTTTTTTCATCCTTGTTCGATCTTAGTACACCACGATGGACATTGAAAGAGTTTCTTGTTTCTTAGTCACTACACTTACAATAGATTACTCGATTGTGTCATGATCATTCGCCACATCTGAGCCCGGCGCGAGAAGATCTTCAAATTTTCTAATTCCTGTTCTGTTTTCTGCCCAATAAATTCTCTGTTTCCCGTTTCTTGAAAAGAAGAGTCGTATTATGAACCATATCGGGCCAAGATTTTTGTACTGCAAAGGCTTTTTTAAGATTTTTTTATAGACTTTGATTTTTAAATTTCCCACAATTATGTGCTTGAGTGTTTTAGTATCACAGTTTTTGGCGTATGTCGCATCTGATAGCTTCATATAAATTTTCGCATAGATCTTCCTCTTTTTCGTCTCGTTAAATCACCTTCATACCGTACCGGAGTCTTCTTATTTTGAGATAATTAACTAGTTTAGCAGGCTTCAGAGATGTTTGTACTACAAGCTTTCAGATTGGATCGTTCGTACTACGCATTATTAACTAAATCTCAAATTTTCGGAATCGACTTTTAGGGTATGTCCACGTAATCATTCTACTCCGGTAAATGGACGGGGTTGTGACGGTACACCGCCGCGCGCGATCGAAACCTCGTTGGCAGGTGATACCGCCAACGCCTCACGGTCAGACGCAAACATCGGGCCTGGTCCACTCACCAGACTAAATGTGATACGGAGATGTTTTCAAAATTTCAAATGAATATTTGACGGTTGGTGGTCGTAATGTGTCCAAACCGCGATTAGAGAATTTTTCTAAAAAAATTATCTGACTCAAAGAAATCGAATTCATTGAAAACCAAATTTATACAACATTGATTCATGAAACAAAAAACTCGAGAAACTTCATAATTTCTATCTTTTGAATGAACCGAACTGTTTCGTTGTGCAACGCTAATATTTTATCATTTATCGGATACGCTCATCCGAATTTCTCTTTTATAGCAGTAGGATATTTGAGCAAATATTTCGAAAGTATCACTGAAACGAAAAATAGGATAAAATATGCGAATGAAGAATAAAAGCTGAAAATCTGTTCATGAAAATATTACAAAAGCCCAACACTTTCAAAAACAATGTTGGCAGGTTGGAAACTCTAATTTGGTAAAGAAGAGAATCGCTGAAACGTGAATAAATCTGTTTGGGATCTGGGCATTACCCATGACCTACTTGACTTAATCGGTTGGCTTTCGCCTGACGCGGTCATTCCGCATCTTCACCGAGGTGTGCCGTCCTAGTAGTCAGCCGTGTCCATTTTTCACGGTCTTCAGCCACAATTTGAACACATTCCATCCAGCTGTCACTATTCCATTTCCTGCGAAACGAAACATCGCGCCTGAACTGTCTTTCGATGCCGAGTGACTTTAAATCCTCTTTAACCACATCCGTCCAGAACTTTCGCCTACGCCCAGGTGGCCGTTTCCAGACAGGATTTGGAAGCATTTTTAAAGCGTGTTGTACGAGACGATCCGGCGTTCTTCTTAGTATATGCCCGAGCAGTCGAAGTCGACTTTCCATTGCTGCTTGAGATGGCGGTAGGGGATGCTGGCACCTCCTCGTGTCAAGCGTTGATGTACTGCGTCGATTTCCTTTGTAAAGGTCTTCGTTATGGCATACACGCGGCCAGAAATATCCAAGCAAACGCCTAAAAAGCTTCCTCTCCGTGCAATCCAACCTTTCCATCTGCGTTTTCGGTGCTGCCCACGTCTCCGATCTGTACATCATGATAGGGCGAATAGCGGATAGGTAGACGCGCAACTTGACTTCCTTCGCGATGGTGGTAGACCACAAACACTTGGTTAGAGAATTGAATGCAGACGTAGCTTTCGCACATCGTTGTCGAATATCCGCTGCATAACTACCATCGTTCTTCAGCAAACAGCCCAAATAACAGAAATCGTCCACCAGTTCGATACGTTGTCCGTCCACACAAACTCCAGTTGAAGGCCTCTGAGAGACCCACATCTGCTTGCATTTGTCGGGACGAAGACGAAGTCCATAGGCTGCGGCATACTTCGAAACGAAGTTCACAATCCTTTGCAGTTTTGCGTTGTTTTCAGCGAATAACACAATGTCGTCGGCGTACTCCAGGTCGACAAGGGAGCGTCCTGATGGTGTTAGGATCACACCCGCAGGAAACTGTTCTGCAACTCTACGCATGATGTCATCAACGGCGAAGTTGAAAAGAAAAGGTCCTGCAACGGCTCCTTGCCTTACTCCTGTTTTCACCTCGAAAGCTGACGTAAATCCGACAGGTGTACGAACTGCTGCTGTTGTTCCTTTGTTCATGTCCTCGATTAACCGAACGTACTTTTCCGGGACTCCATCTGCTCGCAGAGCATTGAACAATCGATCACGATGAGGAGAGTCGAACGCGGCTTCAAAGTTCAAAAAAGCAAGCTGTAATGGCTTCGAAAACCGCTGCCACGATTCGATTACTCTTCTCACGACGAACACTTGGTCGATGGTCGATCTTCCAGGTCGAAAACCGGCTTGCTCATCTCTGGTCGTTCCTTCACGATGTTTGATAAGTCGCTCGAGAATGATACGTTCTAAAACCTTGTACATGACACGAAGTAGAGAGATTCCTCTGTAGTTCTTAGGATCCGTGACGGATAGCTTCTTGTGAAGAGGTACGATGATCGCATGTCTCCACGAATCGGGTATCCTTTCGCTCATCCATATGGCACGGATGGTGTTGGTCATTTCACGAATCCCAGACGGAGGAAGAGCTTTCAGCATTTCAGCAGTGATGTTGTCATCTCCACCTGCCTTTCCATTCTTCATTTTCCGGACACAATCCAAAACTTCAGACTCAGTCGGCGGTTCCTCACTGACATCGTAATGTGCTCTCTGAACATGCGGGAGCTCAGGTACTGATGGCGCTGGACGATTCAGTAGTGAACTGAAGTAATCCTTCCATATTGGCAGCGTCGCATCACCAACTGCAACTCCATTGGTAGTGTTCAAGACAGGAGAACATCTCTTCATCTTCCCGCTATACTGTCGCAGCAACGTGTAGGCTTTCTTCGGATTCTTCTCCTCCCAAGCCTTCTCGAACTCCTTAGCTCTACACGTCCACCTCGTTCGCGGTCACTTTGAAGCTGCCGACGCAACTTCCTCCTCAGACGCTTCTCCTCCACGAAGTTTCCTGCAGTTCGGAGAGCACATACTCTGTTGTAGGTAGATGTTGTTTCTTCTGAGACGTAGGCGAACTTCTTCTTAGGCTGTACAACCGGGAGTGCCTCTTTCGAAGCGTCCTGGATGCACTTGACAAAAGAATCCGCGTCGCAAAGTTTCTTCTTAGTCCGTACACCGATGTGAATAGAAACGCGTTGTCGGAAATTCCTTCTGCACTCTTCATCTCTGAGACTTGTCATGTCAATCCTCTGGAGAGGCTGAGCCCCTCGCTTCCTCTTATGAATCCTCGCAGTGAAGTTCAACAGAACAGGACGGTGATCCGAATCGAATGCGACATCCCACACAGCTCTAGATCTTCGAATGTCCGATACTGGAATATTCCTCGTCAGGACATAGTCAAGCTTGTAGTTTCAAAGTTGTCATCTTCCGCTTCCGCTGCTCTTCTGGAGATAGCCGGGTTGGTCCCTGCCACGTAAGCTGATGGCGGCGATGATTCCTCTTGAATGTCGATGCAATAATCAGACCACTGCGTTCACAAAAAGTCGACAAGGCGGTAGCCATTGTCCGATGTTTGCTCCACTGGGTAGAACCATTTACCGAGTACTTCGGATTCCTGATCAAGTCCCATCTTCGCATTTGCGTCAATCCCCACGACAACAGCATGTTGACAAGGTATCCTGGCCAGCAACGTATTGAGTTCCTCATAAAACGCATCCTTCGAATTGTCTTCGGCGGTTTCAGTGGGCGCATGAGCACTCACTATCCACAGATTGAATCCTCTGTGATCCCGCAGTCGTACGAATGCATTCCGACACGACGTTGAGCCGAACTCCTTGACCATACCATTGAAATCCTTCCTTACAGCTATTGCACAGCCTCCCACTCTCCTATCGTCAGCGTTACCGCAGTAGATGGTGTACTCTCCGACGCTGATGACGGGTCTATACCTGAGGCGGGTTTCCTGCAAAGCAGCAAACGGTGCATGGAAATAGCTCAGAAGTCTGGATAGCGCAGTTTTTTGGATATCACTCGACAGCGATCGACAGTTCAGGGTGGCGAAATTGTGGCTTGTGGCCAAAGACTCCATGACTCCCTAGGTACGGATCCTAAGGTGTTATGGACCAGAGGCCTTAGTGTGCCGGACGGCGACACCTTTATGCAATGTGCGGGATACTTTCGCGATATAGTTGTGCACGCTATATCGCTCGAACGTTCCCTGTGTACACTCAAACGTCTGCTGGGTTCAGTAGAAGCAGGGGCACCAACGAGCAGGTACCAACAGACTTGTATACACACCCCCGGCATTACCCATACCTTTTAAAATCCAGGCCAGATGGTCTCTACGAAAGTTCCGAAAGAAAGATCTCGGTAATTGTACTTCCCAAAATGGGATCGACCCTATCCTCCCTATGGGGCTATCGTATTCAAAAAAAAATCCGTTCTTGCTTCCTTGATTGGGTTATTTGGGGCTCTGAGGACGATTATGACCTTTGTTAGTGGTTTGCTGGACGATTGCCGGAGAACACGGTGGGCAATAAGTCCTTTAGTGCCCAGTTACTATACATTGGATGCGACTCACACATTTTCAGCTATCCATCAGTATGAATCAGAATTTCCATGATCCAAGACACGACTAACCGAAGAAAAACTTCAAAATCTGAGTGATTTATTTTCCGAATCACCCAAACAACGTCAAACTCCAATTCACTCAGAATCCGATTTGCCAAAAAAAGTCAAAATCCGAGTGATCCAAAATCCGATTCATCGAAATAAACGTAATTCTCGGATTCAGCCGAAATCCGACTATCCGAACGACTCGGAGTATCCGATGCTGTTCCGCCAGTCGGATATCCGCGACCCTTCATTTTTGAGTCATCGGAAGTCCGAGTATCCGAAATTTTTCGTTTCGGATCCAATGTGAACTAGTTACCAAACGCTATTTTTTGAAAAACCAAAAGCGGCCTCTCAATTGTGCTCGGCAATACGTACAGCCCTCTAAATGGGAGTTCCTCCAATTTTCATCTTCTTTTTTACGCCACGCCCAAAAAAGTGCTTTTCGTAACTTTACGCTATCACCTTTCTCTGTGTATTTGGGCCAAAGCTCACAAAATGGCTTCGCGTCGATGCTTGCGCTAGTAACGACTCACCTGAACTGACCTGCCAAGCCAGTGATGATATTGTGAATGAAATACACTCAGTCGACCATCGAAAATATTCTTCATTGATAGGGATGATAAAACTTGTTGAAGGCTATGTTTGCCAGTTAAAGCTAACAGTCGACGACTTATTTTTAGCGTATACCAGCCTCTTCTCAAATACACGCTGTGGCATGTTTCTTTGACAAGGCACGCTACAATGTTAGCGCACATATTACGCGAAACTGTTTATGCTTCACACAGGGTTCATTGTTCTGACTTAAGTCCTGTCCAATAGGTTCGATTAGTGAGCTGGAATATTCAGACTTCCAGATGGGTCCCACCGCCTTTTGCCGGCACTCTGCGCACTCCCACTTGGATCCCGCACACTTTCACCAACGTGCTGCGCACTTCCAGTTGGGTCCCGCACACGTAATCCGGCACTCTGCGCACTCCCACTTGGATCCCGCACACTTTCACCGGCGTCCTGCGCACTCCCAGTTGGGTCCCGCACACGTATTCCGGCGCTCTGCGCACTCCTAGTTGGGTCCGGCACACGTAATCCGGCGCTCTGCGCTTTCCCAGTTGGGTCCCGCACTCTTTCTCCGGCGCTCTGCTCACTCCCATTGGGGTCCCGCCCACTTCTGCCGGCTCTCTGCTAACTCCCTGTTGGGTCCCGCCCACGTTGCCCTGCGCTCGGCGCACTCCCAGTTGGATCCCGCACACTTCCAACGGCGTCCTGCGCACTCCCATTTTGGTCCCGCACACGTAATCCGGCGCTCTGTGCTTTCCCAGTTGGGTCCTGCACACGTAATCCGGCTCTCGGCGCACTCCCAGTTGAGTCCCGCACACGTAATCCGGCGCTCTGCGCACTGCCTGTTGGGTCCCGCCCACGTTGCGCGGCGCTCGGCGCACTCCCAGTTGGATCCCGCACAATTTCACCGGCGCTTGGCGCACTCCCATTTGAGTCCCACCCACTTTTCCCGGCGCTCTGCTCACTCCCAGTTGGGTCTCGCACATACTCCGGCGCTCGGCCCACTCCCAGTTGGATCCCGCACACTTCCACCGGTGTCCTGCGCACTCCCATTTGGGTCCCGCACACGTGATCCGGCGCTCTGCGCACTCCCACTTGGGTCCCGCACGTAATCCGGCGCTCTGCGCACTCCCACTTGGGTCCCGCTCACGATGGCCGGCGCTCTACACACTCACATTTGGGTTCCGTACACGTTTGAAGTCTTGAACCCTTTTACTAACTTGTCCTGCGCGTCGGAAATGACGTCCGCAGATGTGCGCGGTTTACTGGAAATTTACTGCCACTCTTCGGTAAAATACCTTTCTGCTGGAAAACGGAAGTATTCTGGAGAATTACATGAGAATTCGGAAGATTTACGGGGACACTTTCCCTAATTTATCAGTAATCTGGCAGATTTTCTGACGGATCAGCACCTAGGAGGAATTTTGGAGTAAAAACCTGCATTTACTTCTACTTGGTGGTAAACCTCTCGTAATTCGGAGGTAAACCACCAGAAAAATTTCTGCTGAGGCCTGAAATGCGATTTGGGGGTCGACCATTTCACAAGGTTCTCCGGTAAACTTATCAAAACGAGATCAAGCGCGCAACGGAGACATTAAGTCATTTTTGAAAGCTGTAATAAGCTCAGGTCAAGCTAGGTGAACGCAACGCTCCGTTCCATAACGTGCTTGATTTCATTTTGATGAGTTTAGCGGAGAAGCTTGTGAAATGATCGACCACCAAATCGCATTTTAGGTTATTTCACTTAATTTTCTAGCTTTTTCATTACTCCAGTCTAATTTGAGCCGAATTATTTTTTTAAGATATTTAAAGAGATTTTTGAAACTTTTTTTTACCATTACCAAATCGTTACTTTTGCCAGGAAGCTAAATTTTCAGAAATTCCCTATTCAAACCTGTTTATATCACTAATTATTTATTACTTCATCGAACAACCGATTTTCAGTTTATTTCAGTTTTTGAAAACAAAATCAATACTTTGCAAAATAAATATTGCTGATAAGTGGTTTGCTTGAACTTTTCAACTAGCAAAATTGGCGTCTCAAATTTATCGCACAAAGAAATTTTGTGAATTAAAGTTTTTGAAAAAAAATTTGCTAAAGTTGCTCTCATGAAAGAATCCCGTGAGCCCTTGTGGGTGTCATCATCTAGTGCTAATAGAAGCCGAAGAATGTTCTTTCATTAGAGGTAGATTAGGCGATTCTGAAGGAGACGAGTATGGACACATATAAATATTCACTACTGCTATTGCACATATTATTCGAATGCAAACTTCAAGGAATAAAGTTTTACGGGGAGCAATAAAAAGCCTGGGTTAGTAGGAGAAACCGAATGTTATATTACGCCTCGCCAAAACAGCCTAAACAGAGAAGAAAAAACTTTTTTTCAAACCGCAGTTATTTCTGCATTAAAGGCATCGTTCGCGCTGAAAATCAATTTTCATTTTTCAGGCTCAATTTCATGATTGAGCCCTGGTAAACTTTGGCGCGTCAAAAACGTTGGGCAATGAAGTTGGAAGGCGGCAAAGATGAAGATCCGCCACCAAATCTCACTAGTCATCTATCACTTTTTCCTAGAATGTTGGTACGACCGTAAGACAACATGAGAAATAGTTACGGTACGAACTCCACATGCAAAAAAACTCCGATAATGACAGTGACGAGGCCTCCAAAAGCAGAAAAACTTCAAAAATGATTTCGGCGCGAAATTCAAATTCGTATTTACAATGTGTTCCGATTGACTTTTCTTTACAAATGAAGGTTTTCCATGGCCCCTTCAACATTTGCGTTCACTAGAGAGGCCTAGCTACACAAAAACATGAAAAAATATACGGTTTTCTGCGCATACGATGCCTTTAAGTGCTCACTGTTCTCACCTTAGGTGGTGGTTTCAGTCAGGTTACAACTTTTTCATTCTCCTATGAACGGTTTCAACCGCTCCCAATACATAGAGGCACATGCAAGTAACTAACACGGCGTAGCCCCACGCCTCGGTCGCCCGTCGTCGCAACGCGAACCCCGCGGCGCTGCGACCTAATGGCCGCGGCGGGGGGTTCGCGTCGCGATCAGGCGATCGCGGCGCGACACTAATAGTTGGAATCAACATTTTAGAGAGTTACAGAACAGATCCGAAAATGTTGCGAACACATTAGGGCATGAGGCTGCGCAACTTACGATCACGATTTCAACAACTCACGGAAGACTTCGGTAAGTTGTTGAAATTAGTGTTCGCAACATTTCTAAAATCTTCAGAGTAGTTTCGAAATCTGCCATTGAAGCAGTTTAATCGCTGCCAAGAATCCACTATTAACGACAAGCCTATCTAATACACCGGCCAACGCTTCGTGGTTAGGCCCTAGTTATACACCAGCGTTTCGCCGCCGCTGGCTTCCGCGGCATGCCTGCAATTGGTCGATTTCGAAATCTGACCAGTCGCAGACGTCCCGCAAAAACCAGCGGCACCGAAACGCAGATGTATACTCAGAACGTCGGAGGGCCGCGTGCCCGGGAATTTTCGACCAAGGGCGAGCGGCGGGGGCCATGTTTTGCAGGCGGAGAATCATCAGGCGCGAGGCAGGGGCGCCACCAAATTTCGTTAGCTTGGTCCTGCAGGGAAAATTCGAAACAGAGGAAAACATGTTTGCTCGGGCATATCGCATGACACGTTGAACGAAAGAATCAAACCCGTACCACGTACGGAGCACAATTTTATGATGACTACACTGCAGGCACCATTGAGTAAGTACTTACATCATCGCGCACTTCGCGGGGTAGCAGTAGGGTAAGATCCCCAGTCTATCGAATAGACTTGCATGGGACACCCACAATGGGGTTTGGAAAATTTTGGAGAAGGGAGTAGCATCCGTCCAGGGTGCGGGAGAGGTGGTTCCCGGAAATTGTTATACAAGGAATCAATTATTCAAGCGATGACACCGGGAAGATGTTCTGCGCGGGCCCCGCGCCCTTTTGCTTGGATGTCCGGGCGTCACGCCCATGATGAGTCATGGGGGTGGGGCGGGGACCTGTAGGGCGCCAGGCGCGGAGGGGGGCCCCGCCTCGCTGAGTGGTGGGTACGGGGGCGCGGCCCTCCGACGTTCTGAGTAACTAGGGCCTTAGAGTAGCGTGGCGTGTTGCACCAGAGTGTGCAGAGGTGTATGGGCGGCGCTGTTATTAGAGCACGTTTCCCGCATCGATTATTTCATGCGTATTTCATGAAGAAAACGTAAGATTACGTTAAAAAGATTCACATTTGCTTCCATTCGCACTGTCTTCGTAGCTGTTGTGGTTCAAATGGAATAAAGCAAGGCTGTTTATGTGAGCGCCTATTTTTGACAATCTTCGTAGCAACAGTGGTTCAAGCTCTAGTCCCAATTTTGTGGTTCAAACAGGGTTTTTCGCTGAAGGTAATGTAGCATCGTGATGAATATTGTACGTAAAAGTTCAGAACAGTCCTTGCTTTTAGGAAAACAGTGATGATAACGACTGATACGCCACCATCGCCCTGCACGGTCAAGCATACGGCACCACTTTCAAGGCTGCAGCAACAATACATTAGAATAGAAAAAGTCGTCAGATGTACATTCTTGACACGGGAGAGACGCAGCGAATGGGCTGTCGCTAGCTCCGTGTTGCGTCCAATCAGGAACCTCGCTCCTCCTCCGTTTGTCCCGCCTCTTCAGGGGTTGGAATACGTGATGGCCACCACCCAACCGACTGATAACGAACTAAGCAGGCATATTCTCCACGGGAATTTCCCCACCAATGTGTGAGGGAGTTCAGATGGGCCAGAACGCTAGCTAAAACCATGTTTTGACTGCATCGTTGCTGTTTTTCATCGCAGCGATTTTGCACCCACTGCTGCAGCGATGTAGCAGCGACAGCGATTCTGTTCATAGTGCATAGGCTCACTGATGATCAAAGAAATTCAATCAATCAGTGAGATTAAGGCCCCCGTCATAGTCGGCCGAAAAACCGGCAGTCCTAGTCCCACCCCGTCGATATCTATGAGACACACGCAGTACGAGAAGAATTGAAGTGATAAAAATCATCCTCAACTGATAAAATTCCACCTTCTCTATGTCGTCCTTGGTCGTATCAGGTGGATTTTTATCATTCCAGACGGTTTTTATCAGTTGGGGTCAAACTTTATCGTATCATAGGACGATTTTTATCATTCGAGGATGATTTTTATCACTTCATTTCTTCCAGTTTTGCGTGCTTCTCATACCTATCGACCGGGTGGGACTAGGACGGCCGCTTTCGGGCCTAATGGCTGGTAGTTATCAATAACACGTTTCGACTCGTGAACACTGATCTTGACATGTGAAAGGGTCAACGCTCACTGGACGAAACGCGTCATTCGCTGGCAATCGCTCCATCGCTGCCATGATGGCAGCGATGGAGCGATACCTAGCAACCATTGGGAATCGCTCCTCCAGCTGCGGAGCAGTAAAACATAGGATTTTGTAGCCGCGACCCAGCGACGTAGGACGTTTGCCACGAAGCGATCACAATTGGAGTTCCTTTCCATTACGCGCGATGAAAAAGGAACAGTTGTCCCTTGCATGGCCGCAGCGACCACCTGCAGTCAAAACATGGCTCAATCCAATGACAGCCCCGCGCGACTAGCCGCGACGCCGCGCGCGAAACCCATACAGTTCTGTACACTCCACTGCAGCACACTCGAAGGTAATCATCATGGCGGCTGCGGGGTGTGTAACTCGTATTTTTCCTCATTTGTGTGCCCCTAAAACCGTCCAAATGACCAAATGTGTTCTGGATTTAGCCTCACCTTCCTGAAAACGGGGGAATGGCTTGGGTCCTTTCTCAAGGAAATCGGTTCTCTGTGCTGAAGCTTGCAAGCAGGGCTGTGCGTTATAACGTTAACGTGTTAACGCATTAACGGGTTAACGCGGTTTTTCATCGAAAATTAACGATTAACGCTTAGCGAAAAAGTCGTGAAATCACGTTAATTTATAATTCGTTAATTGTTGTAGAATCATGGCTCCAGAATACTGCGCGAGGTGCGGACCGGCCAGTTTTGCTCAGACCCCCACTCCAATGCTATTTCCGCTGAACCCCCCCCCCCCAGGAGCGTGAGTATGTCAATTTTTGACCGTGTTCTAGAACCCCCCCCCCTCCCCTTCCCACCTAGAGTTGATGTGTTCAAAGTGTTTATCCAGCAGGTTTGCCTCTAATGTTTGATTGCAGTAGAATAACTCTTGCTGTAATGAAGTGGTGAAACCAGTGCTATGCGAAAAAATGCGGATGTTTGCGAGGACGAGAGCACAGAGCAGCACCCGTCGCATTTATGGCGAAAGGGGGGGGGGTGAAAGCACAAAAGAGCAAATTTTGCCCATCTGTTTATCAACCAGAAGCGGTCGGGAGAAGATCAATATGCATGAATTCCTATGCAAAACGCTCGTCACCGATTGAGCAGGAGCGGTTCTGCTGCCATGGATTTCAAGCACACTGAACTTCGACCATCCGCTTCTCATTGGTAACTTAGATGTGCAACTTTTAGTGGAATACGCTGGTAACAGCCTGTGTTGTGTAATAAAAAGCGGATGCTTGAGGGGGGGGGGGAGTTCGATCCCGCCCGAAGTTCATATTTATGTAAAGCACGGATCATGAGAAAAAGATATTTGAGTCAAGCGGGGTCGATTTACCCTTTGTATACAATTTCACCGTCTAGGATGGAGGTTGAACACTGCTACAGTATATGTGCCCACACTTTCTCAGATGTGGTCCCGCCGCAAGTCAACAATTTTGAAAACTAGGATCAAGAGAGTAGGATATCTGAGTCAAGCTTGGTAGATTCACCCTGCATACGAAATTTCACCGTCTGAGATCGACGTTGAAGGGCGCTACACTGTACTCGTAAAAGTCGAAGAAAAAAAAACGTGCAAGTCCCCGAAAAAAGTAGGTTTTTGAATAGTTATAAGTTAAGTAGTAAATGAGTTATCGGGAAAAATCCTGGCTTCGAGAAACTAGACTTTGTACTTTACCGTTTGCGACCTTCCGCGCTCCTGAAGAGTGCCTTTAAAGAACATTCACCTGTTCTGGGTTCCTCTCAAAAATACACTGTGGACCCACATCTAACAAAGTAAATCTGAGAAAACGCGAATATTGACACAGAACCCTCACTTGGGAATTTTTGGGGAAGGGTACACCCCAGAGGTGCGGTAGGCTTCAAACGGTAAGGTACAAAGTCTTGTTTACGAAAGCTAGAATTTTTTCCAGGTACCTCATTTAAAACTGAAGTTACCGCAGTTTTGAAACTCTAGTTTAGGTTCCTGAAACTCAGCATAGAGTAAATTGACCACACTGGACTCAAATATACCCATAACTCCCAGTTTTCAAAATCGTCGACTTTCGGCGGGACCACACCTGACAGAAGTGTTAGCCCTCATTTTGTAGCGGTGTTCGGCCTCAATCCTAAATGAGGAAAATTCTGTACAGGGTAAATCGACCACGCTCAACTCAATTATCAACTCTACTGACTCATGGAAAACTTCCGCAGACATCATTCAGCATTTAGTAGGCTAACTGCTTAAGACACTTCACATTGACGATTCATATGTCTTGTCTATCATTTTGAAAACAACTTCACTACGACTTCATTCTAAACTTTCAATTGAACACCGTCACTCAACTCATAGTCAGTTCAAACAGCTCAGTCAGATCGCTATGCATAGTTGAATTCCATGTGAAAACCTGCTCCGGGCGGTTTTCACTCACATACACGATTGTCCATTGGGTCTTCCTCTAAAGGTCAGATGTCTCCGGAGCCCTTCAACCCCTTCGGAGCTCGGACCCCCATGTGGGGCCCTATCCCGCGCCGAACCCTGTATGGCACTGATTGATATGGGACATCTGATAATTTATTGATTTTTGGGTGGTAATGTTTTTTAATAATTTAACGAAATGCAAAATTAACGTGTTAACGCATTAACGGGTTAACGCGGTTTTTTTTCCGAAAATTAACGATTAACGCTCAACGAAAAAAATAATTTTCATTAACGCACACCCCTGCTTGCAAGCGTGTTCCCTCTGTCACTTGAAATACCAAGTCCATGAGGTCCAGTAAAATCTTCGCCGACATCTCCACATCCAACTTTTGCATTGAAGTAGCCGACGACAATCTTTTTCTCCAGATGACCACGTCTAGGGTGCACTGCATCATGGAAACGTGCTAAAAGAGCTCTTGTTCGAGGAATTCTTCGTATTCGTTGTCATCATGGGCAGAGATGGGAGCGTAGCCTTGAACAACTCGAATTCGGGAACGTTTGATTGCAATGTCGACATAGGAGACTCGCTCGGATATAGAGTGAAATGACCAGGAATCGGTCCATTTCTTGTTGATGAGAAATCCTGTCGATTCGGCAAGGAAAAGCGTGTGTGAAGTCCGCTGCAACACAAAGGCTACTCTTCCAGATCTTTGAGTTCCGGAGAGTCCTATAATGTCAAATGGTACCTCTGAGGCTGCTTCTTCCAGTTCGGCTATCCTTGTGTCGGTGCGGAGGTTGCGTCAGTTGATGGTTCCGATTTGGAATTTGAGCATGATGGACGGTCTTTTTTTTAAAACGTCTGGTACAGAATCTGGTACATTTTTAAAACGCTTTCAGAGCCCTCTAATTGGTATGAATAAACACCAGGTTGTCCAGGCGACTGGTGTAGAGGGTAGAGTCGGTCGAGAGAGGTTGTTGAGAGCCGACCGCTCGCGGTGGTTGAATCGACCGAACCCAAAACCTATCATAGTATCTCGAAAATCGACAAATGGACGTTAAATTCGTATACAATCCCCGAAGCCTTGAACAACTCCCCCGTATACGGATTTTGAGTCAAATGTGTGACTTTGACCAAACTACCGTATACACACAGTAATCTACTGTAATCTGTCAAAAATCGATAAACGGGCGTCAAATTCGTGCTCAGCACTCTAAAAAGGCCCCGAGGAGCAATTCGAACCAAATCTCACGTAGCACTCCGGAAATCGTCAAAAGTCGCGATTTGCCATCAAATTTCCCCAAAAGCTATTGGTCTGTGAAAAGTTTGAAGAATGCGCCTCACCCAAACTTTGCTCAGGGGGGTAGTTTTGGGCGCTGAGCAAAATTATGAGGTTTGTTTCCGGATTCTATGTACAAAAAGCAATGCGCGTTTTGGAAATTACAACAGGCACGGAGATCTGGCGAGAAACGTCTATAACTTTTTTCAGTGCGGTTTTAGGCAGCTGCGAAGACCATAGCTGCGGATTCTACGCCAACAACGGTTCTGGAAAAGTATTTTTCATTCACAATGGCCAGGCTGACCAAAAGTAGTTCCCCTGTGAGCATCAATAGACAAAAGCTCATAAAAGGGGATGGAAAAGGCAGGAAGATTAAGGAGATGAACAGGAGAGAAAGACACCACGCCTCCTCCGCGCCGGCGCTAGCTGGGGCGTGACAATCCCCACAATCCTCACGAAGATTTTTTTGGCGAATGCCCACAATCTTTTTTTTGTGGGCACCAGGGATGTGCGTAATTACGACTAACGGGCTTTTTGGGTGTTACGTCTGACGACTAACGACTAACGAAATGAAAAATATTTTCATAAGCAATACCAGTAATTCGTTAGAAAATCAATAGTCATTTCCATCACGCTCCAACCCAAGAATTACATCAGGAATGATACATATATAGTTCCTTGTAGGTTGTTCGCGGTGGGTGATACAAAATCATTATAGCCTTCAGTATTTATTTTTTCTACTGACACTATTTCGCAGTTCTCGAACCCCCACATCATGACCCCAACCGAACGTTGCGAAAGGTTAGGCGCAGCACTTATGCAACTTCATGTCGGTCGCACGACTTCATGAAAGGCTCACTCAACCAGCTCCGACACCGACCGGCTCTAGCGGAAATTTTTACAGAGGGCTCTGTCGGAGGTGATAATATGGAGCGGTGCCTGCAGGCCACAACTGCACACCGATGGGAACTGTATTCGAAGATTGGATTGTAAAGGGTGCCGTCCTCCGATTTTCAGTCATAATTTCGAGATATGGGATTTCTATAAAGTTGTGCTGGGACCTCTCAGTGGGTGAAATTTCCGCTTGGGTGCTTATTTCTTGCGACCTTTCCCCATTATGAGAACAAGCTCGAAACAACGAGCGCGCTCGGCTCGCGACGCTGAGCAAAGAACAAGTAGTGCAAAGTTGGTGCAGTTTTCCGTGTTGTCACCTAGGGGTAGATCTCATATAACATCATAGAGCTCAGAATGGTAAATTTTGCACTAAAAAAGCGAAGAGCTTGAGGTTCCCTTGGCTTTCCATAGCGCTTCTTTTCTCACCGACGAAGAAGGACAAAAATCGTCAGACACACTTTCTCGAGTATTTCTGTCATATTTTTATTTATTTGTATATTTTCCTAGACAACGTAGTTGTTGAAGTAAAATATTTATTATATAATACTGCGAATATCAATTACAATAGCTTTTACACCTATTTGAGCTCGTTCCTCAAGTTCATCTCAGATCAATTTCTGTAAACGAAATTGATCCCGTGATCGCGCGGCAGCAATCGCCGCGCCCACCCAACGTGGGCTGACCAAGACCACCTACCCTCATTCGCCTTTCTTGAGGGAGGTAGGACAGCATAGGCTCATTGAGAACGGACGAAGTAAAACTTTATTAGACTTGAAAAGTAACAGTAATTTTCAACACGTAAGAACTGGACCCAAATTGGGATCAATGACAAGGCTGAGGGCGATTTACTTCTTCGAAAGCCGTGGTTTTTTGGACTTCGAAGAAATTGTCTTCTTACGAGTGTCGCGTTTCGTCTCGCTTCTCCTTGCATTACTCTTCGAATTCCTGAAAAAAATTATCTTCAAGCAGAGTAAATTTCTGGGCAGGGATTTTGTTCGGGCGGGATCTGTAATTGATATTCGCAGTTATATATAATAAATATTTTACTTCAACAACTACGTTGTCTAGGGAAATATACAATTATATTACACTGCTCATATCAATTACAATAGCTTTTTCAACACACCTGGTTGAAGATAGCACCGAATCTTGGAAAGATTTATCGCATGAGCCTTTGAAATAAAATCTTTCAAATGTGGACCCGTTAGGTGCCCAGTTTGCCGCTTCCATAATAGCCTTTGAGGAAATGCCCTGTTTTCTCGATTTCGTTGTGCTTGCTGCCCTGGTCGAGGGTGCCTTGAACCTATCCTCTATGCCTGAATCTTTGAGGGTCTCTCGTAACCAGCGAGCGATTGTAGTGGAAGAGACACTACGATGGGGGCGATTGTAGCTGATGAACAGGGAGTTCACTCGGTGGCGATATAAAATAGTGCGATTAATGTAATCTTTTGTTGACGTTAGGGGACACAAAAGATTGTCTTCTTTGTGAGCATGAATAGTTGCTGTGTGAGCTTTGCCCATTCCTCTATTTTTATTCATGAAATTTAGTGAGAAGACCCATGTTTTATCGCCAAGTTGAACCGACTCTAATGTTAATGCCGCCAATTCTGAAACTCGTTTGGGGGCTACCAAGGCAAGCAGCATTGCCGTCTTGAGAGTCATCTGTTTAAGGTTCAGAGAATTGTTTTCGCCAAGAGATCTTAGATAGTTCAGCACTGTTGACACGTCCCATATATCCGAGTATTTCGGAACTGGCGGGCGTTGTCGGAAAAATCCCTTCATGCACCTATTCAAGAGGTTAATATCTTTTGAGGTTAGATCTCCATTAATTGTGGTCAGAAACACTACTATGGCAGACTTGTGAGTGCTAATGGAAGAAAAGCTGGCTCCAGAATTGAATAATTCTCCGAGGAAATTCAAAATATCTCCTAATTTCGGGTGAAGTTTATCTCTTCCTTGTAGTCCACAGAAAATCGCCCACTTTTTCAAGGCACTAATGTACTGTTTGATAGTTGCTGGTGACCAGTTTGACATTAAGGCATGTACCACTACCTCGCTAAGCCCCTCTTTTTTCCACAGCTCACCTAAATGATGCATGCAATCAACCTGAACGTCGTTGCTTTTAGGCATGGGTGAGGGGATCCTGTGTAGTCTACCAGCAGGTTTTCGCTCGACTTCAACTCTGTGAACTGCTTGCCGTGTTCCGTAATTAGAGGCCACCAGCTCTGATTCTGCCACTTTGGGAACACCAAAATCAGGCGTGTTTTCTCTCTCAAGGCTTTTCTGATTACCCTTCCCACTATATTGAAGGGTGGAAAGGCATAGTAGAAGCTTCCTGACCAGTTTTGCGAAAATGCGTCTATACCGGCGGCGAACGGATCTGGAAGAAAGGAAAAGAACTTGTCACATTTGCTATTCCAGCGAGAAGCGAACAGATCTAATTCAGGTGCTCCCCATCGGGTAAATAGATATTTTACCACCTCAGATTGTAGGGAATAGTCTGATGAATCGTAAAAGTTTCTAGATAAGAGATCTGCTTCGCCATTCTGCACGCCAGGCTTATAAACCGCTACCAAAAAAAGGTTGCGCTCCTTTGCCCATAGCCACACAATGCGAGCAAGCTTATTGAGTCGGGCACTCTTTGTGCCTCCTTTCTTTTTAATGTACCATACAGCAGTGGTGTTGTCCAATTCTACCTTAAAGGCAGTGGTCGCGATCGAATATGCTTGTCGTTTTTTTCTCTCCAAATCCTTTCCTGGGTCTCGAGTAGTAGGACCTATAAGAAAAAATCGCGAAAAAACCACTGTTTAGGGACGAATTTGAAACCTGAACTTTCTTGTCTTTTGATGGTGGACGAGCCCTCTCCACATCATCGGCATCGATGACCTCTTATATCAAGAACATCAGCTAGCTTGAAATTGAATGTCATTCAATGAACCTTCGAATTTATGTACACATCTAGTAAAAAACATTGACTGAAGTGATGCTTCCATTATTCAACTGTTTTTATTCGTTAAATTTGCATTTATTTCGTCCTCTCAATGTCGATGATTTTTGACTGCTCGGCATGAGACTGCGATCTGTTTCGTCATCGCTGTGCACGTGTGCACGAACTAGCTTCTTTGGGCCCTAGAAACTCTATTTGTAGACCGTTTTTCACCGCGCTACCTTCATAGTTTTTCAGCTGTTTTTGATCTAAGCTGATTTTTGAAGTTTTTTTGATAACGTTTTTCATCGTGACCACTGCCTTTAATGGTGCAATCGCGCAATTTGTCAGCGAAACAACGTAGCCCATAAAAACACGCAGCCAACTCTTTTTCATTTATATGCCAACTTTGTTCGGTTACAGTCCACCTACCGTTTGTGCTGTTTGGGCCACAAAAAGCACCCCAGCCTAAATTCGAGGCATCGGAGGTGATGGTGAAGGATGCCGCAGCGGTAAGGATAGGTTCCTGAGCTACCGAAGGGAATTTCGTCGCCAGCCATTTCAAATCATCAATACAGTTTTCAGGAATGGCTTTTTTACTCTCATACTCTTGCCAATTTCGAAGCTGAAAACCACCAATCCAGGACTGCAGTGGCCTTATGAAGAGTATGGGAATACTTGCAGCAATGGATCCAGAATTTACTAGACCGATGAAACGTGAAACTTCCCTAAGAGTGACTTTCATAGGTTTTTAGGTTTTTGAAGCGCAGCAGCGAACTCAGTTATGGTTTTGACCTTTCGAGGTGGTACCGAGAATTCGAAGCTGACTGAATCAATAATAAAACCGAGGAATTCTATGACTTGACAGGGATCTAATTGAGACTTTTCATAATTTCATGTTAACCCGAGACTATTGAACAATAATATGGCTTGTTCAATATTATCGATTAGAGATTCCTTGTCCCTGTGAATGAACAGCCAATCGTCAAGGTAAACAATCAATTTGATCCCTTTCTTCCTCAATTCCGAAGCGATTACCCGCATTAATCTAGTGTAAACGTACGGGGCCGAAGATAACCCAAAAGGTAACGCTTTGAACTGATACAGCCTGTTGTTGCAGGAGAAAGCCAAGTACTTGCGATGTTCTGCATGAATCGGAACAGAAAAGTACGCATCTTTCATTTCTAACTTGGCCATGAAATCTCCCGTTTCTAACAAATCTCTCACCAATAGAATGGATTCTAGTTTAAAATGGTGGTGCTTAATAAACCTATTTAGAGGTCTCAGGTTTATAACAGTTCTATGCCCGCCGTCTTTTTTGGGAATGACGAAAATTTTCGACAACCACACCGCTGAATTCCAGGGAATCTCCTCAATGGCCTCTTTCTCTAAAATTTCCTCCACCTCGGAAACTAACAGGCTCGGTGAGGAATCAGTTGATAGGGAGGGTATCTGGCATTGGTGAGTATCAGCAAAAAACTCCAGCTGATAACCTTTCACAGCCTCCCGAATCCAATTATCCTTTGTGAGGTTACACCAATTTCCGGAAAATAATGCTAGTTTTCCTGCCTTGACTTTGGGTTCGCACCCTTCAACTGATACCGGTGTGGTAAACACTGAAAGTTCGTTCACTGACCTCTCGTTGTGCCTCGAGCTAGAAGATCTTTTCTTCTTTTCCGTCTTGAAAGTCTTCTTTGACTTGGCCTCCTTGACAAGTGCCTCGGTCAGCTTCTTGCACTGTGACTTCTCAACGATCTCAGTCGTAAGTTTGACGCCCATGAGAGCTGGGCACACCTCGTTCCAGGGCAGATCGGCAGATCTCACAGGCTCCTCCACTGGAAACCTGTGGAAGTTATGAACCAGCTTGAGTGGCTCGACTCCGAACGATCTGAAAAGGTATGTCATTATTGCTGTCAAATCCGATGTCATTTTGAATAAGATGCCGACCTGAGGAATCTTTCCCGTCTTCTGGTCACATTAGCCTCGACAGCGAACGACAGGACCTCCATTGCCTGCTCGATATAGAGATCCACACGCTGTTGACGTCCTGCTCGGCCCTCACTTCTCGCAATAGCCATTAGATTCAGGGCGTTGAGCAGTGCCTCACCATCAGACATTAGGGAAGCCTCGTCTACTTGTATCCTTAAATATGTGAAAGAAATATTACATTGATGGCAAGAAAATTTTTTTTGGTAAGTTCACCTGAAAGATTTCCGTGGTAGACCTTCGTCCAGAACAGGACGGGCCTCGAGTCCGGATGAGACTAGAGGAAGTCTGTCGAAGAAGTTCAACTTCTCCTCGGTGCCCACATATACTCCCGCTGCACATTTGTTGAAATGTGCAAGAAGGCCCTCTTCGAGGTTTACTCTCGTTCTGAGCTTCTTATATTCCATGCGTGCGATTTCCGGGGCCTCCTTAACCGCTCCAGCAAAGTCTATCTTTTTGGGAATTGGGCGCACCAAATTAGCTGGGGACTCTGGATTGTATTTCTTTTTCAGAGGCTCCACCCGACGTGACCTCACATTGTCTCCGCCATCCGAAGACTCCTCCGAGTCCGATGATTCTGACGAAGACGAGTCTGACTCCGAACTGCTGTCAGTGGAGGATTCTGAGCTAGAATCTTGCGTTTTCCTCCTTTTTGTGCTACTTCTTGACGATGAACCAGATCTATCGTTGGCCCCTCTGACAGGCACGCAATCGACTTTCGCGTGATCTGCATCATCCAACAGTTCGCGTTCCAACCGAGCAATTTCGGCCTCGTCCATGGAGGACATCTGAAAAAACGAAATTCAGAATGCCACGACCTCCATATAGGATGTCACAGGTAGGATAAATTGATCCTATCACATAGTAGAAAGTTTCCTACCGTGAGGCAGGACTTTCCACCGATCTAGTCGGTAACCCCCGGTTGCGGAGCACTAATGGCAGGCCGCTGGGAGTTAGGACAACGTACTATTGACGTTGTCCGAATGTTTTACGTCTCTGGAAGTACTAATGACTCCCAGCGACGCCATCATTGGCAACCGGAGGTTGCCGACTAGATGGTGGAGAGAAGGAGATACAAATGTTGGACTGAGAAGAGAGAGAGAGGTTAGAAAGGGACCGGTGTCCCTGCCGAGCTCAAGAAAGGCGAATGAGGGTAGGTGGTCTTGGTCAGCCCACGTTGGGTGGGCGCGGCGATTGCTGCCGCGCGATCACGGGATCAATTTCGTTTACAGAAATTGATCTGAGATGAACTTGAGGAACGAGCTCAAATAGGTGTGAAAGCTATTGTAATTGATATGAGCAGTGTAATATAAGTATATGTAGCTTAGCAGATTAAACTAGGTTATCTAACGATGAATGTTTTATGTGTTTAATGGCCATGTATGTTTTGGAGAACATACATTTATTTATAATAAGTTATAAGTTTATTACATTCGCGGAAGGCAAATGTGAGAAAAAAATCAGTCAAAACGACAAACAAACAGTAGAAAGGAATACCATATCACATGGTAATAACTATGGAACAAAGGAAATAGCGGTGTATCTCAAATCACTAGGATCCAAAGTACAATAAGATCTTTTTGGCACGCACCTTGAATTGACTCAATGTCAGCCCTGGAAGCATATTTTTTGTGACGTCAGAGTATAACCTGCCGGCTCTGTATTTGAAGGAGTTGGCATACCACCTGGTACTAGGCCGAGATAAAACGAGTTTGAAGAGGGTCCCTCTAGTTCGAGAGTATTTTAAATTGAACAGACGTTTCATATTCAACATTTTATGGTTGTGAAGCCAGTTGTGGACCATGCATACATACGTCGAATACTCTTCGCCGGGATTTGAGCGAAGGCAGATTCAAGTATTTATTCCTGACAGGAGCTCTTGGTATTCTCTCGTACAAAAACCCACCTATACGTGCCAAAAGCTTACGGGTGAAAATGTTTTGAACTTTCTCGATAGCATGAATGTCTCTCTTCAACGAAGGATTGAATACGGTCACACTGGCTTCTACCAGCGGACGGACGTAGGTTTTGTATGCGCGAAGGAGAACGGATCTATTTCGGCTGCAAAGACCTTCGAAAATGTGAAAAGTTCGCAGTTTCGCCTGTGCACACCAAACTTTGATATGCTCAGAGAAATCAAGTTTGTCATTATAATGAAAACCAAGGTCTTTCACGGAATTCACAGCAGAGATAGTTACGCCATCAACTGAGTACGAAGTAACCACTGAGCGTGGGTGAGATTTCAGCTGCATAAAAGTAGTCTTCTGTGGAGACTCCTTCCTTATGCCTTCCTTCTTTTTTTATTTTTAAGGGATTTTTTCTGCCTCTACTGTGCTTATTTTCAGAGCCTAGATTTCCAACGACTAACGATTAACGATTAACGACTAACGAGGGTTTTGGCCGGTTGAACGGCTAACGACTAACGAATTACAAAATTTCTATCACGCACATCCCTGGCGGGCACTCCACTCTCGCCGGCGCGATTATGTAGAACTTCCAGCTCCGACGAAAAAGGACGCGTCATTGACCACGCCCTCCGGGGCAACACGCGAGCGATTAACAGAGAATGTCACATTTCCGAGAAATTAAAAGGATAAAGGATAAAGTTCTGGACGTATATCAATCTTCTGGGGATGCGCCACATATTCGACTTCCATTCAGAGGCTTTTGAATATGGGTTGGGCCTTTACATTGACTTGCGGGGGCCAGCCGATGTTTGAGTCACTGTTTTCATCCACCCAGACAAGTCTGGTACCAATTTACCGACCCTGGAGGGTTAGAAGGTTTGGTTAACCCTAGGCGGGGTTCGATCACTCGACCGTGTGCGTGAGAGTGGCGCCTCTTGCTACTTCCCCACACTCGCCCTCCCGCGTCTGTCCGAGAAATTAGATGTCAAAAAAGCATTACAATATTTAAGAAAATGATTTGGCGTAGAATACCCTGAAGTAATGAAAAAAGTTCGAAATGTAGTGAAATGACCAAAATACGATGTCAAGCATAGCCAACTTTGAATAAGTAGTTTCAGACGACGGACAGGATTCGACAGGCTTCTCCGTTAAACTTATCTAAGCAAAAGCAAACGCGCTATGGATTAGCTTGACCTATGGTGATTGCGGTATCCTTATACTTAAAGCAGTTATGTCCCGATGTGTGTGTGTGTATGTGTGTGCATGTGTCCCGCATATCTTAGAAATGGCCGATCAAAACTTGTATAAAATGGTACCAACATTTAGGTGGGTGCGACATTCATCGATTACCAAAAAATCAGCCCGAGTCACCTCTTACGTGCCTCGGGCCAACCGAGTTTGTCCGTGGAGCGCACTTTTGGCCGTGGGTCATGATAACTTCTGCGAGTCGTCTAGCGATGCAAAAAATGCAGGGCGTCATAAAAGGTGTGCAGGACCCCAGTGAGGAAGTGCAAGACGTCATAGAAAGTGTGCAGGACCCTAATCGGAGTGTGCAGGACGTCATAGAAAGTATGCAGGACGTCAGAGAAAGTATGCAGGGCGTCATAGAAAGTGTGCAGCACCCCAGTGGGAGTGTGGAGGGCGTCATAAAAGGCGTGCAGGACCCCAGTGGGAGTGCGCAGGGCGTCATAAAAGGTGCGCAGGACCCCAGTGAGGGTGTGCAAGACGTCATAGAAAGTGTGCAGGACCCTAATCGGAGTGTGCAGGACGTTATAGAAAATGCGCAGGTCCTAAGAACGAATGTGCAGAACCCCAGCGGAAGTGTGCAGGACGTCATAGAAAGTGTGCAGGACCCCAGTGAGGGTGTGGAAGACGTCATAGAAAGTGTGCAGGACCCTAATCGGAGTGTGCAGGACGTCATAGAAAGTGCGCAGGACCCCAGTGGGAGTGTGCAAGACGTCATAGAAAGTGTGCAGGACCCCAGCGGAAGTGTGCAGGACGTCATAGAAAGTGTGCAGGACCCCAGTGGGAGTGTGAAAGACGTCATAGAAAGTGTGCAGGACCCCAGTGGGAGTGTGCAGGGCGTCATAAAAGGTGTGCAGGACCCTAGTGAGGGTGTGCAAGACGTCATAGAAAGTGTGCAGGAAGTCATAGAAAGTGTGCAGGACCCAAATGGTAGGGTGCAGGGCGTCATAGAAAGTGTGAAGAACCCTAACGGGAGTTTTTTAAACAATTTTTAATGCTAAATCTTAACCTTTTGTGGAGAAGAAAGAGATAGGAAAACATGAATCCTGAGAAGCGTGCGACGCGTTTTGAGATTGACGCAGAGTTCCTGGGACATTTTCTGGCCAGTTTTAGGATACAAGCAGCAGTTCCACTTCCGCACCTTCTCTGTTCGCCACTCATTGCAACCGCTCAGTCATTTCGAATCCCTAACTTCCAAAAACCAGTTCTATATATGTTGCAAGTCTGAGCTTATCAAAACCTGCACCACAAAAACATAAACAACCACCTACTAATTTCATTCATTGAGAACAAGGGCATGATGTTGGTCAATTAGGTAAACATCATACTATGATATGAGAATGCGTTTTTCCTTATCATGATAGAGACGGTAAAGCGAGAATAATCGCCTGTGAACTTTACAAATCGGAAGGAAGGGCAGTGGGTAGCGACGTAAGGGAAGGAAGTACAGAAGGGGTTGTGAATTTTGTGCCGGTAGCAACCGACGATTTACCGCTGGCTTCTTATGTTTTGCTTTATGATCCCACATTTTGACACCCTCACGGCCTGCTGTAAATGTACGGCACCCTGCTCTGCTCAGGAGAGTCCATACGTACAGCAACTTTCGGGTAGGCGGAAGTCAGTCACTACCGTTCTAACAAACTAATCCGTCTCAGGTAGTTGGCTCACGCAAAAGTTTCTGTGAGCGAAAACTTCGCTAGGTCTCGCTAGTCCTTATACTTGAGACAGTTATGTCCCGATGTGTGTGTGTGTATGTATGTGTGTCCCGCGGATCCAAGGAATGGCTGATCAAAACTTGTATGAAATGGTACCAACATTTAGGTGGGTAGGACATATATCGATTACCAAAAAATCAGCCGGAGTCACCTCTTACGTGCCTCGGGGCAACCGTGTTTGTCCGTAGGACGCACTTTTGGCCGTGGGTCAGGATAACTTCTTCGAGTCGTCTAGCGCTAGAAGGGCTACGCTCTAATCAAAGTGATAGGTTTCCAGTAGCAGTGGATGAGACGCCATACAGAATCGCTAGGTTTTTAGAGTGCGCTGGACGTTATCGATAGTGTGCAGGACCTCATAGAAAAAGCGCAGGACCCGAATAGGAGTGTGCAGGACGTCATAGAAAGTGTGCAGGACCCCAGTGGGAGTGTGCAGGACGTCATAGAAAGTGCGCAGGTCCCCAGTGGGAGTGTGCAGGACACCACAGAAAGTGTGCAGGACCCCAGTGGGAGTGTGCAGGACCCGAACGGAAGTGTGCAGGACCCCAATTGGAGTGTGCAGGACCCGAATGGGAGTGAGCAGGACGTCATAGAAGGTGCGCAGGGCCCCAGTGGGAGTGTGCAGGACGTCATAGAAAGTGCGCAGGTCCCCAGTGGGAGTGTGTAAAACGTCATAGAAAGTGTGCAGGACCCAAATGGGAGTGTGCAGGATGTCATAGAAAGTGTGCAGGACCCCAGTGGGAGTGTGCAGGACGTCATAGAAAAAAGTGCAGGACCCGAATGGGAGTGGGCAGGACGTCATAGAAAGTGTGCAGGAGCCAAATGGGAGTGTGCAGGACGTCATAGAAAGTGCGCAGGACCCCAGTGGGAGTATGCAAAACGTCATAGAAAGTGTGCAGGACCCAAATGGGAGTGTGCAGGACGTGATAGAAAGTGTGCAGGACCCCAGTGGGAGTGTGCAGAACGTTATAGAAAAAAGTGCAGGACCCGAATGGGAGTGGGCAGGACCTCATAGAAAAAGCGCAGGACCCGAATAGGAGTGTGCAGGACGTCATAGAAAGTGTGCAGGACCCCAATGGGAGTGTGCAGGACGTCATAGAAAGTGTGCAGGACCCGAATGGGAGTGTGCAGGATGTCATAGAAAGTGTGCAGGACCCCAGCGGGAGTGTGCAGGACCCGAACGGGGGTGTGCAGGACCCCAGTTGGAGTGTGCAGGACCCGAATGGGAGTGTGCAGGACGTCATAGAAGGTGCGCAGGACCCCAGTGGGAGTGTGCAGGACGTCATAGAAAGTGCGCAGGTCCCCAGTGGGAGTGTGCAAAACGTCATAGAAAGTGTGCAGGACCCAAATGGGAGTGTGCAGGATGTCATAGAAAGTGTGCAGGACCCCAGTGGGAGTGTGCAGAACGTTATAGAAAAAAGTGCAGGACCCGAATGGGAGTGGGCAGGACGTCATAGAAAATGTGCAGGACCCGACTAGGAGTGTGCAGGACGTCATAGAAAGTGTGCAGGACCCCAATGGGAGTGTGCAGGACGTCATAGAAAAAAGTGCAGGACCCGAATGGGAGTGGGCAGGACGTCATAGAAAATGTGCAGGACCCGACTAGGAGTGTGCAGGACGTCATAGAAAGTGTGCAGGACCCCAATGGGAGTGTGCAGGACGTCATAGAAAGTGTGCAGGACCCGAATGGGAGTGTGCAGGATGTCATAGAAAGTGTGCAGGACCTCAGCGGGAGTGTGCAGGACCCGAACGGGGGTGTGCAGGACCCCAGTTGGAGTGTGCAGGACCCGAATGGGAGTGTGCAGGACGTCATAGAAGGTGCGCAGTACCCCAGTGGGAGTGTGCAGGACGTTATAGAAAAAAGTGCAGGACCCGAATGGGAGTGGGCAGGACGTCATAGAAAATGTGCAGGACCCAAATAGGAGTGTGCAGGACGTCATAGAAAGTGTGCAGGACCCCGATGGGAGTGTGCAAAACGTAATAGAAAGTGTGCAGGACCCAAATGGGAGTGTGCAGGATGTCACAGAAAGTGTGCAGGACCCTAATTGGATTATGCAGGACGTCATAGAAAGTGTGCAGGACTCGAATGGGAGTGTGCAGGATGTCATAGAAAGTGTGCAGGACCCCAGTGGGATTGTGCAGGACCCGAATGGGGATGTGCAAGACCCCAGTTGGAGTGTGCAGGACCCGAATGGGAGTGTGCAGGACGTAATAGAAGGTGCGCAGGACCCCAGTGGGAGTGTGCAGGACGTCATATAAAGTGTGCAGGACCCCAGTGGGAGTGTGCAGGACGTCATATAAAGTGTGCAGGACCCCAATGGGAGTGTGCAGGATGTCATAGAAAGTGTGCAGGACCCCAGTGGGAGTGTGCAGAACGTTATAGAAAAAAGTGCAGGACCCGAATGGGAGTGTGCAGGACGTCATAGAAAATGTGCAGGACCCAAATTGGATTATGCAGGACGTCATAGAAAGTGTGCAGGACCCGAATGGGAGTGTGCAGGACGTCAAAGAAAATGGGTAGGACCCAAATGGGAGTGTGCAGTACGTCATGGAATGTGTACAGGACCGCAGTGATAGTGTGCGCAACGTCACCAAGAGTGATTTGAAAGAAAAGAGATTTCGTCAATTTTTCTATGCCAAATCTCAACCTTTTTGCAGCGAAGTAAAATAGGGGAGCACGTATCTGGAGAAGCGTGCGACGCGTTCTGAGGCGGGCGCAGAACTCCGCAGACTTTTCCTTGCCGGGAAGCGTGCAACAGCTTACCTTCCACACCTCTGTTCGTCGCTCATTACAACCGCTCAGTCACTTCGATCTACTAACTTTCCTAATGCCTAGTTTTGACTGCATCGCTGCTGTTTTTCGTCGCAGCGATTTTGCACCGGCTGCTGCAGCGACGTAGCAGCGGCAGCGATTCTGTTCATAGTGCATAGGCCCACAGATGATAGAAGAAATTCAATCAATCAGTGAAATTAATGGCTGGTATTCATCAATAACGCGTTTCGACTCGAAAACACTGATCTTGTCATGTGAAAGGGTCAACGTTCACTAGACGAAACGCGTCATTCGTTGGCAATCGCTCCATCGCTGCCATTTTGGCCGCGATGGAGCGATGGTCAGCGAACATTGAGAATCGCTCTTCAAGCAGCGATGCAGTAAAACATAGGATTTCGTCGCCGCGACCCAGCGATGTAGGACGTATGCCACGAAGCGATCACATTTGGAGCGGCTTTCCATTACGCGCGATGAAAAAGGAACAGTTGTCCCTTGCATGGCCGCAGCGACCACATGCAGTCAAAACTAGGCTTAAATCAGATTCATATATGTTGAAAGTCTGAGCTTATCAAAATCTCCTTAACGAAAACAATAACATCCACGTACATATTTCATTTATTGAGAACAGGGGCATTGTGTTGGTAATCTAGGGAAACAGCACCTAAAATTCGAGTGCGTTTTTCCTTATCATGACAGAAATGGTATATAAAGCGAGAATAATCGCATGGGAGTTTTGCAAATCGGAAGGAGGGGCAGAGGGTGCGACATAAAGAAGCCAGGGACGGCAGAGGTCGTAAATTTGATGCCGGTAGCAACCGATCTTCAGCTGGCTTCTTATGTTTTACGCTTTGATCGGACACTTTCAAACCTCCACGCCCAGTTATAAATGTCCGGCACTCTGCTCTGTTTAGGAGAGTCCATACGGGCAGCAACTCTTGGGTAGACGGAAGTCAGTTGGCACCGTTATGACAAACTAATCTGCGTCAGGAAGTTGGCCCACGTGAAAGTTTTCTTGAGCGAAAACTTCGCTAGGTCTCGCTAGTAGCCTGTAAGATGCTAAATTGTGAAAAATTTTCTCAGTGAAAAACGGAGGAAAATGCAAGGATGCACGATGCCTTTAAGAGTCGGGTAAATTGCTTCGTTCCCTCCCGCCATGAGGTCAGAAAAATAGACAGAGCGGCCCAAAAATTAGCAGTGTTTATAAACCACACTGCAAAGGGCGCGTGGGAAGTAATGGCGAGAGCAGTATAAACAAATGCTAAGAACGGTGAATCCTTCAGAAAGATTACGCTACATAGTTTGAAATCATCTTACGCGATAACCCGCACCATGTGCAGAACGATGTGATCGAGAGCTTCCGCGCAATAGT
Organism: Aplectana chamaeleonis; assembly: GCA_029168955.1. NCBI lineage: Eukaryota > Metazoa > Nematoda > Chromadorea > Rhabditida > Cosmocercidae > Aplectana > Aplectana chamaeleonis. Next base: position 101,827 of record JAPDOI010000651.1, read on the forward strand.
TTTCCCATCAGTGTATGCCATCAGACGTTCCATTTCATCTTTCCTCGCCAAGCAGTGCTTCTTTCTTTGATAGGAGCTTGTTTCCTTAAAGGCAGTGTTCACGATGAAAACCGTTTTTCTGTTTTTCCGCCTATCTTGGAAACGGCCCCATGCTGATTCCAATGGTGTCTCTGAAATCATACAAGACCTTCTGTGAACGCAGGTATGGTCCCTCAAAGATTGAGCTATGGAAACATGGTGGACGAGTTGTCCGAGGCTTGTAACTTCCGTCTTTTGCAGCCGATCTATGCGAGCTGACCTGAGTAAAGAGAGAAGCTGAGAATGAAGGGAAGAACGGGGCTAATGATTGAAAATCATCGCTCATCTCACGATCTCGAGCATTCATTTGTTCACGTCGGTGGGCGTGTGATGCGCTTTTGGGGTTTTCAATGCGCTCGAAGTTGCAACTTCGGGCTCTTTTGGGGCTCTTCCTGGCTCGTTTTCATGCGTTCTTTCGACGTTAACGTTACAGAGTGTCCCTCCACTACCCAATCCTAGTGGAATTTTGAAAACTTTTTTCATCGTGAACACTGCCTTTAAAGGCAGTGTTCACGATGAAAAAAGTTGCCACTTCGAGCGCTCGAAGTTGCCACTTCGAGCGCAAGGCAAACCCTAAAAGCGCAACACCGACGTGAACAAATGAATGCTCAAGATCGTGAGATGAGCGATGATTTCCAATCATTAGCCCCGTTCTTCCCTTCACTCTCAACTTCTCTCTTCACTCAGGTCAGCTCGCATACATCGGCTGCAAAAGACGGAAGTTACTAGCCTCGGACAACTCGTCCACCATGTTTCCTTAGCTCAATTTCTGAGGGATCATAACTCCGCACACCTAGAAGGAAAACATTCCATTCTCGAAAGAACTGATCTCAATTACTGTAATGATCGGCCTGCAACGGCTTGTATCCTTCTTCACCTTCCTTTGTTTTGTGCTCTCCTTCTTACATTGCGGACACCAAGCAATAACTTGTTCCTCAGCGTGTTTTCTACAACTTTTCTCTTATTTTCACATTTTTGATGGCCAGATCGGATTTGATGGCCATTTTGATGGCCTTCTCATGAGGATAGCACAACAACCATTTTTATCGCGAACCCTGCCTTAAAGTAGAAAAACGGTGGGCGAAATGGGATTTAGATTTTTTATTTAGACTACCACTCATGGTTTTCTAAATACGTCACACGATTTTTTCAAAACATGATACTCACACGAAGTTCGCAGCATTTGCAGTTTTGCACACGCTGTGAAGCCCAAGTAGCGAGCGAACTCAAAAATAAAATGACATTTTCAAACTGTGAATGAAATTAAGACATATTTATGTTTTATTAACATGCTACTTTATGGAAAAAAGTAAACCCAAGTTCAACCGCTTCAAAAACAAAAGGAAGTAAAAAGCAGAAGGCTCAGAGCAGACGAGGTAAAAATTCTCAGCTGTTTCGGCTGATCGATCACCGGTTTCAGCCGTAAAATGGCGCTCACCGTACGTTATTGCATACACTCCGCTGGGGCTAGCTGCCCCGACGGCATCAAGCGCATGTGCATACGGGGTAGGGCACAGACTCTCGGGGCACCTGCGCTGGGGTAGCCAGCATAGCTTCATTGGGTGGAGCCATGTACTCCAACAACCTTCACCCCTGGGTAGGTGAAGTGGGGAACCTTCACCATTGGAAAAACCGGTGACAACCGGTGAAACGCCCCGAAAAAGAATGAAAGTGACCCAACACTCATGCGTCATTTTCAAGATTGGGTGGGTGTCACTGCCGGTTTTTCGGCTATAACTTTTTTACCTTAAGAGACAGCCTTTTGGTAAAGGTTGTTTTTGGGATCCACATAAAATTTTGCATCGAATAGCGTTCTTAGTTTCAAAAAAGGGGGTGTGTATACAAGTCTGTTGGTACCTGCTCGTTGGTGCCTCTGCTTCTTCTGAACCCAGCAGACGTTTGAGTGTACACAGGGAACGTTCGAGCGATATAGCGTGCACAACTATATCGCGAAAGTATCCCATACATTGCATAAAGGTGTCGCCGTCCGGCACACTAAGGCCTCTGGTCCATAACACCTTAGGATACCTAAGGACGGACCTAAGGAGTCATGGAGTCTTTGGCCACAAGCCACAATTTCGCCCCCCTGAACTGTCGATCGCTGTCGAGTGATATCCAAAAAACTGCGCTATCCAGACTTCTGAGCTATTTCCATGCACCGTTTGCTGCTTTGCAGGAAACCCGCCTCAAGGATAGACCCGTCATCAGCGTCGGAGAGTACACCATCTACTGCGGTAACGCTGATGATAGGAGAGTGGGAGGCTGTGAAATAACTGTAAGGAAGGATTTCAATGGTATGGTCGAGGAGTTTGGCTCAACGTCGTGCCGGAATGCATTCGTACGACTGCGGGATCACAGAGGATTCAATCTGTGGATAGTGAGTGCTCATGCGCCCACTGAAACCGCCGAAGACAATTCGAAGGATGCGTTCTATGAGGAACTCAATACGTTGCTGGCCAGGATACCTTGTCAACATGCTGTTGTCGTGGGCATTGACGCAAATGCGAAGATGGGACTTGATCAGGAATCCGAAGTACTCGGTAAATGGTGTTACCCAGTGGAGCAAACATCGGACAATGGCTACCGCCTTGTCGACTTTTGTGAACGCAGTGGTCTGATTATTGCATCGACATTCAAGAGGAATCATCGCCGCCATCAGCTTACGTGGCAGGGACCAACCCAGCTATCTCCAGAAGAGCAGCGGAAGCGGAAGATGACAACTTTGAAACTACAGCTTGACTATGTCCTGACGAGGAATATTCCAGTATCGGACATTCGAAGATCTAGAGCTGTGGGGGATGTCGCATTCGATTCGGATCACCGTCCTGTTCTGTTGAACTTCACTGCGAGGATTCGTAAGAGGAAGTGAGGGGCTCAGCCTCTCCAGAGGATTGACATGACAAGTCTCAGAGATGAAGAGTGCAGAAGGAATTTTCGACAACGCGTTTCTATTCACATCGGAGTATGGACGAAGAAGAAACTTTGCGGCGCGGATTCTTTTGTCAAGTGCATCCAAGACGCTTCGAAAGAGAGCACTCCCGGTTGTACAGCCTAAGAAGAAGTTCGCCTACGTCTCAGAGGAAACGACGTCTACTTACAACAGGGTAGGCGCTCTCCAAACTGCAGGAAACTTCGTGGAGGAGAAGCGTTCGAGGAGGAAGTTGCGTCGGCAGCTTCAAAGTGACCGCGAACGAGAGTGGACGTGTAGAGCTAAGGAGTTCGAGAAGGCTTGGGAGGAGAAGAATCCGAGGAAAGCCTACACGTTGCTGCGACAGTATAGCGGGAAGATGAAGAGATGTTCTCCTGTCCTGAACACTTCCAATGGAGTTGCAGTTGGTGATGCGACGCTGCCAATCTGGAAGGATTACTTCAGTACACTACTTAATCGTCCAGCGCCATCAGTACCTGAGCTCCCGCATGTCCAGAGAGCACATTACGATGTCAGTGAGGAACCGCCTACTGAGTCTGAAGTTTTGGATTGTGTCCGGAAAATGAAGAATGGAAAGGCAGGTGGAGATGACATCACTGCTGAAATGCTGTAAGCTCTTCCTCCGTCTGGGATTCGTGAAATGACCAACACCATCCGTGCCATATGGATGAGCGAAAGGATACCCGATTCGTGGAGACATGCGATCATCGTACCTCTTCACAAGAAGCTATCCGTCACGGATCCTAAGAACTACAGAGGAATCTCTCTACTTCGTGTCATCTACAAGGTTTTAGAACGTATCATTCTCGAGCGACTTATCAAACATCGTGAAGGAACGACCAGAGATGAGCAAGCCGGTTTTCGACCTGGAAGATCGACCGTCGACCAAGTGTTCGTCGTGAGAAGAGTAATTGAATCGTGGCAGCGGTTTTCGAAGCCATTACAGCTTGCTTTTTTGGACTTTGAAGCCGCGTTCGACTCTCCTCATCGTGATGGATTGCTCAATGCTCTGCGAGCAGATGGAGTCCCGGAAAAGTATGTTCGGTTAATCGAGGACATGAACAAAGGAAAAACAGCAGCACTTCGTACACCTGTCGGATTTACGTCAGCTTTCGAGGCGAAAACAGGAGTAAGGCAAGGAGCCGTTGCAGGACCTTTTCTGTTCAACTTCGCCGTTGATGACATCATGCGTAGAGTTGCAGAATAGTTTCCTGCGGGTGTGATCCTAACACCATCAGGTAGCTCCCTTGTCGACCTGGAGTACGCCGACGACATTGTGTTATTCGCTGAAAACAACGCGAAACTGCAAAGGATTGTGAACCTCGTTTCGAAGTATGCCGCAGCCTATGGAATTCGTCTTTATCCCGACAAATGCAAGCAGATGTGGGTCTCTCAGAGGCCTTCAACGGGAGTTTGTGTGGACGGACAACGTATCGAACTGGTGGACGATTTCTGCTATTTGAGCTGTTTGCTGAAGAACGATGGTAGTTATGCAGCGGATATTCAACAACGATGTGCGGAAGCTACGTCTGCATTTAATTATCTAACCAAGTGTTTGTGGTCTACCACCATCGCGAAGGAAGTCAAGTTGCGCGTCTACCTATCCGCTATTCATCCTATCATGATGTACGGATCGGAGACGTGGGCAGCACCGAAGACGCAGATGGAAAGGTTGGATGGCACGGAGAGGAAGCTTTTTAGGCGTTTGCTTGGATATTTCTGGCCGCGTGTATGCGACAACGAAGATCTTTACAAGGAAATCGACTCAGTACATCAACGCTTGACACGAGGGAGGTGCCAGGATCTCCTAAAGCCATCTCAAGCAGCAATGGAAAAGCGACTTGGACTGCTCGGGCATATACTAAGAAGAACGCCGGATCGTCTCGTTCAACACGCTCTAAGAATGCTTCCAAATCTTGTCTGGAAGCGGCCACCTGGGCGTAGGCAAAAGTTCTGGACGGATGTGGTTAAAGAGGATTTGAAGTCACTCGGCATCAAAAGACAGTTCAGGCGCGATGTTTCGTTTCGCAGGAAATGGAATAGTGACAGCTGGATGGAATGTGTTCAAATTGTGGTTGAAGACCGTGAAAAATGGACACGGCTGACTACTAGGACGGCACACCTCGGTGAAGATGCGGAATGACCGCGTCAGGCGAAAGCCAACCGATTAAAGTAAAGTAAAGTTTCAAAAAATACGTTCCCGTTCTACCAGCCGATTTCAGTTTATGAAGTGCCATTTTTTTCGCCTGAAATTATCGGTTTTTTGTCCATAATTTTTTTGTGCTTGGAGATAGACCTTAGTGAAGATTGTTTTTGAAATTTCGATCGAATTCTGCGTCGACAGGTGTTTCCAGTGTGGAAAAATATTTTCTCGATCCTTCAGCCTAATTCATTTTGCTAAACACCGGTTTTTCGCCTATAACTCTTCAACCGTTAGAGATATGGTTACAGTGAACGTAGGTTTTAGAATCTACGTAAAATTCTGCGTCGAATGACATATCGGGTTCCTAACTTTGCTTGCTCCAAAAGCCAGCCAGGTCGGTGGAGCCGAGCTCCATAGGGTGCTCTCGCCTGTATGGTGTAAGTAGGAGACGCAGAGTTCTCCTGGAGCTTACAGCGGGGCTCGGCTGGCTGGCTTAGGCCCTAGTTATACACCAGCGTTTCGCCGCCGCTGGTTTCCGCGGCATGTCTGCTATTGGTCAATTTCGAAATCTGATCAATCGCAGAGGTCCCGCAAAAACCAACGGCACCGAATCGCCGATGTATAACTAGGGCCTTAAAGGCAGCGTTCGCGATGAAAACCGAATTCCAGCTTTTGCGTTCAATCGGACTAGTGGGTCATAATAATGTCATTCAGAAAGTTTGAAGTTTCAAAATCGCCTTTGAGTGGAGATCCGCTTACCTCAAAAGGACTTCCTGGGTTTCGGGGGCCGGCCTTGGGGTCGATCCGTTGTTACAAGGAACAAAACTCCGTGGTCGCTGCCGGCGATCGTGCGTTGACGCGTCGGAGGGCGCAGTTCACACGCCACTCGATTTCACGTTCGGCATTGATCCAGAGCAGCTGACAGCTTTGGACGCAGCAGGTTAGTAACTCTTTTTAGTTTCGTTCAATAAAAAAAGATCGATCGTCTGATTGGCGTCCTCGATGAATTGCTTCCAACGCTGCGCCAAGGAACGAATCGTAGAAGTGTTCCTTGCGTTCTTCGCGCAACTATCCCAAGTTGATGTCGGCGGGAACTTCAAATTTGTATTACGCTTTTTTAAAATGGGTTTTTCTTGAAAAGTTGACGCTTTTGAGGGGGCTTTTTGCAATCTCTAGTCACTATAGGGATATAGCAACACGAAACCGTCAAAAACCCAAGTATGGTTCTCATCGTGTACGATGCCTTTAAGGAGCAAGCAAAGTTAGGAACCCGTTATATCATTCGACGCAGAATTTTACGTGAATTTCAAAAACTACCTTCACCAAAACCCTATCTTCAACGGTTGAAGAGTTATAAACGAAAAACCGGTCTTTCGTAAAATGAATTAGGCCGAAGGATCGAGAAAATAGTTTTCCGAACTTGAAACACTAGTCGACGCAGAATTCCATCAAGAATCCGAAAACAACCTTCACCAAAGGTCTATCTCCAAGCACAAAAAAGTTTTGGACGAAAAATCGATAATTTCAGGCGAAGCAAATGCACTTTATAAACTGAAATCGGCTGGTAGAAGGGGAATGTATTTTTCGAAACTAAAAACGCTATACGATGCAAAAATTTATGTGAATTCCGATAACGGCCTTCGCCAAAGGGCTATCTTTCAAGGTATAAAAGTTATGGACGAAAAACTTATTGTTTTTGGTGAAAGAAACGTTACTTCATAAATTGAAATCGGCTGAGAGACTGGAAGCGTATTTTTCTCCACATGAAAACATTATTCGACGCAAAGTTCCATGGAGACTTTGGAAAAATCTCCGTTCAAAGATTCGCTTAGAAGAGCAAAAATTTTATGAGCGAAGACCGGGTAGTTTTTCAAAAATCGCTTGCAAAAATTTATCCGAAAAATTTTGACTCCTAGACAGCTCACAGGAAAGTTTTCATAACCCAGGCAGATCATTTCATTAAGAATACAGTGAATTTCAAAAGGAGGTCATCTAACGAAAAAAATGTTTCAAAATTAATGATTAAAAAGAAAAATATACTGAATGCAGGAAAAAGAGGATTGAGAAAACGTCAAATTTTGAAGTTGCAAGTTTATAGGGAACCTTCACCATTCCCACCTTCCTTAGGTATCCTAAACAACCTTCACCTCTCGGACCGCTGTCTCCACCCCAACGAACCTATGGTAGCCAGACCCTGCCCCTGTCGATTACGTCGGAACTCGTCCGAGGCCGCGATTTTCGGGGCTATGAAACTTTGGTTTAAACTCAAATTGGAAATCCAACTTTGTGTGTAAGTTGCACTTCTTAGGGTCCTTAACTCTCCTGATTTCGGAAGGGGGGGGGGGACCCCGGGTTGGTGGGCAGTTTGTTGGGTGTGAAGATGACGAGGCGGACGAGTTCCGACACAACGGCCCCTGTCCTTGCCCCACCGTGTGCGTTGATGCATCCGGCCCTAGAAGAATGCGTGGACGACGGGCACGCAGCGAGGCGCCAAGTGATTTCGGAATTCTTTGACGTGGTCATACCGGCCAATGGAACCCACGGTCATCTACCGTACACCATAAATAGCGGCGACGGGGCAAATTTATTCGAAACCATTCAAAATTATAAATACGAATAACAGGCTTCGGATATCGAGTGGATTCGAATTTCCCTGTTTTTTTTGCCCGATTTTCGAATAGTATTTGAATGGTGCGATTTCAGAAATCCCGATAATGAATACGTATTCGAATGGCAATTATTCAAATATATCGATTCGAATGTATTCGAATGGCACAACTATAGTAGTGTAGTTGTTCGTTGATGGGGTTGCAATCTTTGTTCACCGGGTGAGAGGTGGGACGCTTGGCTCTAGTCCACTAAGGCACTGACGATATGGAGGGATTAATGTGCGATGAAGAAGCTGCGTTGGGTCAACTCCTTCCTAACTACGCCTACGAAATCAGCGCGGCAATGATTACATGTTCTCCTGGAGGCAGTTCAGTTGCCGCAATGCAAAAGCTCCACTGTCAAAGACTAGATCAAAGTCTTCAAATATTTACTCTTTCTTTCGAATTCTTTGAATCCCCTCAAAAATTTTATCCAAGCGTATAACTTTCGAAAAGCTTCCGGCCATTCAGTAGAAATAACACCTAGGTGGAAGGCCCTATCGTCCGCGTCGATGCTTTCGGCATCGTTATTCGCAGCGAAAATCACCTCAGAGGTCGTAATTTTACATCGTTCGGGAGGTGCTGAGAGTGATTTGTGTGGTCGTCGCACGCGACAGCCCCAAGCGTCGACTATTTATGAAATTGGCACAAATTCACGACAAATCTGCATCAGCAATTCATCATTCGGCTACTGATTTTCGTCCTCTCACACGTCCCCCTCTCCTACTCGCTGATTAGACTAAGAAATCATGCGAAAAAAGGAGAGAAGGACAAAGATGGAAAGGTCAGGGTCTATTTCAAAGAAAATTTGATAATTTAATTTCTTGTGCACTGTTCTACTCTATGTCATTGAAAAAAGTAGGGGATAACAGTCGTTGTCAGAAATTCCATTCATTTGCTTCACATAAATCCCAATGCCGTCTGCGGTGTTTCGCTAAGTAACTTCAATCATCATTACTGTGTATGTTTAATGAAGGCTCAAGCTAAATCCGTTAATGCGAAACTTAAAACTTTTATTGCAAATTGAGAGCATGCTAAGAGTCACTCGATTTGGTGCAAGCAGTCCATAAGCGGTAGGGTATGTTGCAAACCAGATTCGGTACCTTGCGGTCTGCTTTAAAGGCATCGTTCGCGATGGAAACCACTTTCCGTTTTTTAGGCTCAATTTCATGAATGAGCCTGGTGGACTAACCCGGTAAACTTTGGCGCGTAAAAACGTAGAGATATGAGGTTGAAAGTGGTTAAAGGCATCGTTCGCGCTGAGAACCAGTTTCCATTTTTCAGGCTCAATTTCATGAATGAGCCCTGTGAACCACGTCAGTGGAGTTTTGAGTTTCGGAAACATGTGATTCTAAAGTTGGAGTGGTTCAAAATGACGATCCGCCACCAGTTTTCACCAGCCATCTAGCACAAGGAACAGAAGCGCCATCACAGGCGCAGATGATTCAGCATTTGAAATTTTTAATTCGGAAAATTCTAACATCCAAACTTGTCCAATGGACACTTCTTTTTTTTCATTAAGCTCCAATGAATGAAAGGCATGAAAAATTCCCCCACTTAATAAGTTTAAAGCGAAACACACATCCGACGTTTGCGAAAAAAACTTCTGACGTATTGCACCAGACACACCGAAATTGACGGAGGGGTGGGAAGAGAATAATTCGAGACGTTTTAAAATGAGTTTTCTCGCGGCAGTTGATGGCTTTGTGGAGCCTTTCCACTCTTATTCTGTATGTCAGAGCATTGCCTGCACAAAAACATCAAAAATTGAGATACGGTTTTTTGCGCGTACGATGCCTTTAAAGATGAGGATCCGCCACCGGTTCTCACCAGTCATCTAGCACTTTTTTATAGAATGTTGGTGCGACCGTCAAACAAAATTAAAAACAGTTACGGCACAAACTGCACATGCAGGAAAACTTCGAAAATGGCAGTGACGAGCATAGGTTCGTTGGGGTGGAGACGTCGGTCCGAAAAGTAAAGGTTGCTTAGGAAACCTGAGTGGGAAATGGGGAAGGTTCCCCCTAGACCTGCGACTTCAAAATTTAACGTTTTCTCAATCCTGATTTTTTACGTTTCAAATATTTTTATTTTTTTATTATTATTTTTGAAACATAAGTTTTATCATTAGGTGACCGCCTTTCAAAATCACTATTCTTAATAAAACGGTCTGCCGCGGCCATGAGAAACTTCCTATGAGCTGTCTTAAAGTCAATTTTTTTCGGATCATTTTTCCAAGCGAATAGCTACCTGTTTTTCGCTTATAAAAATTTTGCTTTTGAAGATGGATCCTTTGAAGTCGTTGCTTCCGGAATCTCCATAGAATCCTGCGTCAAATAACGTTTTCAATTTGAAAAGAGCTTTCTCCAACGCTCAACCGAAACAATTTATGAAATAACGTTTTTTGACTCGAAGCAATCAGTTTTTTGCATATAAAATTTTCGCTTTAAAGATAACCTCTCGATAAAGGTTGTTTTTGAAATCCTCATGAAATTCTGCATCGAATAGCGTTTTCAGGTGCAGAAAATACATTCTCTCCAGCCGATTCCGGTTTATGAAGTGCATTTTTTGTACCTGAAGTTATCGGTTTTTCGTCCATAATTTTTTTGTGCTTGGAGAAAGACCTTTGGCTAAGGTCGTTTTCGGAATCTCGATGGAATTCTGCGTCGACTAGTGTTTCCAGTTTGGAGAAATCTTTTCTCGATCCTTCAGCCTAATTCATTTTACGAAACACCGGTTTTTTCGCCCATAACTCTTTAATCGTTAAAGACAGCGTTATGGTAGAGGTTAATTGTGAAATTGCCGTGAAATTCTGCGTCGAATGATCTGTCGGATTTCTAACTTTGCTTGCCCCATAAGCCAGCCAGGTCGGTGGAGCCGAGCGCAGTTGTTGGCTCCAGTAGAGCTCTGCGTCCCTCATCAAGCAAAGTTAGGAACACGATATATCATTCGACGCAGAATTTTACGTAGATTTCAAAAACGACTAACCATAACCCTATCTTAAACGGTTAAAGAGTTATAGGCGAAAAACCGGTGTTTCGTCACATGAATCAGGCAGAAGCACCGAGGAAATATTTTTCAGAACTAGAACCACTAGCCGACGCAGAGTTCCATGAGATTCCGTGACCAACCTTTACCAAAGGTTTATCTTCAAGCACAAAAAGGTTATGGACGAAAGACCGATAATTTCAGGCGAAAAAAATGCACTTTATAAACTGAAATCGGCTGGAAGAGCGGAATCGTATTCTTTTGATTCTGAAAACGCCTATTCGATGCAGAATTTTATGGGGATTCCAAAAACAGCCTTCACCAAAGGTCTATATTTGAGCGCAATAAAGTTATGAACGGAAAACCGGCAATTACACCCACCCAATCTTGAAAATGACTTGCATGAGTGTTGGGACACTTTCATTCTTTTTCGATTCGTTTCGCCGGTTGTCACCGGTTTTCCCAATGGTGAAGGTTCCCCCTTTCATGGTGGAGTACATGGCTTCACCCAACGAAGCTATGGTCGTGAGCGAATTGTGATTGGGGTAACTACTACTACAACTATATATTTCGTACATGGTGAGTTCAAAGGCAGAAATTAGTCTTTATTCTATAAAGCGTCCAACATAGAACCTTTCTAAAACACCTAAAGCAGTAATCCAACACGAGAAAAAAAAGAATAAAAAAAACAGTCGTCACACACGATGGACTATCAAACTAGGGACGATTCGCCTATCAAACTATCGTCACTGTCTATGAAGTAGAAAGATTTCGCGCCAAGCAGCGTCGCAGCTTTCCCCATCCTGACGAAAACTCGAATAGTACGAGGAACACCACTCACCCAAGGCAATCACACCTCACACAATCACCTATTTTGACACCTACAATGCACACCACCATAACAAGAAAAACACCCAAAAAGGAGAGAAAACGAATAAAGAAGACAACAGTCTTATAGTCCCTAATGTCGCGCATCGTGAACCAGCACAACGTGTAACTGATTGGAGGGACAGCCGAAGGTCGTACAGCGATCAAGTCAGTAATTGTCGTGCGACATTACGTGTCGACATTACGTGGGGAGATGGGTCGGAGGCCAGTAGAGTGTTTTTGAACTTGGAACTTCTATCACAGCTAACGGTCAGTGTATGAGGTGGTGGGCGGCTTACCATCACGTTATCTGTGCACGGACAGCTTACGAGCGGGTTTGCAGGAGAATACAATCATGCGAAGTCTGCGTATACGGTGGATTCTTGGCGTTTTGCCAAGATTTTTCATGACTGAATAGAACATTATTTACGGGTGAGTTGTTGTACCCCTTCTTTTTTAGAACTTCTTCTTTCTACCCCCCGTCTGTTGCTCGTGATCGATACTCGTTATCCAAAGTCCGTTAAGGCAGCGGTCGCGATCAAATATGCTTGTCGTCTTTTTCTCTCTAAACCCTTTTCTGGGTCTCGAGTAGTAGGACCTATAAGAAAAAATCGCGAAAAAACCACTGTTTTGGGCCAAATTTGAAACCTGAACTTTCTTGTCTTTTGATGGTGGACGAGCCCACTCCACATCATCGGCATCGATGACCTCTTATATCAAAAACATCAGTTGGCTTGAAATTGAATTTCAATCGATGAACCTTCGGATTTTTGTACACATCTAGTCAAAAACATTGACTGAAGTGCTTTCTTTCATTGTTCAACTGTTTTTATTCGTTTAATTTGCATTTATTTCGTCCTCTGAATGTCGATGATTTTTGACTGCTCGGCATGAGACTGCGACCTTTTTCGTCATCGCTGTGCACGTGTGCACGAAATGGCTTGTTTGGGCCCTAAAAACTCTAATTCTAGCCCGTATTTCACCGCGCTACCTCCATAGTTTTTCAGCTGTTTTTGGTCTAAACTGTTTTTTGTAGTTTTTTCGATAACTTTTTTCATCGTGACCACTGCCTTTAAACGGGTGGTGTCGGGAATATCGCACGGTCGCCGCAATTGACCGCGTCTGGTCCGCACACTTGACTTGATTTGGTGAAAGGCCTATACAAGGAAGGGTAGGTGAATCTAATATTCTAGTAAGCTGGAAAATAGAGAGGCGAAAAAAAGTAAGTGTACCTAAAAACGTGAAGGTTAACAGGCCATAGCATTAGTAGTGTCGACGTTATTTTTTAGAAAACCAAGGGTTGCAAAATCATTTACTCGTGGGGCCATTTGCTGACAATGAGATTTCATTCACGCTTTTTCCTCCTTCCTTCTCTCCTTCTTTTCCGAGAAGTCACATTTATTGCACCCAGAAGATCGAAATCGGTCCGAAATATATTGAGGGCAGTGCCCACAATACAATCAGTACAATGTTCTTGAAAATCTCTCGAACATTCAATTCCCTTGACTTGACGTTGATCATCTCGATTTCCACCCATTTCCAGCTTATTTTTCATTTTTTTCCCTAACTGTTCTTAGTGGGTTCCAAACATTAGGTTTGGTCCTTTAGGGCTCTGGCGTTCCTGTGGGGTGGTTTGCGATAGATTTCCGCAAAGATGTTCAATTCATTGAGCGATCCGACGAACTCATCTTGTTGTATCGCGTGAATTATTCCAATCAAATGCCCAGATCCACATCCTCCGAATTTCCATAGTATAATGGAAAAATATGGTGGGAAACCGAGGAGATCCCGGGAATATCCTAGACGGGGGCACCCAAGATTTTTTCATAGAAATGAAATGAACCACCGATCTATAAGCTATCAATCGAAGTATTTCTATAAAATTCAAATAAAAACAATGATTGATAGCAGCAACAAGCATCTTTTATCAAGTTTTCTGTTCATTTCTTGGAAAAAATCTTGGTTTCTTCTTTTTCAGGCTCACATAAGGGCGGCTCGTCCAAATGGGATAATTCAAGCCCGCTCCACTTAACTAATAGTGATTGTTCGGCTCCCTGCGCTGTTGAGTGCTCTATTAGGCGGAGAAGTTTGGCATCCGAAGGACTAAGGCTCAGCCTGAGACAATTTCTTTCATGTTCCTTCCTTTCTGTCCTGAACGAGGCTCCGCCCAGTGCGCTTATGGCACCGCCTCTTCATCGCTTCTTTTTGACAACTGCTCAACGAGAAATCGATCTGCTGCTTGAAACATGTTACTGATTTGGCTGCTATAACTCATTTGAGGATCTGATCTCTAGAAAACATCTGTACTCCCGCTGATCTCAACAAAGTCTCAGACTCTGATGCTGTGGCGTTATATTCTGTTTATATGCATTCGGGCTATGGCCGTTGTTGGTCTTTCGTGTAAACCGCGCTCTGGAGGAACACCTGTCCCACTTGGGGTCTTCCTGACCAGTACGATCCCCCACTCACTTGATCGAAAGACATTCGATGCTGTACCAGCAATTAAGCTGGCATTGAATTACATCCAGAATCATTCTTGCATTCTGGACGGCTTCAAACTCGAGCTCATCTACAAGGACACACAGGTGAGCGACATCTTTCTAATGCTTCTGCTGTTGTTCACTGCTGGTCAGACCTAATTAGGCGAGGCTTATTTCGCGAGAATCCTGTTTTGGTTTTCTCTTCTGGGAAAGACGTAAACCACTGTTCTGGAACGCTTCTCACTACCAAACATGTGATTTGTAAACCCAAACTCTTCTTTTTGTTGGGGATCAATATCAGAATTTATTCGATTATAATTTTTTTCAATATTTTTTCTCCATTTTTATTCACCCATTTGCGGCGAGCGGCATCCTAAATAAGGAAAAAGCAAATATTCAACAAGTTGGTACATAGACTAACGCTGGAAACAAACGTAGCGGTGTCGTCGAAACTCGAAGTTTCAATCGAATGGAAGATATGTAGCTTGCATAAGAATTGGGGGTTATTTCCAGTAGAAGAGCTCCATAAAAAAATTGAAGTGCCTTTTTTACGTTAGGCAAAATTTGAAATGGAATAATCGAACAGTCGCGAAGTGCTGGCCGTAGGTGTAACCTGACTGCTTTTATAGAACGAAATTTCGAAAACCAATAGGTGGATTGTGGTTCAAGCATATGGCCCCACAATGCGGGACATTAGGAAATACGTATCCTTCCTCCATCGGTAACATGCTGGCGCCAGGTTCCATTGTGGATCCCCTGAGACACTCCAAATTCATCACAATCACCTAAACAAGATATCAGCTCGTGTAAAGCGCAAAACATTTTATGAACTTGCCAATTGTCCTTAGCGAACGCGAAATTCGTCTTTTTGGCTACGATATGACCGCCCTTGCTTCGGTTGACTTCCGAGCATTAAAGAATTGACCATTGTGAATGAATGATACCTATCCATGCAATCGGAAGTAGATCTCTGGGGCTTTTTTTAAAGAGTTCTCGATTTCCATTTTCGCCCGTAGCGGAACGGTTTGTTATGGGGAAATACTATACTTCGGACCGAAAACGTGCTTTCAATTGATATTCGAAATTCGAATACTTTGTAAAAAGCGGTCTCGAATAATTTTCGAAATTCGAATATTTGAAAAAAAGACTCGAATGATATTCGGAATTCGAATATTTTTGAGAGCATATTCGAATTTTTGAAATTTGAATAATCGAAATGCACAATCATCATTTCATTAGAAGTTCTTTTTTTTTCTTATTAACCTCTGAAGGCACTCTATCAAAGCACCATCTTGGCCTATTCACCGCACGCCCGAATTGGGGTTCTCACACGCTTGGATCGTGTGAAATATTGCGTCACCATACAAGGTGCTCCATGGGTGGGATAGGCCGGCTTGAAAGGCCAGCCAATGCAAACCGTTTTCTCTCATTTTCGCATTTACTATGTAGCTGTCAGGCAGTTTCAGCCAGTGTCGTACAACTCGTCCATTTCTGGGCCAATATAGATCGTACCGTTATATCTTAGGTTCCGTCGATTTGTTTTCGTCTTTTTCGTTATTTCTGAATACTAACAGCTTCAGACCTTCAGTTTAATCCATAAAATTGATATCATTTTTGAGCGTGTCTGCTGCTTTTAAGAGCAATGAAAAACGCGGCAAACGCGGCGGTGGCGGAAAAAAGGTTCTCCATCGTTAGTACCGCTATAGCGGCGTTTGCCATGCTTTACTGTCTCGTAACCAGTTCCGATCGCAAATCGATTTCGCCAGCATTTCCATGTGGAAAGAAGCTAATTGCCAACTTCCGGCTAATTTTCTAGTAATCCAAAACACTGGCTTCATTGTAGCTCAAAAGCGGCATTTTCCGCGGCGGCGAAAGCGCGAAAGGGCGCAAGTTTTTTTTGCGTGTTCAACACAGTAGGTTTTGAAAGCGGCGCTTGGGTCTCGGCGCTTGGGTGCGATAAGGCGCGTCCCCGGAAAGGGATATGTGGTGGTGAAGTCTCGTCTGAAGCCAAGCGTCTTGTGCTAAACGCGCGTGACGAGCTTTCGGAGACTACGAATACTCTAGCCGCGACACTATGGCGGAGCGGATTAAACTGGACCCTAACTTTGCCTAGCAAGTGCGTCAAAAAAAAAGAACAGTATGTACGCAAACAAATTAACCATTTGCAGTAGCCATAATGAATAACACGAAAAATGGAGGCACTTCATTATTAACATCTAAAAAGCTCATTGTACCCTTATTAATGAATGAGTTGCACTCTCACACCTATTCCGACAAAGCATTGTGAAATGAATGATATATAGGACCGCGAGGGAAAAAAATCAGGTGGATGACGGTAGGGAGACGCCACTTACAATACCAATAGGGCATTCATTTGAGCTCTGACACCATGTTTTGGATGTTAGGTATTCTCTACCCCTAACAACTTAGCTTCAAAGCCACCAACAGAAGAGTTTAAATTTTGGTTGACCAAACCAGAAGAGTTTGACGGAATACTATGAGAGAAACCCGAACGAAAACACCAATTTTTTTTTTGATAAGAAAGAGCAATAAAGAACCTCCATTCTTTCCATAAAACAACAGCTCCAACAACACAAGAACACAACAGGAACCAAGACAGCTCGGCATCGTAGCATAGGACAAGATCATAGAAAGCCACTTCCCATCCAACAACATATGGTTAGATCCGCGGCCTGTTTCCTCAAGAAAAAACGTGTAAATTCAAACCGCGTCTGGCGTGGCGGTTTAAATCTCAATCTCTGAGAATTTAGCCGCCGCGCCAGCCGCGGTTTGAATTTAAACGTTTTTTCTTGAGGACACAGGCCACGGACCTAACTATAGCTTTTTCAAGTTGTCGTTATTATTACCATAGACCACTACAAGTCCTGGATTCTGAGAACTGAAAGTAGATCCATACTTTTCAGCCTGCTACAGAAAATGTTACTATTAGTTGAATCTAGAACGCTAGAAGGTAGCAATTCTAGCCATCTAGCGCACCTATAGAATAAGTAGTTTGAGACTTTGGACTGGCTCTTTCTGTTGGCTTTAGGATATTGTAACGAATATGAACCAGTGCGTCCCCTACAAGGCCGAAATATCCAGTACTTGCTGGGTCTGAGCCTCACATTTAAAGGCAGTGTTCACGATGAATTTCATCCCCGGGTTTCTCACATAAAACAATGCGTTGGCCTCCAAATGTTACCAAAATTACGAAGAAACGGCGATAAACGCATTAAAACGCCGTATTTTAGTGACATCATTCCATAACATGGACTAGTTGTCCGGTTGGATGAACAAGTTCATTGTGGTTGTCACCGGTGGAAAATTGGGTCAATCGAAAATAGAAGAATATTTTATGCAAAGCAGGATTAGTTAGGGCCCTAAGGAAAGAACGGAGCAATAGGGCCCAGAGAGTTGCAAAGGAGGGCGCCACAAAGGATTTCATTGCCACAACAAACACTTCCTATGATACTTAAGAGGCGGGGTGATACTTAAGGATTTTGTGTACTTGTGGTGCGTTTTTCTTAATTTCTACATCGTTTTAGTTCTACCTGGGGGCCACTTGATCGATATAGCGAATAATCTCAAAATTGAAGATTATCGTGAACCCTGCCTTTAAAGGCAGTGCCCACGATACAAACCATGTCTGATTTCTTGGTGGAGATCGGCAGCTGCGGAGCCTAGCGCAACCCTAACGTTGAAAAAACGAAGAAAAGTGAGCTCGGAACGGTCCCCTACGGCCCCAAAGTTGGACACCCGTCAGCTCGTCACACCCAGATGCACTTTCCACGCCCACCGACGTGAACAAATGAATGCTCGAGATTGTGAGATGAGCGATAGTTTCCGATCAACGGTTCTTCCCTTCATTCCCAACTTCTCTCTTTACTCAGGTCAGCTCGCTCACATCGGCTGCAAAAGACGGAAGTTACAAGCCTCGGACAACTCGTCCACCATGCTTCCCTAGCTCAGTTTTTAAGGGACCATAACTCCGTTTTTAGAAGGTCTTGTACGATTCCAAAAACATCATTGGAATCAGCATGGGGACGTTTTCAAGATAGGCGGAGAAGCAGAAAAACGATCCTTATCGTGAACACTGCCTTTAAGAATTTTGAAACAGAAAACTAAATCATTAAAGACGCGTCGAAATAGCAGACTTTTCAGACTGAATCGTTTCTTTCTTTCTTCATAAATTGGCATGGCCTGAGGGTAGTCGGGATTCGGAAAGCATCGATACATCAAGACCCTTGTGAAAGTCTGCTGCACTTTTTCGAGCTTCCTTTAAAGTTTTCTTTTATGGGGACTCCAAATTTGTGAACCATTTTCTAAAACTGGTATAACATAGGCTTTGTAGAGTTTGATTAGAGTACAGAAGTCATTATTTTTTTTGTTTTTACAAATTGTAAACATGACTGAAAAAGCCTTTCGAACGATCGGGTTTATATGTGTTTCAAAATTCAAGCTGGAGTTGACTATAATTCTCAAATTGTGAACCTCTTGTGACTCGTTAATGCTGAGATTTTCGAACCTGTGTTCTCTAGGAGCGACATTACCAATGTGCAACAACGAAGTTTTTGACAAATTGACGGGTATCTCCCAAACAGAAGCTCAATCCACATCATTTGCTATGGACTGAGACAAAGCTAGAGAGACCTCTGTCTGAGTCTTATAATTATAAGTACCGTATACCTTGATGTCGTCAGCATACATCTGTACCTTAATTGGGGGTGTGTCACTAACTTGGCGTGCAGGTCATATGTATAAATAAGGAACAAAAGAGGAGACAAAACGCCCCCTTGAGGAACACCACTGGTGCAAGGGTAACGCGATGAAAAGGAGTCTTCCACCTTAACACACATATGTCTGTCTTCCAAATACGATCTGAGCCAAACAAGCAACGGACCAACGACACCAAGATTACGTAGCTTAACGAACAACTTTCCATGATTAACGTTATCAAAAGCCTTCGATAAATCAAAGTAGATAATATCAATGGATTTCCCCTTGTTGATAGGCGAATACCAATCAAAAACGCAGTCTACAAGCTGAGTGACCGTGGATGCACCAGCAGTAAAACCGTGTTGTTCAAAAGGAATATAAATTGTTTTAATTATCTAACTGTTTTGCTCCGCTACGAGATGATTTGGCATAACAATATTTATGAGAAACATGTTAAAATAAGTGAAATACTTGGTGGATTTGACTTGTCGTGGGATTTAACTCAGAGGAAACACTAAAAGCTCGATGAAATGATGTACCGTAGATTCGGATGTGCGCTTTCTTACCAAAAATTGAAAATTAAGTGTCGTTTTGAAAGGCCAAATCACGCGCTCTCTGAAAACTATTGATTGCTCACTGTCGAAGTTTGCTAGTCTGAGCTCCTTGAAAAATTATGTTGTGGCTCCCACCATAATTTTCATTTTTTCGACGATTATATGTTTGTGTAGGCTCAGTAAGACGCGCGTGATTTGGCCTGTCAAAACCAACCCCAATTTTCAATTTTTGGTAAGAAAGCGCACATCCGAATCTACGGTACATCATTTCATCGAGCGTTTAGTGTTTCTTCTGAGTTAAATCCCATGACAAATCAAATGCACCAAGTATTTCACTTCTTTTAACGAGTTTCTCATTAATAGTATTATGCCAAATCATGAACCCCTCGTAGCGGAGCAAAACAATTAGATAATTTCATTTCATTTTAACGAAGGTTCCCTTAAAAGATAGGAAGAAGAAAACAGGGCACTATCCTAGACGGGGAGGGGGCCACCCACGATTCATTCCCCTTCAAAGTTTGCCGGCCGAGGTCGGACGGCTCGTTATCGAGTTTGATAAGTCAGGATAGATGAGATGGATAGGATAGGGTAGACAGATGGTATACTGCGTTTATTCGGGAGTGCACAAACCCCCCGTTTCACCCGCACTCGCTTCTACAGTATTGCATCACGGCGGCGCATTCTGTGGTGGCCCTCTCTCATCCAATCTCTCCCAACCCATGTGGCAGGCATGGACCTTCGTATGACCACCGTCCGATCGTCCGCATGACCGGCGATCATATTCTGAAAAAGTGAGTTTTCTGAACATTTTCACCGTCTTCAGTTGTATTGGTAATAATTTGAATGTCATCGGAATGGGTAGTGTATAGATGAACCATCGATTCGAAACACACAAATAATGTTCAGAAAAAACTACTTTTTCAATGAAAATAAAGGAACAAACCTTTTTCTAATTTCTTTGTAGCGTGAAGGATTGTTTAGAGCTTCGAGTACACCTCAATCTTTAGCCAATACGATGGCATTCAAAGTAACCCCTAAACAATTAAAAACGGTGAAAATTTTGGGAAACAAACTCACGGCTCCGAACATGATCGCCGGTCATGCGGACGATCGGACGGTGGTCATACGAAGTCGATGCTCGCCATATGCTCAGATAAAAACAGCCCACTTCCCGCCGGCCAAGTCGGGCTAGTCGACTTCGCGCGGCCTCAATTTTGTGGGCGTGGCACAGCGCCCCACTTCCCGCTGACAGAGAGGCTTTCCCGTCTTTCCGCGGAGTGTCGGCGGGGAGTCGGCTATTCCTGGGGGTCATCGAACACTCACTCATCGATTCCCACATTGGAATCATCATTGCACCACAGACTAGAGTGGAGCCAATGAACAATTGACGAGCAGAGAACGCTGTGTTGAGACTCTTTCCAAAACCCGCGCTGTGTGCGACGCTGGCCTTGAGCAGGTGAATCACTGTCCGTTAATGGCATCTGCGAATGAGAGGGCTGTAAGAAGCAGTGAGTGTAGGGAGCTTCCCCGTAGAAGCTCACTGCTTACTTATCAAATGCAGTCTCCAGGAGCGGATTTTTCGAATTTTGTTAGGAGAGATCTTTACTTAAAGGGTGATTTTTAAATGTGCCGCAAACTGTTTTAGAATTGTCTTCTGTCCGTCATCAGATTAGCCGTAAGGCGGTGGCAGAAAGGCCGCAAAGTGCGTGTTCACCGTATACGGGCAGTCAACGAAACAGCGCTGCCGACTGCCCGCGACCGATCTATTGGCCTTCTGAGGGAGGGGTTACGGGACGTTGGCTAGTGGTACCGCGGGAAGTGTGATGTCTCTATCTGAGTGGGGTGGGAGGGATTGGATGAGAGAGGGTCAGGACAGACCGCGCCGCCGTGGTGCAGTACTGTAGCAGCGGGTGCGGGTGGAAAGGGGGCTTGTGCACTCCCGAATAAAGGCAGTATACATATTCGATAGCGAGTCGTCCGACGTCGGTCCGGCAAGTGTGAAAGGGGATTAAGGAAGTATTTCTGTAGAGCTTTTATAAAAACAATGATTGATAGCACTATCAGCCATTTTTTATCAGAGTTTTTCTTCATTTCTATAAATAAGTCTTGGGTGCCCTCCCCCCCGTCTAGGATAGACCCGAAAACAGGACGTTCATGGCCTTTCTGCCCATCGCACCTGCTCGGCATTGTAGGACACACGTTACTTTCCCCGGCGCCCTGCGCTCTCCCAGTTGGGTCCCGTCCACAGTTCCCTGCGCTCCGTGGAATCCCAGTTGGGTCCCTCCCACTTTTCCCGCGCGCTGTGGACTCCTAGTTGGGAACCGCCCACTTTACACAGCGCTTGGCGCACTTCAATTTGTGTTCCGCACACGGAGCATATGGTTCCTGATGGACCTGAGGCACAACGTCTCTCGAGCTCTATTGAGTCTTATCACGTTATCACTCCATTTCTATTGAAAGACCGACCAAACTTCTTATCACTAAATTCCTTCAGACGCACACGCACACGCACACGCACACGCACACGCACACGCTCACGCACACATTTTAAAATTCGCAATTTTTTTGATATCTCGAGACCCACTGCGGGAATTTTTCTGAAATTCGGGTAATGTTGAGAACCCTTACTGCTCTGTCTTTTGTGAAAGTCCCTTGTTTCAAGATTTCTCCCGAACCAAGATTCTGGAATGAGGGGTGTGCGCAGAAGCAATCCTTTTCCAAATCAGATGCGCCCTTCGCGCGCACCACAATATTTAATATTGCTCTTTTCTTTTGAGTCTCATTTGTCATCACGAGCTCGTCTTTTCCTTTGCTCACATCGAAAAGGCTTCCTGGGGCAGTTCCGGGGTCTCTTTTTTGCAGCTCTTTTTTAAACTTTCTTGGCTTGGTATCTGTGTTCTTTAGGGCACTAGTTTACTGCAGAATTTTCACTTAAAGGCACCGTCCAACCTCAGAGGTAATTTTTGATATTTTGGTCCGGTCGCCGTATATAGCAACCCTGCCAAGCGCGAAATCTCAATTCGCTCAAATAAGGGAGAAAACGCTAGGAAAAAATCGGCCACGCCCCCTTGGGAGAAAAAATGGGTTACGCCCACTGGCAGGTTTCCGACCTCAATAGGGAAGAGGCGCGCAAATAATTTTATTCAAAATCTATGTTCTTCCGTTTGTTTTCGGTCTGGCTTCATACTGTGACCTGTTTCAGAATGATGGCTTCGAATAACGAGAAAATACAGGCTCGAGACAACTCGTCCGCGAACTTTTACCAGTTCAAATTCAAATTATTTGAGGAGCCGTAACTCCGTTCGTAGTGAGTTCTGAGCGATTCTGGAGACACCGTTGTGATCACCGTGAAATTTTCTCCAAGACAGGTAGAAAAACGAAAAATTGATTCCGAGCTTGGACTGTGGCTTTAAAGGCAGTGTTCACGATAAATCTCACTTCCAATATCTCCACGGTTTACAGAAGTTCTGGTGCCCTATATAGCGAAGCACGCTTGAAAAGGACGCGAAAGTCTCGTTTTTTGAGCCAAGATAGGTCCTCCCTTGTTTACGTTGATTTTTGATCGTGGAGGAATTGACCGCATTCATTGCAATCAAGCGATCAGCTCTCTTATCAGCACTTCCTTGACTTTATCATTCCTGTAATCTGAGTTTTCACTTGATCATATCGAGGGTGCGGATCTGGAGCACGGGGCGGTTCTGGTACCCCAAAGCGCTTGTTCGCAGCCGTTATTTTGTCACTCCCGGCCCGTTTTCTACCGTTCTTTCGACACTGGGAGCCTAGGATCCTTCTCGTCTATCATTTCACTGCGGAAAGTCACCGATGATGATCATCGTGAACGCTGCCTTTAAACGCAGTGTTCACGATTATTTCCGTTCCCAAGTTTTCCACTCAAAACCATGCTTTGGCCACCAAGTGTCACAAAAATTACGAAGTAACGGCGAGAAATGCACTAAAAGGTTTTATTTTAGTGACATTATTCTCTGTCCTGGACTAGATGTCCGGTTGTATGAACTTGTTCACGATGGTTGTCACTTCTAAAAAATGGGGCTAATAGAAAATGGGAGAATATTATTGGCAAAACAGTATCAGTAAGGGTCCCAAGGAAAGAACGGAGCAACAGAGAGTGGAGAATTGCAAAAGGCGGATCCACAAAAGATTACACCGCCACAACGAACAGTTCCATTGAGATTAAAGAAGCGGGGTGAAAGTAAAGGACTTCGTGCCCTTCTGGTGGGTTTTTCTTGAATTCTTCCTCACTTCAGTTCTACCCGGGAGCCAAACAATCGATTTAGCAATAAATCCCAAAATCGAAGTTTATCGTGAACTTTGCCTTTAAGTCTTACACGATTTTTGGAAGTTTTTTTTTTGCCGTAACTGCAGTTTAACGTCGCAGTGCACGTTATGGTATGTTTACACAAGGTGCTGAGTTGATCGCAAAACTCTTGGTTCCGGGCGAGATTGAACCAGCATATTCCCTTTCCGGGGGAGCGCCTTATCGCACTGCACCACCGTAGCCCCAGCGCCGCTCTCACTCAACTGCTCGGTAAATCTTCACCGAAGCAATCATCCTTTCACCCGCATAACGGGATGAAACAGGTATACCGTCAGAGACTATCTAACAGTCGTAGACCTGTCAAGATGATGCCATAGTTAAGTCTTACACGATTTTTGAAAGTTTTTTGCCGTAACTGCAGTTTAACGTCGCAGTGCACGTTATGGTATGTTTACACAAGGTGTTGAGTTGATCGCAAAACGCTTGGCTCCGGGCGAGATTGAACCAGCATATTCCCTTTCCGGGGGAGCGCCTTATCGCACTGCACCACCGGAGCCCCAGCGCCGCTCTCACTCAACTGCTCGGTAAATCTTCACCGAAGCAATCATCCTTTCACCCGCATAACGGGATGAAACAGGTATACCGTCAGAGACTATCTAACAGTCGTAGACCTGTCAAGATGATGCCCTAGTTAAGTCTTACACGATTTTTGGAACCTTGTGTAAACTGCCTTTAAAGGCAGTGATCACGATAAAAGTAATTTTTCTGTTTTTCCGCCTATCTTGAAAACGGTCCCATGCTGATTCCAATGATGTCACTGGAATCGTACAAGACCCTCTGGAAACGGAGTTATGGCCCCTCAAATTTCAGCAAGGGTAAATTGTGGACGAGTTGTCCGAGGCTTATAACTCCCGTTTTCTGCAGCCGATGTGTGGGAGCTGACCTGAGTAAAGAGAGACGTTGAGAATGAAGGGAAGAACGGGGCTTTTGATCGGAAAGCATCGCTCATTTAACCACAAATTCAGGAGAACTGTTATAGGACGTGGGCGGAGTGGTTCAATGGGTCGGCTGGCCCACGAGTTTTTCACCCACTTACGGGCCGTTTTTCGTCTCACTTCCGTTCTTAATCTTCTTATGGGGACCCAAAGCTTACGTTCTAGCCAAAAAAAGGGGAAACTTTTTCTTCGTGAACACTGCCTTTAAGTGTTTATTGAGAACGCCGCCTGTCTTAACACTAGACATACTTTTTCTTTCTGTCTTCTCATTCGCGCGTAGGTCGGAAAGCATTGCTTACTGGTAGTCTTTTGTGCTCACACTAAGAAAGTGAAGTCTTCCGAATAATGGTGTTATTCCAGAAGAGCGCCTTCACTATGGAGGTTTCAAAAACAACGAACATCACCTGCGTAACATCCCGCCGAAATTCGACCATCTCTTTGATCTTATCAAATTGCCAATGGAATGGTCGGCTTGAACTCATTCATTAGACCCCCGTCATAGTTGGACGATAGGCCGTAGTTCCGCCTATACAATAAGCGAGTAAATCACGCAGAACCATTGTCCTCCGATTGGCGGTACTGGGCGTCCGTAGTCCAACCCACTTGATTAGTATGAAGCGTCCCAAACAGGGAACAAATCGGGACTATGGGCGACCTAGGGGGGACTACATCGGGCTGTCGTCCAACTTTGATGGGATCCTTGCGCCCAATGATAGATAGTTTTTTTGCTTGATTCACCCAACACAGCCATTGCGTGGTCAAATATTAGTATCTCTTGTAATTTCGCGAAGAAAAGTGTCTAAAGATTGTGAATATGGGAGTTCCCATTCTAGAAATGGTTTTTGGTCAATAGATAAATGACATCATAAACGCTCAAAAAGTTGTTGCGAAAACGGCGTAAATGTGGTAGTACATCTCGTAGTAGAACTCTGAAGCGGTCGCAAGCGTCAAAAGCGAGTCAAAATGACTACTCAGGTAAAACTAGTTGTCCAGAATCGGACGAATAGTTGTTGAGAATGGGTCGACAATCGAGAAGTTGTCTAGAAAGTTGATAGAAGTTGTCGAGAATTCTGTGATTCGCAGTATTTGTCGAGAATTGCGGCCGATTTGTTCAGAATTTCAGAGAGAGTTGCCGAGAATTCGGGGGAACGAGTGTTTGCCGAGAATTCGGACAGAATTCTCGACACCTCCTTCTGAAATTGTAAATATGTTTCGTATGTGTCGAAAATTTCCCAAGAATTTAGAACATCACTTCTGAACCCTCTTTACACCACTTTCTTCAATTATTGCGACTGCTGTTTTTGTTCTTTTCTTTTCATGTGGGTCCTCTGTGGTTTTTCTCCTTTTTTCTCCATTCTTCTAGCTGGTGTTTAATCATAATATATTTCACCGACTTACCAAAATAAGGGATTTTCTAGTTAAAGAATTTTGAAAGTTTATTTTTCCATGATCGGTAGTTGCAGCAGTCGGATTTAATTTATAATATTCAAGAAGTTACCAAAGAAGTATAAGAACAACGTTTGAAATTAAGATTGTTAATTCTAATAAATCTCGAATGATTCAGTTCTGACCGAAATTTGCAACTCTAAACCTTGCAATGGTTGTTTATCATTACATTAATGTACAATATGTGGGCTTCCGGCGGTTTGGCCGCTGGCTCTAGGTGTGGATCCAAAGGAAGTCCGCATTTTGCAAAGTATGGGTCACGAGTGTAGGATATTCGAGTCCAGCGTGATCGATTTACCCCATATTCAAACTTGCACCGCCTAAGATGGAAGATGAAAACCGCAACAGTATCAAGGCGCACACCTTTCTCAGGTGTGGCCCCGCCGGAAGTCGGCAATTTTGAAAACTAGGAGCCACGAGAGTAGAATATTTGAGTCCATCGTGGTCGATTTACCCTGTATACAAATCTTCACCGCCTAAGATGGAGGCTGAACACCGTTACAGTATAGTGGCTCACACCTTTCTCAGGTGTGGTTCCACCGGAAGCCGACAATTTTGAAGACTAGGAGTCACGAGAGTAGGATATTTGAGTCCAGCGTGGTCAATTTACTCTCTACTCAAACTTTCACCGTCTTAGAGTACTTCCGAAGACCAGTACACTTACAGCGCACTGGTGCTGCCCATGTTGAACGATTTTGTAGACCCACAGAATATACGATGCACAGTTTGCCTCTGGCAAACGTCGATGAAGCGAGTCGAATTGGGAATTCGGTCGACAGAGAGGTGTAACACTATCTTTGTAGGCTTCGCGGACCGTTGTAATCATCTGTTGAGCAGGAGCTCCGATATTTGGGTAAGTTCATATAGTTGTACATGTGTAAAAAAGGGTGCTAACTGTCGAGAGTCGGGCAAGGAGTTGTCGGGAATTGGTCGAGAAGTTGTCGGGCATTGTCGAAAATTGGGCGAAAAGTTGTCCAGAATTCTCTAGAGTCTGCGAAAGTTGTCTTGCATTCGTACGCCTGCAGGACAACCTTTCGTCCGAATCTCGACAACTAGTTTTACCTGAGTACATTTGAACCATATTGAGCTAGTATATCCAGCAGCCTCCGTCGTCCGAAAAATCTCAGCTAATCAGAGTCACAATTTGGAGGAGTCGGAACTCTCGTCAGATTCTCTACCGAGTGAGCAAAAAAAAACAAAAAAATTCTGTGCGAGATCCCAGTTCCTCCAAATAAGCGAGATATAAGCGACAACCACGGGCCCGATTCCCTTCACTCACCGCCACGGGCCACGTCCCTTTCTTGATTTTCGAACGCAATAGCGGCGGAATGGATGGATGAATCCCAACTTTTTCGATTTGGACTCTCTTGCCGGTTTGTCTCCTCAGCCTGGTTTGCTCCCTTCGCAACGAGTGGAGAAAAGTACAGGCCTGAGACAAATCGTCTACAAATTTTTCTCAAATTTCAGGTTTATTTGAAGGGCCATGATTTCGTTTGTAGGGGGCTCTGAACGATTTTAGAGTTATCATTTTCATGAGCGAGTGACTCTCTCCAAGATAAGAATAAAATCTAAAAAATATTTTGTTGGGTCTCCTGTGCCTTCAGCCCATTCACGCCCACACCTAATTCTGGGTGACTGCACGTTCGGACCGTGTGCAATACTGCGTTACCGTATACCGTGGCCCACCGGTGGGACACGTTTGCTCAAATGGCACGTCACTAAAAATCTATTTTCGTTTTCCATGTTCATACCGAAGCTATCAATAAAGTAAATATTTTTCACGAATTTCCGCACATGAAACTTTCTTTATCATGAGAAACAACTGCTTGAAGGCACGATAGGGTCAAGCGGAAATATTATTTTGCCACAGCTGCTCTGGTGATATTCACTTAAAGGCAGTGTCCACGATAAAAATCGTTTTCGAGTTTCCACCAGGAAGCGAAGGTTTGGAGTCTGACTGTTTCATCAGTGAAGAAAAGGAATCATGAAAAACGTTGCGAAACATCCAAAATCAGCTCTTCTTCTTGAAAGCCACATTTCAACGGTGGATGAGTTGCCCAGGCATGAGCCTGAAGTAGTCAACGTGCGCAAACGCGCCCCAATGCTAAAACTCAGCCGCGCTCTCGCTCCAATGCTAATGTAGAAGCGGGCCCAACTGTTCCTCGGAAAACTCGACCGCGAGCAAAAGGGCTAGCGCGAGCGGACTTTGGAGTCGTATGAAGCTTTTTCGGGCTCGTTTTCGTTCGTTCTTTCGGCCCCAGTGCTTCAATGAGACCCTGAATTTTTGATTTTCGGCCAAAAACCGAGGACGAAATTTATCGTGGACACTGCCTTTAACAGAGTTTTTTTGAATGCAAAGCACCAGAAACCTTCTATCTGTTTACAAATTTTGTGTCGTGCAGGTTTGGTCATGAGAAAAAAAGAAAAAAAGCTAAGAGTTAGCAGTTGAAAAAAAAACTCGTTATGCACGCGAAAAACTGTTTTTGCGTCAATTTTTCGTATTGAGCTCTAGCTATTTTCACAAAAGTTCGTACATTAGGCTATAGTAAAGCTGCTGACGGATCACGACTTCCGTAGTCAAGTGTAGGATAGGTTTATACATTGAGTATGAGAAACTTTGGAAATTCGTCTTTGTGGAAGAGAAATCGTTTTCTGAAAATCCTGTCCCACCGGTGGGACACGTGGTCGTGAATGGGTCAAACGCAGTGCTCACTATAATCATCAATCTTGAGATTATTTGCTAAATCGCCCCCGGGTAGAACTGAAATGAAGAAGAACTTGCCAAAAACGCACAAGAAGTGCACGAATTGCGCCCCGTACTCGAAACATGAACTGATTGTTGGGACGACGGGATCCTTTGTGTCCCCCGTTCCTTGAAATTCTCAACTCTCTTAGAATGGTCCACGTGCGACTCTCCATAACTCTTGGCGTGTTGATTTACATTTGTGGTATTCGGTGGTTGAAGAGGGACCAAGATTGTTGAAACCTCTTTATTTGGCTGACGTTTCGGCGATTTCCGCCTTCTTCGGAGCATGGAAAAACCGAATTGAGACCCACGAAACTACCCTTCCAAACGCCATTTCATTCTACAGAGAAGGATTCACACAGAAGTGAACCAAAAGAATGGAAGTCACAGATTCCGTGCGAATCCTTCTCTGTAGAATTGAATGGCGTTTGGTAGGGTAGTTTCGTGGGTCTTAATTCGGTTTTTCCAGGCTCCGAAGAAGTCGAAATTCGCCGAAAGGTCAGCCAAATAAAGAGGTTTTAACAATCTTGGTCTCGCTTCAACCACCGAATGCCACAGTTCTCAACTCTCTGTTGTTCTATTCTTCCCACTCGTTCACCCCACCGGGCAACTAGTCCAGGCGAAAAAAAGCGTGGGTTTTTCGCCGTTTTTAGTCGCTCTAGTAACACATGGCAGCAAACGCAATGTTCTGAGTGAAAAATTCGGACGAAAACCTTCGTGAACACTGCCTTTAACGGGTAGTTGACACTTCGAATCGGTCGGCAGAGGAAGCCGGCGCAATGAAACTCGACTTTTTCAGGTTGGCAGATCTTTTAGCGGGAATATTCTAACTTCTTCACGTTTATAGTTATCCGTTTTTGTGCAGCCCTTCGGATTGAGACTGTCATGAGGTTTTATTGAATCTGGATAATTTTGCCATACCTGTCAGAATTTCGCGACAATGAGCTTTTTATCTAGCTCTTTTATTCACAACTAATCGATCATGGATTGTTTATAACAACTTTTCTGACGCTCACACGCTAATTGATTATTACACTTGCGGCTTTGCGATTCTCAGCTGGCTGAGGCAGTTTGAGGCCGAACACCTGCAATAAAACAGACTTCATAAAATGCTTCAACTCGTTCGCGAGCAAAATGTCAGCTTTGTACACCACAAGAATAAATCATCACCCTATTGCAAGCAATTTACCAGCACTATTTTACTGTTGAAAGCATATAATTCAAGTTTTTTCAGAGAATTACCATACAGTATTGTGGGACACTCGAATAAAAATCACCATGGGCTGGTGATAAGTGTCAGAAAAATTAGTAAGATTATAAAAAAATAGAAACCTTCGATTAAACGCTACGAGGGTCTACATGTCCTCTTTGCTGAAGGTTATCTAGTTACCCGAAAATTGGTTACGGAAGCAGCAAAAAGGTTTTCCGCCACTTAAACATAATTGCCTAGGTGGCACTCATGAAGGGCATATTTACATTCTTTTTTTCACATTTTTTTCACCCTCCAACAGTGACATGCGCTATCACTGTAGTGGGCGAGATTTGAGGACAGCATCCGGGGTAGGAATCTTTCCTAAGTTGCTCTTGCTAGTAGAAAAAGAGAGACATTTCTGCAGCACCCAGCAAAAAGAGAAACATTTCTTTAAAGACAGCAGACACGCTCAAAAATGGTATCGATTTTATGACATAAATCAAAGGTTTGGAGCTGGTTGTATTGGGAACTGACGAAAAAACGAACGAAAACGGTGTACAAATAGAAGAATAACGGTTATTTTGTTATCATGTGAAAGCGGACGAAATTTACAGCGCGCTGTTGAAACAGCGAATATTAGCAGCAAAAGGGTTGAGATAGAGAAGCCGATATACTCTTACAGCCTGTACTGAAACGTTCACCTCGTTGGAAGCATCAAAAACCAGCCAAAGGGACCGTATTAGTACTATCAATCTGGACGAGTTTGTATTTTGGGGCGGGGTTGCAGAAACTCAGGGGCGGGGTTGCAGAAATTTTCCGATTTGCATTGCTGAAATTTAGTAGTTTTGACTAGTTTTGAGTCGATTTTTGTATTTTTTGTACCTTCCAAAGCAAGCAGAAATCTGTCGAAAATTAGGAAACGGACCTCATTATCATGTTTAGCGTCCGAAACAGCTACCCTGGACAAAGATTGGCTGAAAGCACATTCTTCGAACTATGTACAGAGTGATGGCGCTTTGGACTTGTACCAATTGCTTCTTGACCGTTTTTTCTAGCCATTTGTTGATTATAAAAGT
Source organism: Aplectana chamaeleonis (assembly GCA_029168955.1). Taxonomy (NCBI): domain Eukaryota; kingdom Metazoa; phylum Nematoda; class Chromadorea; order Rhabditida; family Cosmocercidae; genus Aplectana; species Aplectana chamaeleonis. The sequence goes on from JAPDOI010000651.1 coordinate 132,961, forward strand.
ATAATCTTTTTCAGATTTCACTTAAAACTTGCTAAGGGGGTTTATTTGGTTCGCTTATGACGAATACGAGGTTTATCTGTCGAGTTCCCGAAGTTTCCGGCGAAATTCGCTCAAAGCCTACAAAACGCGGGAAAATTTTGAAGGCAAATTGCAGCTTTGGACGATGTCCGGAACGCTACGATAGGAATGGCTCAAAATGTTTCTCTAGGGATTATTTGGAGTGCTAAACACAAAGTTGAAGTCCGTTTATCGATTTTAGACAGCTGGCTGTAGATTACGGTGAGTATACAATAGTTCGGTCAAAGTCCCAGAATTGACTCAAAATTTCTGCACGGGGTTTTCTTCGGGGTACTGAATACGAATTTAAGGTCCACTTGTCAATTTTCGAATTGCTAGGATAAGTTTTGCCCCCCCCAAATGACATTGCACCTGTCGTAACCTACCGTTAACCTAAGAATTTTTGAATTGGAGCGCAAAATCGTTTTCAGCACCCTATTAGCCCTATATACAAGTTTTGAGCAGACTTTTCCGAGACACGATCTCAGAAGTTATCAACTTTAAAAGGAAAGTGATTCTAAAAAAATTTCTGCCCACAATGCGCATGATAAGATTAAAAGATGAGCAATGAACTGTGCTTGCGGCATCCAAAAATGTCTTTGTTCGAGAAAATTAACAGCACCTGACATTTTTCGCCAAGTTGGCTTAAAGGCAGCAGACACGCCCAAAAATGAAATCAATTTATGAATTAAATTGAAGGTCTGAAGCTGTTAGTATTCAGAAATAACGAAAAAGACGAAAACAAATCGACGGAAATTAAGATATAACGGCACGTTCTATATTGGCCCAGAAATGGACGAGTTATACGGCACTGGCTGAAATAGCGGAGCTAGCAACAAATTTGTTGGGATAACGACGCTAATGTACTCGTACGGCCCATTCTGGAACGCTTACGCCGTTAGAAGCCTAAAAAGTAATCTAAAGTGGCCGCAATCGAGCATTGAATACCCGTATGGAGGGGCGGAGCCCGTATCGATGGGCGGAGCAAGGATGATTTCGTGACTGACTACGGCTCAAATACGGTCATTTGGACTCGTTCTTAACGCTTGCAACTTCGTGAGGGCTCTTCTAGGGCCTGCACGACCCCACTAATGTAGTTATCTCAACAACTTTTTCGAGCGTGTCTGCTGCCTTTAATGCTCCCCGTACTTATGAAATTTAGCACGGGTATTGTAATATGTACATAAAGAAAATCAGTTGCTCTTGCCGTTATGAAACACTGTGCAGCAAAACCCCAGTCTGCTTCCATCGACGAGAGAGTGATTCGAACTCACCTGAGAACCTTCGGCTGACTATTCACAGTGTACTGCTTACAAGTCTGAACCTTTTCATTCTTTTCATCATCTACGGAAGAGGGCGGTGATGGTGTTGTTTTAGAGCCTTCCGCTGATTTCCCTAGCATTTCCTTTTGAGCTATGTTTCAAACAGCACGCGATTCCCAGCTCATGCACTAAACATAAAGTCTATCCGAATGAGACTGTCCGCCCACGCGGTCCGCGAGCGGGTTGATTGCCCGTCGAAAAGGCATTTTCCTTATCTGTGAATCGATGCGCAGGAATGTCAGACGAAGAGTGAGTAATATCCCAGTCAGCTGACGAAGAGTGAGTAATATCCCAGTCAGCTGATATTCCTATTCGTAAGGAAAGGCTCTTCTAAAAAAAGCCTCCGTGACCACCGGTTGACACGCACGCCGACCGCTTGGACGGACAGTCTCATTCGGACAGACTTTACTTTGCATTTCCATCTCGGCAAAGCACTTCTTATCACGATCATAGAAGCGTAAGCGGACCTCCATGCTTATTTCTTCATTTCTACCGCTTCATTTCCAGAGAACTGCAGCTTCTTGCCCTTGAAGTCATATGAATGTTCTCTGCAGAGTTGGGAATGGATGGTACCTTGAAAATGCCACTTTTACCTTTCTCAAACCACCGTTGAAGGCGTGGAGGTTATATCAATCTCAGCCATGATTCAGTATTGCTGAGACAAGTTGCCGATCCACTATTAAAATGTAAGCAGATTGAGCGAATCTAGTCTCTTTCACATTGGACACAGGGCTATTCGCAATTCCATAGCAATTCAAAATGTATGTGTGTCACCATGGAAACTAATTTAAGATAAGAACCGAATGCAATTTGGAGGTTCGGGAGAATGCAGTCCAATACCTACGAGATCCATCTAGTATGTCAGCTCCAACATATGTTCGCTCTGTTATACACATCAATACAGGGAGTTGAGAGTATAAAATCTTTAAGTTCAAGTTGTGAAACCTACATAAACGTTTCTGTACTTCGAGACAAAAATCATAGAAATTCCTTCTGGTACACAGAGTTTGTGGAATTAATAAGCATAAGAGAGGCGGTTCCTGACAAAGTGCATCGTTCTCAATTCATTGAGAGGCTGAAGTTCGAGAGATTCGTCTTCATCCTGTCGTTTGACGTTATTCAAAAATGCAACACTCCCCCGTCCGCTTCGTTTAAACACCAGCCATAGAACGAAGAGAAGAGAGGGGTTTTGCATTGGGAAGAGTTCTCGTACTGAACTGAATCATTGTTTGGACCAAATGGAGATGCAGGTAGTTTGATTTTGATTCGTTGCTCTCTTCGCATAACAGAAGTTCCTGTTGTTTAAAAGCCCCTGCTGGACAGAATGTCTTCTTGAGCATCTGCGGAACATAATGGCTGATCACATTATCAGGTTGTAGCTAAAACGTTTTAGAGAAGACCAAGTATGCCAATTTTTGAAAGTTTCAGCATGAGTCCTCTGGTCGTGCGGTACTTCAGGTCGAGCCATCAAAACTGCTGAATTTGAAAGAACGTTTTAATGCTCAGAGTGCTAGGCCTAACGTTCTCGGAGAATATCGCCGGGGCATGGTTTTTGTTTTTTTTTTCACGGTTTTTGTGAATTCGCAACTTCGGTCTTTTCTGAAATGTCTGAACACTTTATGCCTCGAGACTGATAAGTTAGTTATTATCGAAAGGTTTCGACTTCACGCTGTTTTTTTGCCAAACATGGATAGCTTCCCGAAAATCCATAACATGACAAAAGTCGAGTTCTTCAGGGAAAATTCAATAATTGAAGAAACGAATAGTGTTATGAGAGGACTTCCCAATAATACTCATCTTCAAAGTTTTGCAGTCAAAACTGGCTGGATAAGGCGGTAAAGGTGGAAGTTGCATATTTACGAAATTCGCGGAAAAATCAAAAATCGCGTTCCGTTGAAACTTTTGGCGGTCAGCCGCCTTAGCCCTCCCAGTTGGACAGATTTGGTGGTTTGTCGTAAAGTGCCTAAATTGGAGCACTGAAAGATGCTTGTAACTGAAGATTTCCACCCAGTTTTTGCTTGTAGTTCTAAAACTACCAGGAATCACAAAGGAACATTGGACAGCAAATAGTTTGTGCTCTCGAATGGTCTATCCCGCTTAGCTAGATGATCAACGCTGAAAGTTTAGGACTTTGACAAAGTATGATGTGCACGTCAACCTGGTATTTGCTTGCTCTTGGAAAAAACTTATCCTGATGATGGCTGGTGTGATACGGTTTGAAGCAATTAAGAAAGTCAATCAATGAAGTTATGTAGCTGTATTCGGTGCGAGCAGAAATCGGCAACCATGGTCCATCTCTTCATGGGTACCACCACTTCATCCTTCATCTGAAAGGGCATGGAAATATACCTTACAAAGAATACCTCTTTAAATGAACTGATACATGCTTGCTCCCTGTCCTTTTACCAGATTTTGTTTTTGATTAGTAGTCAGCCAGCCTTATAGCATTTTGCTATGCCAGAAAGCTTTCCTCTCCCGCTCTCCGTTCAATCCGAGTGCACCAGTAGGTTGGAGACCTAGTAAAGTGCAAGAGGTGTCCGCTGACATATTCGTTCGCTTCACCGGCCACGAAAAACTCAATTAGTTTTGCCAGCGATGTCGTACAGACAGACTTTCGTGCTAGGGCCTGCATTTAAAAGCGTTGACCATGTACTTCCTCTCTTCCGAAAACTGCGAGAAAGTTCGCCGGAGTGTTGACATGCTCACGTTCGTCGTATAATATTTGAAAGAGGAAGACTCGTGAGAAGGCACACATTTTGGGTAGAAGGAGTGGATAACCCTTATTCGAAACGACTGAGCGAGAAAAAATTGGATTTGAAACTTCGTTCTATGTGATCATGATTGTGATTTACAAAATCCTTCTTTCTGAGTCTACGTTCCGAGTGTCAGATGGATCGCGAAAATTTTTCTGTTGATCCAGAAATCCTGAAGGAGATTTGGACAGCTTCTATCATAGAACACCTGTAGCGTTTTATTTATCCTCAGTCATTATCTATCTTGTACAAGGTAGAGCAATTAGAGGATCTTTGACATCAATGGTTTGAAGGTAGCGTTTCGCATTTCAAGTTGCCGAGTGCAATAAGAATCAACATGCCCGTAAAGCCACATTACGCTATGATACATTATCGTTGGAAATGTGAATGAGAGCGTAAATTGCTGGCGACGTAGCCTGCCTTGGAAGAGGATGTCATCGCGCATATTAGATTCTCGTCAGGGTTTGCACACTTTGATTTGAGGATCAAGCTCTTATTTGAAAGCAGTGTTCATGATAGGTTTTACACTCGATATCTCCACGGTTTTCGCCCGCTCTTGTGCACTATAAGGCAAGGCATACTTGGGGCGAAAGCTTCGTTTTTTTCACTAAAATACAATACCGTTCGTAGGATTTGGTCATAAAGCGAGCGGGGTCGGGTTTTTGCGTCTTTTTCCTCTTTTTTGTATAGCTCACTTTAAAGTCAACCTTGAGCGAAACTAGGACGATATTCATGATTCTGGCGTTGAGGGCTATCCAAAGGTATATATAGCCACTGCGGAGAATTCGTGAAGAACCATGGAAATTTCGCAATCAACTAGCTCTCTAGATACGGTAGACATATGGAAACGCAGACAGGGTAGCGCCCAATCCGTCATGGTACCGTTATCACAAATCTGGCTTACAGCGAAACTTTCTTAGTTCTCAATAAAACCGCCTTACAGGTTGAACCAATGAGTAGCCCTCGGCGCCAGGATCATGAATATCTTCCTAGTTTCGCTCAAAGTTGAGTTTGGAGTGAGTTATACAGAAAAGACGAAAAAGACGCAAAAACCGGCCTCGCTCTCTTTCTGACCAAATCCTACGAGCTGTATTGTAGGTTGACTTTTGAGCATGGAGGCACTTACCATATGAAGGATGATACCTATCAATGCAATCAAGCCATTTAGCTCACTTGTCAGTGCTTCTTTGACTTGATTATTTCATGTCATCACAATTTCGAGTTTACATTTGTTCACGTCGAGGGGCGGAAAGGAGGCATGAGGAATTCATTGAAATCCCGATGTTTGTGGACGGGCGAACACCAGGCTCTAACTTGTTTTTGAGCGCTCTTTCTTCAACTTTACACCTGATTTCACATTTTTGATGGCCAGATCTACTTTCTCATGATTATAGAACCGTTTTTATCGCGAACCCTGCCTTAAACTAGGATGGTCACCACTGTCATGGTAACGGTGAGCCAAACTAACTATGGAGTGTTGTGGGGATGTTCGAAGGTAAAGTGTGTCCAAATGAGAATGGCCGACCATGCGACAGTCGTGCGTGGCAGGCGGTCGTCGCATGTGCCGCTCTCGGACGAGTGTTCAAACGGCTGTCACCCCCATCCCTCGGCTGCAGAACTGATTGATTTCTTGCTGACATCCACTGCCGGCTCCGCTCCTAGTGAGCTGCTTCGGGGGAAGGCTCGTTTCGCATGCTCGTCCGAGAGCGGAGCACGCGACAGCCGCCTGCCCCGTACGACGACCGCATGGTCGGCCACTCTCATTCGGACACACTTTGGAAATAAAATTTACTTGACGATCACCAGACATTTACAATACCCACCCTTAGACTTCGCACATCAGAGAAAAAAGCGCGAAAACGCGTTTTTTTCGCCCCTTCGTCATAACTCTGTCAAATTTGGGTCTTCGGGGATAAGAAAGATATTGCTAGAATCGCCTCTCAAGATCTAGAAGATGGTGTTAAAATTTAATTGATAGCTCAAACTATACCTTAATTATAGGCATGCTGCTCTTTTCATATCACGTTTTGACTCGTCAGAATGAAAATGACGGACGAGCATAACGACGAGTCAAAACGTGTTATGAAAAGAGCAGCATACCTATAATTAAGGTATAGTTAAAGCTATCAATTAAATTTAAACACCATCTTCTAGATCTTGATGAGGCGATTCTAGCAATATCTTTCTTATCCCCGAAGACCCAAATTTGACAGAGTTCTCAGGTAAAACTAGTTGTCCAGAATATATCGAGAAGCTGTCGAGAATCGGTCGAGAATCGAGAAGTTGTTCAGAAAGTGGAGAGAAGTTGTCGAGAATTCTGGCAGAAGGGGAAGTTGTCGAGAATTTCGGAGAAGTTGTCCAGAATTCTGGAAAAGTTGTCGAGAACTCAGGAGAAGGACATACATAGTTGATGAGAATTCCGTGAGAATTCTGGACAACTTTTCCCCGAAACGAGAAGGTGTTCGAAAAGTTGTCGAGAATTCAGGACACATCGAACTTGAGCAAGCTGGTTATCGTTCATAATTTATTCCACCGAACTCTTGAACATCACATTTCTATGGGATTTTCCATGTTTTCGAGTTTTGACATATCGGTTTTACCGGAAGATTGTAAATTGAAGTAACTAAATTTCAGAGTTTTCGCGTTTCCAAATACTGAAGTTTCTTTTTATGACTCGTTACTGGAAAAATGAGATTTTAAATATCATTATTCAAAAAGTTGTTCTAGAATTATCAAAATGACGTTGAGAATTAGGATTATTCAATCGAAAAAAATCTTAAGTGATTCAGTTCTGGCTTAAATATGAACTTCCTAACCTTGCAATAATTCTTTAGCATTCTATTGGTTAACAGTGTCCTATCTCAGTTGAGTTGCTCCTTCACCGCATGGATAGGTGTGACCCGAGCCTTGTGTTGGCACATGAGCGAGGCCAGTCTTCACATCCTAGAGTATTAACAGGCACCACCACAGGTACTTAGCATTCGAGATCTGCTGACCCGTTACCGTTGACGAGGCGTCCGCTACCTGGGGTCCGCCCACTCTAGGCTACTCGAACCGCGTATGCCCAACTATGCCGGCTTTTGTAATTATCGCTTATTCGTTTTTTTTTCCAAATATAAGGTTTATTTAAGAAATTCCATCGGAGTTTTCGAGCAATTTAATTACTAGTTTTCTAATATATTCCATTCATTCGAGAGACGAAACCAATCGTATTCAATTTTTTCGCTTTTCTTTTTCGAGTACTGTGTTCAACAGGAGAACCGAAATATTTGATTTTTCGAATTTTAAACCATTTTCGGGTCAATACACTTGATTATTCGGACTGAAAAAAAGTTCAAAATATTTATGATGTGTTAGATAGATTTTCCGAATATTCATTCCAATCGAATTCATAACGGGTATACAAATTTATTTATTCCTTCGAGAAAAAAAAACTGTGGATTCCTACTCGGATTTAGTCATTCATTCGAAAATTTGAGAAGGGCTTCATTCGAAAAATTCAAACATTCGGGAATTTCAAAAGCGCATTCTTGCTTATATAAGTAGCGTAGGCCTCAACGAGGAAAGTCGAATACTGTGTGAAAATGGCCACGCCTTGAATGTTGAATAGCATTGTAGTTGTACAATTTCGAAAAAAATGTCGAACAAACGAAAACTGAAAAAAACATCGTTCGAAAAAGTTCGAAACAACGAAAAATTAAAAAAAATTCGAACGAACAAATTTCAAAAACCTTTCGAAATTTCGAAGTTGGAACGAACGAATTTCGAAACTAAGCGAAATTTCGGATTTTTTCGAAGTTTGTTCGAAAAAATTCCAAACGAACAAATCTCGAAAATTTTTCGAAATTTCCTAGGTCGAACGAACGAATTTCGAATCTAATAGAAATTTTGATTTTTTTCGAAAGTCGTTCGAAATTTTGGATCTTTTCGAATTTCGTTCGAAGTTTAGGATTTTTTCGATACTCCTTAGAAGTTTCGGATCTTTTTTTTCGAAACCGGTCTCAACGATTTATTTACAACGCTCGGTCAGAGAATGAATATTCCACAAGTATTCGATTTCTACTCCAGTCGCGTTCGCTCACGTCAACTCGGCCCGAGGAATAAAGAAACGGCGTAACCTAGGGTTCGAGAAGCGTGTTCAAAGTCCAACGATTTTTCAAAAAAAAAATCGAAAAATCAGATCTCGAACGAATGAAAATCGAAAAAAAAAATGTCCGATGAAACATCGAACGAACGAAATTTGGAAAAAAAATCGTTCGACAAAATTACCAGGTCTAAAAATAAGAGAATAATTACTGCTGCTGAATTTAGTGCTGACAAAGTTATCAAAAAAAAACTGACGCTTTTGATTCATTTAAGTCCTACAGATGTAGTGAGATATCTCCTTTCGTAATCAAACCGTTTGTTTAGATATACATGTGTTCATATATATTCTTTTTCTTATCTACTTAGTTTATTTTAAATTATTTCCTTGCGAAAATGTGACGGACTCTCCAGAGGAGAAATCAGGCGAAAAGCTGCTGTGGAGAATAAAACGAAAATTTGTCGAGAATAAGACGAGGAGTTGTCGAGTATTAGGCGAAAAGTTGTCGAGATAGAGTCGAGGGGTTGTCGAGAATTAGGCGAAAAGTTGTCGAGAATTAGGCGAGAAGTTGTCCTGAATTCGTACGAATTCTGGACAACTTCTCGCCGAATTCTCAACAACTCTTTTCGCCTGAGTTATGACGAAGGGGCCAAAAAAAACGCGTTTTTTTTCGCTGATTTGCGAAGTTAAGGCCTCTGCCAGAGTTTTATCGCTGTGCGACGTGATGGCATGTTTTAAATGCAGATCGACGTGCGACGCGATCTCGATCGATGCTCATGGTTATCATTCCATCGCATCGCATAGCGATCGAACTCTGAAAGAGGCATAAAGGTGGGGATTGTAGTTAGATCAGAAAAGGACTAAAACTTCATTCTTAGTACATAATCGTGTTGGCGTAGCCTGAAAAAATATTTTGACGGAGTGAAAAAGAGTCTAGTAAGGTCCCAAAAGTGGTAGTGTTCGGATCGAAGTGAAATCCGGCCCGCAGTTGCAGCACACAGCTTCGACATAATCGTGATTGGATGGAGATTAACTGTGCCCCTTGATCCTACTGGGATTCTCTCCGAGCTTAGTGCTCCAACAGCGAATGTCTGCAACTGCAGACCGGAATCGCTTTTTGATATAGACATTATTAAAATATTCCATTCTTTCCGACAACATAGGTCAAGTTTTTTGTGTCCAAACTTGGTCTGAGGAAGTCTATACAAGTGCTCGACACGAGCTTATGGTCCAATTTCAGTTTTTTTTTTGGAATAATTTTTTATAATTTTAATTCAAGATTTTTTCGCGGTTCTATTATGTTTTCTGTAATGTTTGGTCGTCTGTTTTTGAGAATGATTTTCGCACACGTGCTCGAATTCAACTCAAGCAGCAAGTATTCGAACCGAAGGCATCTACGTTGCTCTCTCATTTCAAGCCGGTCGAAGTGATGGTTCAAGAAGTGTTTTGAAAGTCGAACGAAAATTCGGGAGCAATCGAGAAATCAGATCTCGAACGGATGAAAATTGAAAAAAAAAATCAGTTCAAACAAAATTCGAGCGAACCAAAAGTGAAATAAATCCGTTCGAAATAAATTTCGAACGATCGAAAACAGAAAAATTGGTAAAATCCTTCGCTTTTTCCAAAAATTTTGTTCATGTACAACTATGTATGCTGTACATATGACTGGACAATGCCAAGTACCGAGTGTTCGCGTCGATGTTGGCGATCGACATATGATCGGCATGGATTCTGAAGAGACTTTGCGTTCCCCATTGGAGGCTTGCGCAAACTCGGTGCTCCTATGTTATAGCATATTATTATTATTATTATAATACGTCGTTGCCGACGCGCACAGAATACAAATACCCGCCGTAGGCAGGTCAAAACAATTACAGTAATAAAATACACACGGCAGTTAGTCAACAATTGCGATTTGGAGCTAATAAAGAGGGCCACGAATCAAGAGTGTATCATCAGGAAAGTACGTAGAGCAAAAATATCACGGTCATTAGTTGTTATGAACTGAGCCATTCTGAGTTGAATCTGGGTAAATTGAATTTCAAGAGCTAGAATGGATATGCAGGAAGACTGTAATCAAGCAGATCTTAATTCAATTAAAATGAGTTTCGAATTGAAAAACCATCGTGATCTATGATATACGAGTCATTGCATTTGTAGGCCCTACCCACGCGTATTCCTAGGACGATGTGTCCTCCCACCACTGATAGGTATCTGGGCAATAATTCTTTATATAGAGTTCCAGAAGGCATTGATATGTAGGGGCTGGTTGTAGGTATTCTATGCTCGATTGGATCCTTTATTACCGCATTCTAGCTCAATATATTGTAAGAGTTTCACGAACGATGTATACAGAGAATGGGCAAATTCATGGCTCGGAGCTTGAACAACGAAGACCTTACAGGAATCAAAAAAGGAATTAGACTGATGATTTACACAGTTGAATACGTCGCCGAGAGCATTAATATAATAAAGGAATCGAATCAGAGAAGCGTTCGTCAAGTCAATCAAGCATATCATAGAGCCGATATGTCCAGAAAAAAAAGCTTGCACAGTATCCAGCAAACTTCCAGTAACAGAGTGTCCATTTATAAACCGTACGGAAAAACATAGTAAATCAACTCATCAAAAGTCCTGAATGTTCAGCTGTGTAAGTAGATTTAACTGTTTCAATCTGCTACGGAATGTTGCGACGTTAGGAGCACTTAATACGTCATTCGGCAACTTTTCTAACCACCTGGCGCCACGATAAAAGAGAGAATTGAAAATTTTTGATCGCTGGGCCCTTCTTATCGATGCGCAATGAAGTGTAAACCCACCAGAACGTCCTCGACTGGGTCTGAACACCCAATAATTGCTTGCACTAAGTCGACATTCCATACGTAGTACACGGAAGCAGAAAACCAAATCGTGGACGATTCTCCGACTTAGAAGGCTACTCAGTTTGAAAATTCTGAGTCTAGTTGAATAGCTAGGTAAGGTTCGAGGATACCCAGGATCTGGAGCAACCCTATACATCAGAATTCGAGTGAACGTCTGTTGGACTTTCTCAAGTTTGGTTTGAAGCTTTTTGTTTTGTGGACTCCACACTTGACTGCAATATTCAAGTTGGGGAAGAACGTATGTTCTATAAAGTCTGATAAAAATGATACTATCGTTGCTATGAATGTTTCTGAATAAGAAGAAAACCGTGTTTAGTGCTTTGCGAACCACTTCATTTATGTACATGCGAAGAAAAGTCTAAGCGGTCATTAACAATGACTCCCAAGTCTTTAGCTTCGTTTTGCATGCGTAGGATAATATTTTCGTAACGATACTGTAATGCTACACCTCTTCCCATGTAAACAACGAAGGTCTTCAACAGGTTAATCGGGCACCGAGTTTGCGCCAACCTTCAACGGTGAATGCGAAGTCTCTTCCGGATCCATGCCGACGTTAATATCGTCGCAATTTGTTTTCAGGGAATCTCAAAAGTGACGGAAAAAGGTTACCTTGGAGTCGACCAGGCCGGCTTTGGAGTCACGGTGACCTGCTCCTTTGTTTTTTTAGTGTGGGGTCCAAGGATGTTAACTACAATACGTTCTGAAGTTACGTCTCTGCTCCAGAATGGCGCTGTCGGAGGTGTTCTCTGCTTCACATGCGGGATGGGGGAAGGACTACCGAAATGGGTCTTGCAGCGATTCACAACGTAAAAATGAAATATGTAAATCACCCGGCTCCTGCTCACCTTTTGTTCCATGAACGAATTGAATCAGAGAAATTCGTTACATTCTGAGGTCCTAACGTGAAAGGAACTATACGAGGTGTTCAGAGACCTGCATAAATTTGTACGGCAAGATTTGCAAACTTGCCACTATACTTGAAGGCATCGTACGCGCTGAAAACTACTCAAAGCTATTTTTGGTTCGAATGATTTTCTGGGCCCACCTAAGAACGTAGGGAGAGTTTGTTCGTTTGAAAACGCCTTATTGTGCAGATAAATGAGGTCGAATGTCTAAAATTCGGGACAGGGGCTCTCTACACACCGAGGGAGGAGTTGTCCCGTTTTTGCAGTTTGAAACGTCACGCCACTCAACGCGAGCGAAGTGGTCCCGAGTGGATTTGGAGCCGCGAAAGACGGGACAACTCCTCCCTCGGTGTGTAGAGGGCCCCTGTCCCTTAAAATTCCGTCAAAATTGGGCGGCCGTCCATCAGTCATCTGGCACAATTTGTTGTCAGCCGTCATACGTAACTGATTAACAATTGATACAGTACAACTGAGGGGAAGTTGATGGAATATATGTAGTTTAAGATTACGTGAAGAATGACCTTTCTGCACACATCGGTTGACCTTTCCTTCCCCACAAATCACTTGAAAGAAAGTTGAACTTCATTTGATCGTGAGATCGTAGGTTAAAACAGCAATCTCCAACAATCGACTCTTCCTTTCTCAAAAGTCGATTGAGATAGTTTCGGTCTCAAAGAGGAGTTTTCAGTGAATTTTCTGCGGTTTTTTCAACGTAGCTGTTATACAGGGTACAAGAGCTCTCATTATATATGGAAAACTCAAAAACGAAATCCATCGTGAACTATGCCTTTGAAACGCGGCTTGCATTTACTGAGAGCGCGACGTTGGCTTTTCTTATCCTCTTTGTACACTATTTGTGTACTACAAGCATGAGGAAGGAGGACCAAACATGTGTGTAGCAAAGGGCTGTAAGTGAGTGTTTCAGTGCAAGACATCGCTAGGAATGAAGGCACTGTTTGATCTGATCGCCTCCCGTCCTCGTCCTGTGGCACTGTTCGGCGGAATGTGCACAGAGGTAAGAATGGGAAGACCGAATTTTGTGAAAAAAAATCTTTTCAGAGTTTTATATGGACTATTATAATGCATATTCACGTTCTAGATCACCCAAAATTCCGATATGTACCCCGTTCATTCATGAGGAATGTCTGCTCCGATTAATATCGACGCAACTTTCAGGTTAATGAACCAGTGGCAATGGCACTTAAGTACTGGCAGGTAGCGCAATTGAGCTACGCTGAGACCCACGCGAAGTTTGGCACAGCAGATTCTCAAGAGGTACAGGTGATTTCCGATTCCGCGAAAATCATCACTGACAAATGATGGGCGAAATTGAAAAAAAAAGAATAATGGCGAGAAAAAGTGTAGAAATAGAAAAGGGAGGAACATATTATTTCCCAGCCGAATACATATATGTACTTTCTAATCTCTCATACACCCCATACTATTTATCATTCTTCGTCCAGGTCGAAAGCGTTTCTCGCTCACCCCAAACCGTTTTGCCGTGAACGGGAAGTTGCCACTTTTGTCAAGAGAGCTAGTTTCTGTTATGGACGAAGTAGTCTCTGATATCTCTACGATAAACCCTAGTCTTGTCGAAAACGGCACCTTGTCCCAGCACGTTTATGAAAATTCTTTCCAGAGCCCGGCTTCTCGCATTGGTTCATCTTTTTGTTTGCTTCAGCAACCTCTAGCCGAGCCGCGCTGATGTGGAGCAGATAAGCGCCATGATTGAATGCCTAACTGAATCAAGCGTCAGGCGTCGAGCTTGTCCTTGTTCGCTTCAGCTGCCTTCCAAGGGGTTAACCACATACGCACAACACTATAAGTATGTTATTCAAAATGTTACCCACAATATATGATCAACACACACGATTTGACTTTTCTGGGCAAAGGTATGTACGTATCTATTTAGGTGAGATGGATGAAATTCCTGTATATATAGGCTAACTCCCTCCTTTTGAGCCGGTTGAAGTGAGGCTTATCGAGCTTATCATGTCTATGTTTCCTTATCACTGCTATACCCCAATGAAACCCATGTTCTTGGAGTCAGATTGGGTGCAAGATTTTGTTGACACTCGGACTCAGCGTTTGGAGGTAAAGTGATTTTCGTGTGACATCTATCGATCGGGTGGCAAAACATCCTCGACCTATTTATATTTCATGCGAATGAAGAACTTTAGACCATTTTCATAGCACACGAATTCCAATTCCTAGGTTCTTAAGAGTAACATCTATTAACTGAAAAAAATTGAGACGGGTAGCGCGACTCTTATAAATTTGTCAATAGTATCTGAGAGCTTTATCGTGAAGCAGACGATTGATATTTTTGGAACTTTCTTTGAGCATTTGTTTCTTTTCGCTGTATATTATTAGCCTGTATAGCTTAGCAAACCAAAATTCGAAATTCTTATACGTATTCGCGAACAACGATTTTTTCAGCTCTACCCAACGTTCTTCCGTATTGTTCCTGGCGATCGTAATCTGAACAATGCAAAGTGCCGTTTAATAAACCACTTCGGCTGGAGGAAGGTCGGAACTCTGAAACAAAGTGATGAGCCTCGTCATGCTCTTGTAAGTTTGCTCCTATCCAGCTTACCCATTTGAAAGCTGTTTCCTCAAATTCTGCAAGATCGGAAGCAGGATCCATCATAAAAATCGCTCTAGACTTTTTCTGATGAATTACAGTTTCCTTGCAGCTGAGAACAGGAGAAAGTGCAGACAAAAACGACTATCAAGATTCACTGAAATACTCACACGTCTTGTTCATAAAGGCAGAGAAATTTTATTTCCTTTGTGAAGTTTTATTTCAAAGGCAGTTTTCCACCAGAAAACGAAGATTTAGAGTCTGACTTTTTCATCAGTGAAGAAAAGGAATCATGAAAAACGCTGCGAAACATCCTAAATCAGCTCTTCTTCTTGAAAACCACATTTAAACGGTGGATGAGTTGCGCGGGCATGGGCTTGAAGTAGACAGCGTTCGAAAATGCGCCCCAAGGCTAAAATTCAGCCGCGCTCGCGTTCCAATGCTGATGTAGAAGCGGACCAAGGACAACTCGAACGCGTGCTGAAGGGCTAGCGCGAGCGGACATCCGAGCCGTATGGAGCTCTTTCGGGCTCGTTTTCGTCCGTTCTTTCGACCCCAGTGCTCCAACGAGACCCCAAACTTTCGATTTCCGGCCAAAAACCCAAGGACGAAATTTATCGTGGACACAGCCTTCAAAGGCAGGGTCCGGGCAGAATTTCGATTTCGAGATCCCGCTGAATCGGTGTGTATGCCACAGGTAGTCAAACGCATTGTGCGAAAACCGCGTAAGAAACAGTCTTCTTCGAGTTATTTCAATCAATTCCGTCAAACAACGTGTCAGAAAGTGTGTCCATCGTCCATGTTTTAGCCATAGTTCACGCAGTCCCCAAAGTTGCCGTGTAAATATTATTCATTCTGCCCGTGATTATCATGCTGTGAATATCGTGATCCCTGGTTTCGAGGCTGTTTTCCACAGAACTAAGGACTTAGAGTTTGTGAAACGTCCAGACCGTGATCAGCTGGGCCAGCCAAATCTATCTTACCCGAATTTCGGTAGTGATAAAATTTGACCGGACCTTGCCTTTATAGGCAGTGTTCACGATGAAAGTCGTTTTTCTGTTTTTCAGGCCTATCTTGAAAACGGTCCCATGCTGATTTCAATGATGTCCCTGGAATCGTACAAGACCCCATCGAAACGGAGTTATGGCCCCTCAAAATTCAGCTAGGGAAGCATTGTGGACGAGTTGTCCGAGGCTTGTAACTCCAGTTTTTTGCAGCCGATGTGTGCGAGCTGACCTGAGTAAAGAGAGACGGTGAGAATGAAGGGAAGAACGGGGCTTTTGATCGGAAACCATCGCTCATTTAACCATGAATTCAGGGGAACTGTTATAGGACGTGGGCGGAGTGGTCCAATGGGTTGGCTGGCCCACGAGATTTTCACCCACTTACCGGCCGTTTTTCGTCGCCCTTATGTTCTTAATCTTCTTAGAGGGACCCAAAGCTTACGTTTTAGCCAAAAAAAAACGTGCAACTTTTTCTTCGTGAACACTGCCTTTAAAGGCAACATACACGCTCGTAAGCGTAATTGAGATAACTACAGAATTAAAATGGGATGACGCCGAACACGACGCCCACGCATTTTGAAGGGTCAAAAACAACCCACAATGACGCTATACGAGTGAGAAGAGTGTATCTGCCCGCCCCCTGTATTTGCGTCCTCCTCCAAAGTAGGGGTGCTGGGCCATTTCCACCGTCGTCGATGTGTGTGGTTTACTTATTTTAACTATTCCACCACCCACAAACGTCGCCGACGATGAGAATTGCCCAGCACCCCTGTTTTGGAAGAGGACGCAAATACAGGGGGTGGGCAAATACAGGGGCGGGGCCACCTTCTCACTCGTGTAGCGTTATTGTGGGTCGTTTTTGACGCTTCGACACTGCGTGGGCGTTGTATACTGTGCCATACCATTCTAATTCCGTAGTTATCTCAATTTCGTTTACGAGCGTGTATGCTGCCTTTAAAGGCAGCGTACACGCCCGTAAACGTGATTGAGGTAAGTACGGAAATAGAATGGTATGGCTCAGACCCACAATGCCGTTACAGGAGTAGCTAGTTTTGCCCCGCCCGTATTTTCACGCCCCTCTATTTGCCCTTTCCCTGCAACCCAAGGTTTCTGGGTCATCTTCGCCGTCAGTGACGTCTGTGGTTCACTTACTAGACAATCCATCAACAGTACCGACGGTGATGATGACCCACAAACCTTGCATTGCAAGAAAAGGGCAAATAGAGGGGGCGTGAAAATACGGGCGGGTCCACTATGCTACTCCTGTAACGGCATTGTGGATCGTTTTTGACGCTCCAAAATGCGTAGGCATTATGCGGTAAGCCATACGGTTCGATTCACATTGTTATCCCAAACACATTTACGAGCGTGTATGCTGCCTTCGAGTGAAGACAGTGTTCCCGGTAATCTTCAATTCTGGATTGTTCGCCAAAACTATTACTTGGTCTCGTGCGGAGCTAAATTGACGAAAAAATTGAAAATGACGCATCTGAAGTATGTACTCAGACAACTGCCACTTTTAATGCGTGTCGAATATGCATTGAACTCGAAGACAAAGCGGTTTTGAGCACAGTCAGGGAACGCGCCGCTAGGGGAGCACGTGCTCCTATTGTGCAACAATTTACAGCTCGTGCCCCAACAAATAAACGTTTATTACGGGAACGGTACACATTCAACTCGATGGCAAAACGATTTTGCAGTTAGTAAATGATACGACGTTTTTTTGAGGAAGACGCTCGAGGCCTCGTACAAGCGCTGGCGGCCTCATATGGTGCTCGGCCAGCTGCCCGAGACGCATGTCGGTGCGCCGGCCGCCTCGCGCGTTGGTGTGCTGCTACGATAGAGCTGGATGACCTTGCAGCACGCGCTCCTGCAATGAAATTTTGCAGCACGTGCTGCTGTTTGGAGCACGTGCCCCTGCGAAAGAGCCTTTCGATGGATGTGGTCGCTCGAGTTGAATGCGAATTCGACACGCATTGAATGCGGTGATTTTCTGAGTACTTGAAGTGGTGCAGTCTCACTCTCAGTAAATGTGCTTGTTGAGCGACGTAATCCTTTATGTCCCGTCCCTTGAAATTCATCAACTCTCAGCTGCTGCATTCTTGCCCTTGGGTCCTAACTAAAACAGCTTTGAAAAACATTTTCTTCCATCGTTTAACCCCATCATTAACCTCGTCACCGCCGAGAACTCGTTCATCCTACCGGACAACTGCTTCAGGTGAGAAAATGCGTTTTAGTGACACATTTTTTTCGTAAACGTATTTTTTGAGTGGGAAATGCGGAATCGAAAACCGTCGTGAACATTAACTTCGAAAAAATCTCTCGCCTATTGCAGAATCAGACAGAATATCGTCTTGTCAGAATAACAATGACTGATACACTCAAATAGTAACCAAGCAACGCTAAACCACGTTTGTGGGCGTTTAAAGGCACTGTTCACGATTAATATAATATTCGAGTTCGACTCAAAAGTGGGGTTGTTTGGTTGTGAGTTAACGAATAGTGAAGAAACAGCGAAGAAAAGGGCTCAGAATGAGCCAAAATAGCAGTTTGGTTGAGGTACCATTGACAACCAAGCATGCCTCGCCCACTTTCCCTCGCGCTTGCTGCGCCCTCCACCCTGGATCGTGCGACGGAGACACAAAAAAAGACGCTACTGTTGTGTCGTCGACTGGCATCTGTCAGATGAGCGAGGTTTTGCTGCATAATCTGGCAAACATAGGCCACGACCGCTTCGTCTTTAGGGATGCTGAGATTGAAATCACAAACTGAGAATGCATTTCCTGCAGTGAAAAATCTTCGGGTTTAAAAAGTATTTCTATTCTCCGGAAATCGGGAACAGTTCTGACGCTCACTCTTTTTATAACAGTGCAGTTCGCTTGAGAAAATTACCTGATTCGATACTAATAAAGAAGAAAAAGCAAAGCAAACTCTTAAAAAATGAGTACCTTCAAGCAAAAGTGGCTTGATGCTGACAGAAACGTTCCTACAAAAAGAAACAATAGGAAAGGGGAGTGGGCGAGTCTACAAAAAATTAACAATGCTTTTTAAGAACCAATTCCCGTAGCTGAAATTTTGAATTCACGAAATCAACTTCAGAGAAGAGCTTTGTGGTTTGGAAGGGAGCTTGCTCCGGTTATTCTAGTACCGGTGGAAATATTTTATACCTAAAATCGAAAAGAAGACGTAAAGTCTGGCCCACATGAGCGGTTTCTTTCGCTGATTAGAAAAGTGAACTGGTGAAAGTACGGAAGGAACTGCAATTACTATCCCATGAACTGAACCTTTCCAAACAAGTGAGTCTTTTATCGAAAGGCATCAAGCTTTTCCATGCGAAACAGAGCAACGGTTTACTCATGGGAATTGAAAGTTTTCGCCAAGTGAATTAGTTCTCAAGAAAATTTGTTGAGTTTTCGAAGACTCGCTCATCCAGTTTTACTGTTTCTCCTTTTTTGTTGAAACGTTTCTGTCTTCCCGAAACCACCTTCGCCTGAAACAGCTCCTTTTTAATAGAATTGCTCACTTTTTTTGGAAATACGTTTTGACCTACGAGAAATCTCCAAGATTTTCTGCTTTGTATCGATTGATTTTATAACAATAAGTAGCCTATTTGTTGACCAGTTCCTCTGTATCACCTCATTAAAGAAAGTACAGCCTACAACATTTTTCACCGATTCGATCGAAACAAAAATCGATTACTATAGTGATCCCTCCCTGGTTGCAAACCTTGTTGAGGGGGCACCCAAGATTCATCCAAGAAAATGAGAATTTTTCAATACCAGATGATAGTACTTCCCTGAATACTCCATGGAAACGCTCTGATTTCTGAAAGCGCTAGCTTTCGTTTTTCACAGGGATTTCGAGTGCTCCCCTTCAAACTAGGTTCGCACCAGGGGTGTGCATTTTCCGTTTACCGATTTACCGGATTTACCGGTGTTTTTCGGTAAATTTTTATTTCCCGTTTTACCGAGTTTTTCTCGAATTTTACCGAAATTTTTTACCGAGAAAAATTAGGTGTTTTTTGCCTAGTCGGCCTACTTCTTACTCGTATTTCACGGGTTTGCTAGTGTTATGGCATGCCTTTGGCGCATATCTTTCTTCATCCTTCTTTCTGTTACTATTTTTCAACCCTTTGTCTTACTTTTTGAATGTTCAAACGATCTCTTCACCCTGGGGGAGGGAAAAGAAGCACTCCGATGTGGGCGGGGCCCTAGAGCGCATGGCGCGCACACCTACTCGTGGATAGGAGAAACGAATAAGAGAACTAGTAATCATTCGGGCGACAGAAGAAACGAAATCGCTTGAGGGTAGCTAATAGTCCCTGGAATATCCAAGAAAAGCGCATAGCGATGTAAAAAGGACTCGTCCGCGAGAAGGTGCGCGCGCCATTCGCTCTCAGGTCCCTCCCATATCAGAGTGACTCTTCGGGCGCACCCCTTCACCCGTTGTGTCACGTGCTTCTTCTTATCGAGATATGTACTACTCCGAGAAATACATATTTTATTGAAAAATTTCAACAGGTTTGCAACGCAGCAAAGTCCTGAAGCAGATATGATCGATCACTGGTCGAGAGATCGCCGCGTCGAACACACGTGGCACGCACGCTTGCGTGCGTGCCACGTCTGTTCGACGCGGCGATCTCTCGACCAGTGATTGACGATATTTCAGGAACTAGAAAAATTCTTTTCGGAGCCCCCCGGACACAACACCGAATCCACCGCAGTTCTGGAACGACTCCATTGTGAAATCATCGTACCCGTACCTTTTCTTACTGTCCAATAAGTACTTTTAGGCCAAAGTTATACACCAGCGGAATGAAAACGTCTCGCGATGACATTGCCGCCGCTTTCTGCGTGGATCAGGGACTCGTCAGCAATATTGCGTCTTTGACGCAATATGGCAGACTGAAAATTCTCGGGCGTTTCAATTGTATTTTATCGATATTTCACGTCTCTATCACTTGTTTATTGCAGAAAATTACTAGAAATCTATTGTTCCTGTCATAGCAGTGCTCATTATGTCGTTTTGGTGATATTTAAACAAATTTAGATCTGAAAAATAATCAGCTGATGGAAATTGGCAAATCTCCAACAGGGTAGGTCCCGCAAGGATACAGTATACAGTGTCGCAGCGTGTATAACTGCTCCGTACAGCCTTTTGGCGCGTTTTTCTGGGACAAAACTTCCTTTTGGCATGCATCAGCACAGTTAGGACGCACACACGTGGTAGTTGTCCTGCTGATCCCGCAGCTTCCCGCCGGTGTAAGGTGCGTCCGAATGAGAATGGCGGCCCATGCGGCCGGCGTGCTTGGCAGGCGGCCGTCGCGTTCGCCGCTCTCGGACGAGCATGCGAAAAGTCCCCACCGCCATCGACTACGAACGGGGCCGGCACCGGCTGGCAGCAAGCACTGCGCCGATCAATCAGCTCTGCAGACGGTGGGAGAGAGGACGGCCGTCGTTGAAATCCAGCACTCGTCCGAGGGCGGCACATGCGACGGCCGCCCGCCAAGCACGCCGGCCGCCATTCTCATTGGGGCACACTTTATAACTACGGCCTTACGCGCTCCTAGCACAGTTGAGGCAGAAAGGATGTTTTCATCAGCTGGCCTGATTTTGAGTGACTACAGAAAGGCCTTGAAGACAGAAAATTTTGAAATGTTACTTTTTCTCAAAATCAACGTCCCGCTGATCAGGTTCAGCCGTTGAGCTCAGTTTAATATGTAAAACTCACTCATTATTTGCACTATCCTCATGCACTATTGAAAATGATACATAAATATTATCGGTCATTTGTGCTATCGTATGGGATAGGCACCAAAAAGTCGAAGTCAGAAGTTTTACCGAATTTTCCGTTTTCACCGTATTTACCCAAAAAAAATGTCGGTAAAAAGTTTCGGTAAAAAATTTACCGAAAAGCATTTATCGCACACCCCTGGTTCACACCCATCCCTGTAGTGTTCAGCCAAAGCTGTAAATTGGTCCACCCTGCGGAGACGCAGAGATAGAGAGTTTGCCCTTTGATAGGGCCGAGAGAGCGCCGGGCCGGCTGGCAGCGCCTTTCTTTTCGTCCTCTGCGCTCATCATACTGACGCGGACACCCCGCGTGCCGAGTTGTCAATGCTCCGGAGACCCAAAATAGTAGTTTCCAACATACGTACAGGTTCCGGGACCGGACGAGCTTACGCGCCCTACTAGAGGCGGGCTAAGCAGGCGTACTGGGCTAACGAAATCTTTCCTTCGCCGTTGCTTTATCGATTTCTGGCCCGTTTTCGCTGCCTTCTTCGACCTTATCCCCTCCAGCGTCTGCCAGCGTGGTGTTTCTCACTAAAACTCGAAAACGAGATTTTTCGTGAACACTGCCTTTAGAGGCAGTGACCGCGATGAAATATGCTTGTATTCGTTCCCTCTCTGAACCCTTTTCTGGGTTTAGAGTAGTAGGACCTATGAAAAAAAAATCGCGAAAAAACCGGTTTCTTGCAAAATTTCAAGCCTGAACTTTCTTGTTTTTTGATGGTGGACGAGCCCACTCCACATCATCGGCATCGATGACCTCTAATAGCAAGAACATCAGATGTCTTGAAATTGAATTTCAATCAATGAACATTGACTCATCTAGCCAAAAACATTGACTGAAATGCTTGCTTTCATTGTTCAACAGTTTTTTTAGGTTAATTTGCATTTCTTTCTTTCTCTGGATGTCGGCGATTTTTTACTGCTCGGCATGAGACTGCGATCTTTTTGGGCGGCGCTATGCACTTGTGCACGAAATGGCATCTTTGGGCGCTAGAAACTCTAATTCTAGCCCGTTTTCAACCCCGCTACCTCTGCTTTCGATCTAAGCTGATTTTTGCAGTTTTTTTCGATAACCTTTTTCATCATGACCACTGTTTCATCTAGCCTTCAAGGATAGTGTTTACGATAGAAACAATCTTCGAGTTGTTACAAGACATCGAAATGTCCAGGGTCCAGTACAGCATGAATCCAACAGTTAAAAGCTTCGAATAATACCATTTGTACCTGAGAAAGGTTTTGTTGAAACTACTTTGATTACCATATTTTCTCTTCAGAAGTAACCATTTTCAGGTTTTTAGGTGTACTTCTAGTAGAGGTGTACTTCAATTGGAGGGTGTACTATGTACTGTTTTTCAACTTTGTTTTTTTTTTAAATTCTCGTAGAGGAAATTTCAATAATGAAACTATGATTTTCACGATCAACATCCATGAAAAGTCATCCATTGAGGTCCGACTGAGTCATCGCTTGCGCATTCGTTGTCATTAAAGGCTGAGGTCACGATGAAAAACGTTATAGAAAAAACTGCAAAAATCAGCTTAGATCAAAAACAGCAGAAAAACCATGAAGGTAGAGCGGTAAAAAACGGGCTAGAATTAGAGTTTTTAGGGCCCAAACAAGCCATTTCGTGCACACGTGCACAGCGATGACGAAAAAGGTCGCAGTCTCATGCCGAGCAGTCAAAAATCATCGACATTCAGAGAACGAAATAAATGCAAATTTAACGAATAAAAACAGTTGAACAATGAAAGCATCACTTCAGTCAATGTTTTTGACTAGATGTGTACATAAATCCAAAGCTTCATTGATTGAAATTCAATTTCAAGCCAGCTGATGTTCTTGATATAAGAGGTCACCGATGCCGATGATGTGGAGAGGGCTCGTCCACCATCAAAAGACAAGAAAGTTCAGGCTCCAAATTTGGCCCAAAACAGTGGTTTTTTCGCGATTTTTTCTTATAGGTCCTACTACTCGAGATCCAGAAAAGGGTTTAGAGAAAAAAAGACGACAAGCATATTTGATCGCGACCACTGCCTTTAACGACCTCTTTTGAACCGTAACACTGTTTTAGAATCTAAATTTTTTCCCCATCTTATTTTCAAATCTTCTACTAATAGAGGTGTACTCCAGAAAGAGGTTGTACTTCTTGTTTTCTGCCCTTTTTTGATGTGCTTCTATTAGAGGTGAGCTTCAAATAGAAGTGTACTTCTAATAGAGAATTTATGGCATTTTTCAATGATTCTTGCGCAGTTGATCACCACTGCCTTCTCAACCTTGGGGTGTAAATTAAGTTGATCCCCACAAATCAGAAGGGGAGTTACATATCACTTGTCCTTTTTGGCTTAGTTCGTTTTGTTTTTTCATCTCCAAGAGTATGTGTTTTTGAGACTCTTTTGAAATCGGTGTCATATACGAACGACACGTCTCTCTTGAGTGAATTTCTCTGGACGAGTTTCGCACGCGCAGTATGTGAATATTTAATTGGTAATTCATTCACGCGCCGCCCGATGAGAGAAGTTGGCTGCTGGCCTGCGGGCATCGATGAAAACGTTATGAATGGCGAATTCAATTCACGAGGGCCACTTCTACCTTGAAAAGGGAAGATGGATGGACTGAAAATGTCACGATTGCCATGGCGAAGGGGTGACGATCTCGAATTTTTCTTTCACAATTGCAAGTGAATTACTGCGAATCTCTTTGGATAGAAAAATGAGGGCACTTCCCAATCATTTGAGTCAACAATGAAACTCATTTCCACCCTCTTATATTGACAAAAAGAAATTCGTTCACTCCTGACCATCTTTCGACATAACACAAGTATCATATGGCTTTAAAATATTTTTTTTTATCTATGGGAGCCATAAAAGTAAAGCATTTTCTAGCGCCCAGAAGTAAGAAGGAAGTGCAATCGTTCTGTTTCAGCCTCATGAAGCCCTCACCACCAAGCTGGAACATGGTTACGGCATTAAAGTTATCTACACGGCCGGTGTGACAAAGCACGAGATGGATAATATCGGGCATGAGCTGGACGAGCTGAAGGTGCTTTCTTTTCATATATTTATTGTGTTTTTGGAGTGGGATATAGCGGAGCTAGCCTGCCAGTCGGAATGTGATAGGCAAGAAATGGGAGGTCCCCAGGGATTCGCAGCTGCGACACCGCCGTGTCGCCTTCGAGAGCTTCAACTCGGGAAAATTGGGAATTTCCAATTGAGAGTCGATTGGCGGGGGTAAGGGATGGAGGCGGTTGGTCAAGAAAATTTGCCAACCTTTTACCTTAAATCGTAAAGCCACACGCGATCGAAAATTTCTGTGAAACATCACTAATTTCTTATCGAAAAACAGTGTCGTTAGCCGAAGAGATGTTCGCTATCCCGAGAAGACTTCTAAAAGAAGGGATTATAGAAAATGCTCCACATATGCAGAAAAAGAGGGGCCTCTCATCCCACGTCAAGAAGCTTGATTGGAAGTAAACTTCCTAAAAGTCAGTGTTAGCGATGAAAAGTTTCAGTGTTTCTTGCAAATACAAAAGCTTTGGGTCCCTTTGAAGGCAGTGGTCGCGATCAAATATGCTTGTCGCCTTTTTCTCTCTAACCCCTTTTCTGGGTCTCGAGTAGTAGGACCTATAAGAAAAAATCGCAAAAAAAACCACTGTTTTGGGCCAAATTTGAAGCCGGAACCTGACGTCTTTTGATGGTGGACGAGCCCACTCCACATCATCGGCATCGATGACCTCTTTTATCAAAAACATCAGCTGGCTTGAAATGTAATTTCAATCAATGAACCTTCGGATTTATGTACACATCTAGTCAAAAACATTGACTGAAGTGATGCTTTCATTGTTCAACTCTTTTTATTAGGTGAATTTCCATTATATTCTTCCTCTGAATGTCGATGATTTTTGACTGCTCGGCATGAGACAGCGATCTTTTTCATCGGCGCTGTGCACGAGTGCACGAACTTGCTTCTTTGGGCCCTAGAAACTCTAATTCTAGCCCGTTTTTCACCGCGCTACCTTGATAATTGTTCAGGTGTTTTTGATGTAAGCTGATTTTTGTAGTTTTTTTTCGATAACGTTTTTCAATATCGACCACTGCCTTTAAGAAGATTAAAGGCGAAAGGACGACGAAAAACGGTTAGGAAGTGGGTGAAAGTCTCGCGGATCGGCCGACGCATTGGATTATCCCGCCCACGCTATATGGCAATTGTCCACCCAAAGAAACAGCTGCCAAATTTTAGAATTTTCTTTATCTCGAAAGACGCACATCATTGAAGCATTTGCATTGAAACCATCTTACATTTAAAGAGTTTTCGATACGAGAAACTGCAAACAAAGTCACTTACCTGAGAAGTTGGGAGTGCAAGACCACCTCTGAGGTTTTGAGTTTCGAGTTTCGTAACTGCACCAAACACACATTACAGGCGTAACTGGATATCTTGGAAGCTTTTTTGAAGCGTTTTCTCCAAAGTTTGAGGGTATCATGCGGACCTTCTTTTATCATCCTCCATTTCGTGAACCTGCCTGCGCAAAAACATCGGAAACTAGGATACGGTTTTCTATTGTGACCACTACCTTTGAGCCATTACTTACTTTACTTTGACACTTTGATGATCCATTCAGCTGGCGATCTTCTCAGCGTGGACCACAACTCTTCCATTCTGCTCGGTTTGTGGCCACTTGCATCCAGCACGACTGACCACGATCCCTGAAATGTTTCGAGATCGAGTCAGACCATCTTGATGGAGGTCGTCCCAGCGGCCTTTTTTATCTCTTGGGAGCCACTCAGTAACTCGGAGACTCCATCTATTATCGGTTCTTCGCAGTAAATGGCTTGCCCAGCGATGCTTCGACTTCGCCATGTACTGCAACGGATCCTTCAAACGCGACTTTTGCCTCATTTCTGTATTTCTTATGCCTTGTTGCCACTGCTGGCGTCGGTTCATCTTCAAAAACACCTCTCCAGAGCACGGTGTGTTGTTTGCATGGCATTGGAGATAGTCTTGTTGTCAGGCCAGGTTTCCGTCGCGTAGCACATTGCGGGCAAAACAGCAGCGTCGATGATAGAAGCCCTCCTGTCTGGATCCACAATCTGGTCGGTCACCAACCGAATTGATCCGAAAGCTGCCCACGCATCGCGTCTCCTTCGTGATTTTTTGGGGACAATGTGGTTCAGCATGTTCAGCTCTCTTCCCAAATATACTTATGAATCAGTCTTGTTGTCAGGCCAGGTTTCCGTCGCGTAGCACATTGCGGGAAAAACAGCAGCGTCGAAGATAGAAGCCCTCCTGTCTGGATCCACAATCTGGTCGGTCACTAACCGAATTGATCCGAAAGCTGCCCACGCATCGCGTCTCCTTCGTGATTTTTGGGGACATTGTGGCTCAGCATGTTCAGCTCTCTTCCCAAATATACTTATGAATCAGTCTTGTTGTCAGGCCAGGTTTCCGTCGCGTAGCACATTGCGGGCAAAACTGCAGCGTCGAAGTTAGAAGCCCTCCTGTCTGGATCCACAATCTGGTCGGTCACTAACCGAATTGATCCGAAAGCTGCCCACGCATCGCGTCTCCTTCGTGATTTTTTGGGGACAATGTGGTTCAGCATGTTCAGCTCTCTTCCCAAATATACTTATGAATCAGTCTTGTTGTCAGGCCAGGTTTCCGTCGCGTAGCACATTGCGGGCAAAACAGCAGCGTCGAAGATAGAAGCCCTCCTGTCTGGATCCACAATCTGGTCGGTCACTAACCGAATTGATCCGAAAGCTGCCCACGCATCGCGTCTCCTTCGTGACGATTCGGGGACATTGTGGTTCAGCATGTTCAGCTCTCTTCTCAAATATACTTATGAATCCACTTACTGAAGAGCGACTCCATTCAGCTTCACTGTCCCACTGTCGCACCACTGAATCACCATCACCTTCGTTTTAGACATAATCGTATCCAAACCAATCCTTCTACCAGCCGCATCGAGTTCGTTGACCATCGCATCAATTTTAGCGGTACTGTCAGAGTCGGCGAAGCGTAGATTATTGATCTTTTTACCATCGATGGAGCAGCCTCTGTCGCCCCACTGCAAGTCTACCATGGCGTCTTGAAGCGCAGCCGTGAATAACTTGGGAGATATGGTGTCTCCTCGCCGTACTCCTTTCTTGATTGGAATCTTCAACTTTCGTTCGAATAGTTGAATAGTTGTAGAAGTATCCGTAAAGCGCTGTTCGAGTAAGTGAACATGAGCGGAAGAGATCTCAGCGTGGGCCAAAGCATTGAGGACCAGGGTCAAGCGGGGTTGTAAATATTCTCAACAGGGGGGGGTCGCAAAATTTTTGGCCCAAAGTTGAAGGGCTGGGAGGTCGCCAAAATCACGGAACAAAAATGAGAATTTATAGAAGTAATAAAATAGAACTCGTTTTCCACTATCAAAAATGTCAAAAAAATGCAAAAAAAGTCAAAAATTATTTCTCGGGGGGTCGCAAAAGTTTCGAATTTTCGGGCAAAAAATTTATGGCGGGGGGGGGTCGCTCCGATTTCGGAATATTGCACAACGCCCCGCTTGACCCTGTTGAGGACAGCATTGGTCTCCACACAGTCGAACGCCTTCTTGTGGTCCACAAAAACGAGAAGCAGAGGTAGATAATATTTGCCACTCTTTCCGATGAGTTGAGTGACAGCTTGGATATGGTCCATACAGAAGTTTTTGCGGAAAAGAGCCTGCTCCACTGGTTGATAGTCGTCCAAGATTCGTTCCATACGGTTGAGGAGAATCTTGGTGAAGGTCTTGTATACAAATGAGAGAAGACAGATGGGTCGGTCGGTAATTGGCAATATCCTCCCATGCGCCTTTTTCAAACAGCAGCACCGTCTTCGAGTCTGTCCATGCATCCGGAGTCTTCCCAAGACGTAGGCAGTGGTTGAAATACCTAGCGAGAAGAGAGTGGAGAGCGCTACCTCCTGCGCGAAGAAGGTCCACCGAAATGATGGCGGGACCGGAGGCAGTGCCCTTCTTCATGCTTCTGATGGTCACAGCAACTTCCGATTCCAGGATGGCAGGAAGGTCTTCATCTGGTGGCGTTGCACATCTTGGAACAGGTGTGGATGAGCGGAAGAGATACGTGTAGAACTCTTGAGTGATGTCTTCCATGATCCTCTGAGATGTCTGCACTAATCCATTTCTGTCCGTGAGGGCACAACAACAGCTTTCTGATCACCGAGATCGCGCTTGCAGAGCTTTATACTGACCCGTTTTTCAGCTTCTTCCAGCAACTTCGGTCTTCTGTACGCTTGCAACGACTCATTAAAGGCAGTGTTCACGATGATTTTCGTTCTCGAGTTTTCCACTCATAACAATGCGTTGGCAACCAAGTGTTACCAAAATTACGAAGAAACAGCGAGGAATGCACTAGAATGTCTTATTTCAGTGACACTATTCTCTGGCCTGGACTAGTTGTCCAATTGGATGAACATGTTCACGGTGGTTGTCACCGTAAAAAAATGGGGCTAATCGGAAATGGAAGAATATTTTAGGCAAATCAGTATTGGTTAGGGTCTGAAGGAAAGAACGGAGTAACACAAAATAGAGAATTGGAAGAGAAGGTTCCACAAAAGATTTCATCGTCACAGCGAACAGTTCCAGTGATAGTAAAGAGGCGGGGTGAGAGTAAAGGATTTCGTGTACTTCTGGTGCGTTTTCTCGATTTCTTCGTCATTTCAGTTCTACCCGGGGGCCAAACAATCGAATCAGCAATTAATCTCAAAATCGAAGATTATCTCGAGCACTGCCTTTACCAGCAATTCGGCATGAATTGTTGATGGTGACCTTCTCCAGAAGAGTGGCATTGGGATCTTGCTTAACAACTCTTCTGTTTTCGAAGAGCGCAGTGGCGAGGACATTGAGTCTTGGAATGGGTGCCGTTCCGGCTTGACACGAAATTTCCGCACACTCGATTAGGCCTTTTGCTAGATTTTCGCAGTCTACCGTTGGATCTTCGTGAAGATTCCATGCGTAGGACTTGATAGCGGATTCCAACACCTCAGCCTCGAAGAAGGGGACCGAACAGGTGCCGGCCTATGAGTATCAGGTTTGAAGATCTTCTTATTGAGCGATATCTTCGCTCGTAAAAGCCGATGATCAGGGCCGGTATCGAATGAAGGCAGCACTGACACGTCAAACAAGCACGTGGCGTGTACTTATGTCTAGCTTTCCGGTCCCACGAGGGCTGTCGGTATACTCGTGTTTCGAAGTTTTGGTAAGCCCGATGATGTCTGACATGACTAAGAGCATCATTGCCGGCTGATGCGGGCATCTGTATATTTGCACACTCAGGAGTCTCAGCTTTGTATGAGTCAACGTGGCTGCTGGGCCAGACACTGCCGCCTATATACTCCCCCCCTCTATGTGCTGCACTAACCTTATGAGTGGTTTATGACAGAAAGCCACCCATGTCTGATCGGCTACCGTGAGGCACCGGGGTTTTTATTCTTTGATGAATCTCTTCATTGCTGTTTTCGGTTTGTGCTCTGTTTTTATGATGCGCGTCCTTTGGACGTATTAATAATAAATAATAATAATAAATAAATAAATAAACAAGCTCCAGCGTCTGTTAATCAAGATGTGATCTATCTCCGACCTTGTCTGGCCATTCGGGCTTTCCCAAGTCCATCGTCGATTCGATGGCTTTCGAACACGGAGTTTCCGTGAAAGAGGCGGCATGCCGACAGGAAGTCTAGCAGTCGTTCTCCATTTTCATTTCGAAGATGCAGTCCTAATCACCAATCGCCGTCGTTGTTGTTCGTACCGACGACAGCAATGAAGTCACCAACAACTAGCTCATAGTAGCTTCTCTCCTTATGTACAGTCTTCTCCAGGAGCTCATAAAACTCTTCGCGCTTTTCTCGTGCAGCGGCAGAGGTTGGGGCGTATCCATTGATAATAGACACAATTCCTTGCTTTTCGGTTCTCAAACGTAGAACGCCGAGACGTGGACTAATGATTTAATGAGAATCTACCAAGTGGTGCACCGTCGAACTAATGAGGAATCCAACGCCGCCGATGTTCTTATTGTCCACCTTGGCTCCGATAACGATAAGCTCGTTGTGATGGGTCTTTCTAACGGTTTCCGTCCTGCCTTTCGTTTCCTGCAAAGCGATAACATCGTAAACTCGGCTCCCGATGCAATTGTGCGGCAGTTGTATGTACATATGTAAAGGCAGTGTTGATGTCGTGGGGTGTGGGAGTTTCCAAACTTCCGTATCCGATGACGTCCTATTGCTTCGAGATTAGATGGCCACTCACCGGTAGAGGCTTCCTCCGACGCCGTAGTGGAGCATATCCCGTGCGCGGAGTACTGGGGCGCAGAATTATTTGTCCGAGCGTTTCTTTTCGGTCTGGTTACTCTCGCTTGTCCCCAC
The DNA here is from genome assembly GCA_029168955.1 of Aplectana chamaeleonis. Lineage (NCBI taxonomy): Eukaryota > Metazoa > Nematoda > Chromadorea > Rhabditida > Cosmocercidae > Aplectana > Aplectana chamaeleonis. Next base: position 163,741 of record JAPDOI010000651.1, read on the forward strand.
TAAGGATACAAGGATAGCTGCCCGTACACAGAAACTGCGTATTGCATGACCTGTTTGCACCATTGGCCACAAGTGGTGTTCACCCTATCACCGCGATGAGGGGGTGCATGAAAGGGCCTTTGAGCCATTAAGAAGAAAATACATGGCATTCGTGTCCTTCGTCAGTAAGCCGCTGCGCAGCTCTGATTTAGCTATAATAGAAGCTTTGACTGCGCTGCATACTTCCCGCGACAGGCGACGCGACATAATGTCTGTCATGCATATCGACCGGAAATCGATATGTATCATATGCACTGTCGCGCGTCGCGGGAGGTATGCACTTGGCATTATGACCCCGCTATGGTCGACCGATCGGCTGTAGCGAGCCCGGTCGATAAGCATCTATTCTCTGTTTCCGGGTGTGATATATTTCCGTTCGCCGCGTGCGTCTGCCTGCGTAAGCTGCGTCTCCTTCTCCCCACTATTTCTCGCTGTCTCTACCCTCGCTGCGCAGAAGCGTGCGAGGAAACAGAGTAAATCTGGCTCGGAACCAGAGGATACATCATGCTAATCGGGTGTAAAAACGAAAAGTTTTCGAACGAACAAAAAATGAAAATTTTCGTTGAAAAAAAACTTCAAAAGAACGAATTTCGAAACTAATCGACATTTTAATTTTTTAAAATTCGTTCGAAATTCGGAATTTTTTTTTAAATTTAATAACTTCGAATTTTTTCCCAGTGTTCCTTCGGAATATATCAACTTTTTTCGAAATTGGATTCGGCTCTTTATTTACAACGCCCAGCAAGAGTCGTGGGCTTTATTGCTTACCTAGCTTACCTAGCCCCTTTCCGGACCTGTTAACCAGGGCGTTCACCGCTTTCATAGTGAAGGTAAACCACACTGGCTATTGGTGCTGTGGGTATATGCTAAAGTGGAAATGTTATTTATTCTAGTGTACTAAAAGCATTTGGGCAGATCAGAAATGGACAAAAACTTCATCCGTAGTACGTAATAGTGTTAATTAGCTACCGTAGCCTAAGAAAATATTTCGTAGGAGTGGAAACGGATCCTGTACCCGTGTTCAGCTCCCCACCCCAAGTACCCTCCTAGGTGAAGTCTGGGCGGAATTCTTCTTAACCTCTCGAGTCCCGGAAGTGATACTCTTTAGATTGGAGCGGAAATTCGGTTCGAAGTCTTAAAAATCGAGAAAAAAATTGGAAAAATCAGATCTCGAACCGAAATTTGAAAAAAAAATCGTTCGACAATTTGTCGAACGAACGAAAACGAACGAAAAAATGTCGAAACATATTTGGAAATTTTCTCGAAAATTTCGTTCTTGTGCAAGGATACTCGTACGAAGTCGTGTGCGCCGCGAGAAATGTGACGATCGAGCAACGCACTTGACAGGAGCGCTGGTTGCTTTTCCGGTCCGTATGGGTGGTGGTCATAATGTTTTCCAACCGCAAGAGAGGCGGAGAAATGGGGGAGAAGCGAAGCGCGTGATTGGGCAGAAAAAGGAGTTTCCCCCGCCTCTCTCGCGGTTGGAAAACATCATGAACATAATCCGGTCCGCAGCCATATGTTTCGCGGTCACGACAATCATACTGTCGAAACTCTGTGGAACTTCAAAAGACCCAATAGTTTTTTTAGACCTCAATCAGAAGATTTTCTTCAGAACCGCGATGTGCGTATTCTTGTCGTGGATGTGGCCGAAGATCTAGCAGCGTACGTCCTTTGTGAAGCATTCCATCGACAAATGTATGGAGAAAGCTATCTATGGATACTTCCAGGATACCATTCCACAGCGTTGGTTCCACGACGTTTTATTGAAATTCGTCTCAAAACCACTTCTTCTTTTCGACTCATTTAGGCGGCAACTTAAATTGTAAAATTGAAGATTTTTCTTGTTCATGTTTCGCAAATCGTTTCGATAACAATCACTCTACGAGGTTCGCTACATTTTGTTTGAGACATTCTGCGAAAGGAGCATGCCAGTCGAGATGTTCAGGAACTCGCGTATTCCTTCGCGACAACATTTGAAGCATGGTCCCTATGTATGATTGAAAAGCAGCCTTTACAACCCTACTACATATATGTGTCTTAGACCCTGTCCTTTTTCGTAATATTTAAGTTGTAAAATAGGTTCGTAACGCTTACGACTTTTCTTTATTTTATAATTATGCGTTTTTGCTTCGCAAAATGTTTTTATGATTTCGGAGGGATTCTTTCTGCTCTGCAGTTGAGTCATATCTGCTTTCTCACAACTTGATTCCTAGTTACTTTTCATGTCTCAGAATGGAACACCCAGAAGGAAAAAAATCAGCATTTTCGACGTCTGCTTTCCTTCCCTTTTGAACCTTGCCTTGACCAATGTTGATGATCGGTACAGGTCTGTGTAGAAGTCCACGACGATCTCTTCAATATTTTGACGGGACGTGTGCTGTGTTCCGCTGGCGTCCTTCATGACAGTGGTTGCAGCTTGAAAGTCAACGAGAGTCTTCCGGCGTCTTCTCAAACTGGCCTTTTTCTCTGCAGCCTCCTTCAGTTTGCTGTCCTTGTATGCGCGAATTGATGCCTTACCAGCGACTCTGCAGGATTTGTTGATGATTGCCCTGTCGAGAATGCTGGAGAACGGATCCTGGTGAATTTGAGAACGCTGCTTCAGAAGCCTTCGGGCATGGTCGCCATTGCGTCCAGAAGAGCTGGGGACGGGCGGGATCATTGATGCCGAAGCACAATGGTTGAGGCCCTCCACGAGGAGCTGGTAGTCTTCCGTAAGATCGTTACTCTCGCTCCACTGGTATCCAGCAGCAGCGGCTTGTAGCAGATCGGCATCATAATTGGGCAGTCGTGTCGATGCTGGGCGATGACCATCCTTTCGCTTAACCTTCTTCGCCGAGACAGATCTTCGCTCGGACAAGACGATGTTCGCTTCCGGTATTGAAGGGTTTCACTACGCCGACATCGAAGAGACACCAGCGTCGATAAACCAGGATGTGATCCAATTCAGAGTGGGTCACTCCACTCGGTCTTGACCATGTCCATCGTGTGGCGAGATTTTCCTGGAAGAAGCTGTTATCGTGGAAGAGATCACAGGCTTCTAGTAGGTCCATCAGACGCTCTCCGTCTTCGCTGGTCGTTCCAAGTCCGTAGGATCCCACTCTAGCAGTAGACGGCTGAGGTTCGTTGATGATGGCGTTGAATTGACCACAGATGATCTTGTAGTAGGCCTTCTCTTGCTTGATGATCTTCTCGAGGTCAATATAGAACTCATCCTTATCGTTTTCAGATGCAGCTGATGTCGGAGAGTATCCGTTTATGATCGCCATGGTTGTCACCGCATTGACCTTGATCAGCAGAACGGCGAGCCTGGGGCTGATAATTTTGTGGGAGTCAATCTTGGGTTCGAGGTTGCTGTGGACATTGAATCCCACTCCGATGTTTTTATTGTCAACCTTGGCTCCAAGTATGATCAGGTCCCCCTCAGTTGTCCTTCTGGTACTTTCCGCTTTGACTTTGGTTTCTTGGAGAGCCAGCACGTCGTAGCGGATTCTCTAGCTGGCGTCCATGAGCATTGCCAGATCAGCTTCGGAGTTGACGGTTCTGCAATTATAGGTGCAAATCCGTAGACAGTGTTCTTGCCTCGTCCGCTGATCCCTGTCCTGTGCACTCCATTCCCTGCGGCAGTTTTGTTCTGCAGGTCCCTTCCGGTTGTCGTTCGCTCCAGTGCACGTAGAGCTCGTGCTTCCTTCTGTGCCGCTCCGGACCCTCCTTGTACGTGTTTGAGCAAGTTTGAAGTTCACACGCGCCTTTGGGATGCGAACCCTTCTAAGACAGCGCGTCGCCAGAGCTGGTGTTCGCAAAAGTCTTTCTAGAAGAAAGACTCCCTACCCCGAGCTCCACCACGATAAGGTACCATCTGGACTTTGGAGGGGTTCATGAAATTAAGCCTGAAAAATGGGAAGTGGTTTTCAGCGCGAACGATGCCATTAAGTAAACAGTTTACATTCAGGGGGACATAGTCCACTCCACCTAACTAAACTTACCACATTTGATGAGCGATTTCCTTCTCAAACAAAAATTTTGGGTAGGACAACATTGTCGGTAACCGTTGAGAGAGTGGGAACGAGCACCAACGAGCCCTATTAGGGCCGTATAGGGCTTGTTGGTGCTCGTTCTTAGCCGTTTTTTCAACGTTTCTGGTTAAATATTGCTCGAACCTCTTGATTTCCGGTGTAAACTTGGAGACTGATTTTATAGTGGACACTGCCTTTGAAGGCATCGTTCGCGCTGGAAATCAGTTTTCATTTTTCAGGCTCAATTTCATGATTGAGCCCGGTAGACCACACTGGTAAACTTTGGCGCGTCGAAAACGTTGGGCAATGAGGTTGGAAGGCGTCAAAGATGAAGATCCGCCACCAATTCTCACCAGTCATCTAGCACTTTTTCCTAGAATGCTGGTGAGACCGTAAAACAATTTGAAAAATGGTTACGGCACGAACTCCGCATGCAGAAAAACACCGAAAATGACAGTGACGAGACCTCCAAAAGCAGAAAAACTTCAAAAAGGATTTTGGCGCGAAATTCAAATTCTTATTTACCATACGTTTCGATTGATTTTTCTTTACAAATGACGGTTTTTCATGGCCCCTTCTACATTTTCGTTCACTATAAATGCCAAGCTACTCAAAAACATGAAAAAATAAAATACGGTTTTCTGCGCGTACGATGCCTTTAAGTATTAATCCCTGACGAGAATGACAAGCTTCCGTTCCTCATTGTTAGGATTAGTGGCGATATTGTTAGTATTAGTAGCGGTATCAAGCTTCTGGTTTGGGATAAGAAGACCTTATTAGGAAGCATGATCCTCCACTCGCGAAGCGCATCACAAAAACCCGAAACGCTTGTGGAGTCTGAGCTACTACGTGTTCGTTTTCCAGTTAAGAAATCAAAGTAATTTGCAAAGAGATTTCTAGTACCCTGGATACTTTCCTAAAAGAAATTAGAGCGTTTGTCGGCTGGGTGCTACATGCTGTTCGGTTTCTTTGTGTGACATAGAGAACATACACGCTGCAGAATCATTGTACATTTTCTGTAAATTCGACGTGCGAACTTCTATATTGTTCACTTTTTGTTAGATTGTATTTCCTACTAACTAAAGCACTTTCTCTTGGAAGTACTTCTAGATTTGAAAGAGTGGTTAAGACGATGAAAGCTCACCAATTAATTGGTAAAAACAGGTCTCGCACTATACAGAAAAGAAAACGTAATCACTGTTGTTCATTTGAACGGAACTTTCTGATGGAAACGCTACATAGTTATTTTGCCACTTACAGGCAGGGTTCGCGATAAGAACGGTTGTTGGGTTATACTCATGAGAAGGTGCCATCACAAATGTGAAAATAAGTGAAAGTTACAGAAAAAAGGTTTGGGAACGAATTATTCTTAGGTGTCCGCCCTCCCCCAATTATTGAGATTTCTATAAATACCTGTTTTGCCAATTTTAATATGCTTCTAAAGTAATTTCTGAGCTTTCCTGGAGACTACTGACTACTTTAACAGCAAAATAAAAGACGAATATACAAGCATTAACGAAAATATCGTTAATTAGGGGGCCAGCCGACACCGGCAATTAGCCGTTATACCTTGTTTTTGACCGTCTTTCCCTCAAATTTCCGGTTTTTTTCATTTATTTTTACTTTTGTGATGACCAAATCTACATTCTCATGAAGAGAGCTCGAAAATCGTTTTTATCGCGAACCCTGCCTTTAATACGGTGACATAGTTTTTTCGTACCCCAAACAATCTCTCACTAGTAGCTGAACAGGCTCCTCCCACTCTCGCCCAGTTCAAGCCAATGACAACGGCTGTTGAAAATTTGACTCCTGTTGCTATCGTCCCTAAATTTCGAATAACAGCAACATTCTGATGAGTTCTGGCCTCGGCTGCTGGGTTAGTAGCCACAGCTGTCGCTGTTGTGTTCGGCTAGTAGCTACTCTAATATCCTTATTTCGTTGTGCATTTTCAAGATAAACATGTTCGAATATTGTCATGATTAGAAGTTATCACTGATTTCTTACTCGACCGATGCAAAAGGTATATAAGCGATTCGTCTATCTATTCTAGTGTCTCAATCGGCTTTTCAAGGCCGATCCTGGAAGATGACCTCGAGTAGTGCGGGACCGATGGTCGACTTCCAGGACCCTGCAGGTGCTGGAGGGTAGTTATGGCCGTGAAGTAAGACCTTCAGGGCCTGCAACCGGAGCGGCATTCTCGCTGCAGACTTTTGGAGACTTCCCTCGCGTCTGCAGTGGGAGTGACGTCCCGGCTGCAGACCAAGGCATACGCTTGGTTCGGCTACTAGTGAGTTTTCTGTTCGTCTACTAGCTACTTGAACTCCAGTCTTTCCTCTAGCTGCTAGCCGAACCGCTGTGTTCAGAATAGCTGCAGTAGTGGCCACGAAAAATGAGGAATTTCGGAAGTAGCCGAGCGTCCACGAGGCTACTGTTGCTATTCTGTTCGGCTACCAGCACGAGATTACGTGAGTAGAATTTAGTCCAAATAACGGACGGGGCTGTTGTGATGGATTGTAGCGCGCAGTTGAAAGTTCGCTGGCCGATGGTGCCGCAAACGGGGAACCGCAATGGCCGGGCCTCGTCCATGACTAGTCTAAACTTGGCAAGAAGATCATACATTTATCATGGCACTCATTGTCTCAGGAGGAAATCTTTAACGAAAATTGTCGTGAACACTGCCTTTCGATCAAATTCACATCAATCATTTTTATCCACAGTGTTCACGATGATTTTCATTTCCGAGTTTTTCACATAAAAGAATGCGTTGGCCTCCAAGTGTTACCAGAATTACGAAGAAACGGCGAGAAACGCATTAAAACGCCCTACTTCAGTGGCACTATTCTCTGGCCTGGACTAGTTGTCCGATTGGATGAACATGTTCCCGGTTGTTGGGACCGGTGAAAAATGGGGTCAGTCAAAAATGAAAAAATATTTCATGCGAAGCAGTATTAGTCAGGGTCCGAAGGAAGGGACGGAGCAACATAAAGCAGAAAATGGCAAAGGACGGGTCCACAAAATATTTCATCGTCACAACGAACAGTTCCTGTGAGAGTAAAGTGGCGAGGTGAGAGTAAAGAATTTGGTGCCCTTCTGGTCCGTTTTTCTCAGTTTCTCCGTTATTTTTGTTCTACCCGGGGGTCAATTAATTGATATAGCGAACAATCTCAAATTTGAAGTTTATCGTGAACACTGCCTTTAACACTGTACTACTCACTGCTATGCTTTTAGTTTCTGGCAAATGCTTTTTTTTTGAGAAATGTAAATCTTTCAGATGGATGGGTGTTGGAGCAGCGAACTGTACGTCGGAGCAAATGGATCTTGTGCTTGAGGGTCATTTTGCGGTCGAGTTTGCTCTAGTAAGAAAGGACAACCGCACTCATGTAATCGGAGGAAAGGTGATCAATGACCTATGTACTTCTAACCGATCGTCACCCCGCTTCTATATTCGTCCGGGTTAATTGCTGGGAAGTGATTAGTTCGGTCTCAAGTCTTTGGATAAGTTCATCGTCGCGGCCTCCTTCCGCTATCGTCTCTATTTTGTGTAAAATCCCAGGGAGTATTGGCTATTTATAGCATTTCTTAATCATTTGAAGGCGGACTAAATAGGGAGAAAGGCGTCGGTCATGTCGTGACCTCTTTATCGCTGCTGTATGAGTGTACGAACACCTCCAAAAACGAAGGAATGGATGTTGAATATAGATTTGAAGAAGAACTTCAATTTCTTTGAATTCTGCCAGGCTGAAAAGAATGAATCTCATTATATGGTCACCGCTCCTCAATTATACTTCCGATAATGGCCAAATGAGCGATAGAGTCTCTACAAGCCTCAGCTAAACCCTTTGATATCGAAGGATCCCTTTTCTTCGGCTCAATTTCTGCGAAATGACGATTCAGTGATTAGGAGTGTCACTTTCTGCCAGTTTTGAAGATTCGTTGACGCATATTGGTGCTCTTTCGGAACAGACGACCCACCTAAGATTACAATGAAATTGGCAATTGTTTGGGATTGACCGACCGCTCGGTTGGTCACATCAAACAGTTTATTGTGTTTGAAAGGACAATCATTCGACGGCTCCAGTGGGATGAACATTTCTCAGTAAATTTCTCTTGTGGGTCGTCTATTCAGTACCCACATGTTTATCAATCGGATTTCAGCGAGCTTCTTATATCTGGGCCGAACTTGAGAGAGAATCTCCTAATATCTGGCAGGGTTATCTCTACGATGGGCTATGGACTTTGGCTATTGCGCTCAGCCAAGCACTGGGTGCAAATGCTTCTTTCTCGCACATGAAGCTACTTTCTGCTATTAACAACAGTTCTTTTGAAGGCGTCACGGTAGGTGTCACAACGAATAAAAATTTTCCTGAACTTTTTGAAGTCAGTTATTTTTTAAGGGTCGTGTTCGATTTGAGAACAACGAAAGGCTTGGCCTTGTAGACATTCGCCAATGGAGAAATGGAGCTTATGCTGATGTAGGATACTATGACGGTGCCAGCGATGTTTTCAGCATGAAAACCGATCTAGAAGGTGAGGAGTACTCTCAGTGGGGGAGCAGGTCACTTGAAGTAGAACATTGTTTAGGATGGGAGCCACCTCTAGACGCCACAGTTATCGAGCGGAGGAGGGAATACATCTCGAATTTGCTCTTTGTGGTGATGTCATTCCTCGCACTGATTGGGATCTCAATCGCTCTCATCTTTCTATTCGTCAACATAAAATATAGAAATCATAGGTCTGCCACTCAGAAAGATGCTGTCCGGCAAGGTGTAGAACCTCTGAGGAGCATTGTTCAGGTTCATCAAAATGTCGTCGCCTAGTCTGAACAATCTGATTATTGTCGGTTCCATGCTCACATTCGCTTCGGTAGTACTACTCGGCATCGACACTCGAATTCTCTCCAATGAAAACTTCATCAAGTTGTGCTATGTAAGTGAGCTCAGTGTATAAATTCGTACGCGACACGAAATCGGAAGACAATTGGAAGAACGTGAAAAGCTTACACAAGACAGAGAACTGCACGTCTCTTTGTTCTGTATGTAATTACAGTTCGCCCGGTTCACGAGTGCATTTTGCAACCACCGGCTGCACTGTGCACTCGCGAACCGACAGAACTGTAGATATGAGCAGAGGAAAATGCCTTGCAAGGAAGTTCATGTTATTTGTAGCAAACGCGTTTATTTATTTAATTATTCGTTTATTGCGCGATGAAACTCATAAGGGATTCAATTTTAAAAAAGAGTAAATAATATAATTCTAAAATGTTATCAGAACACACAGAACGATTAGAAGTGAACAAACATCAACGATAGAAAAAAAGGCGCTAGTAAATAAATCATGGAAAAAATTTGAATATTCGAACATTGATCGGTGATACTGTCTTTTGGAATAACTTAAGCTCTGTTGTCGTTTGCCCAGCGGAGTGTGATCCAACGGCATGGCCCGATTCCTACTTTTCGCTCTCCAGAGATTTAAGTTTCTGTCCACACGATTAACGAAGATCCATGGAGGAACATTATCAAATTTGGAAAATTTAGGTCGAGATCTTTTCTTCCGTCTAACCTCTGGATAGGGAGTTGTTTGGGGCGCTAGACACGAAAACCATGACCACTTAAAGCTTTTCGTGAGTTTATCGTATGTTTGGAAGCGTGGAAGGTCGCAAGCTACCATTGTCGTATCGTCTCGAGCCTATTACTGACTGGGATCAAGTAACCGGCTCAAGTCGCAAACACCTCTCAACAAAAACGACATGGACTTCCTCGCTAGGTACAATACCCACCCTCGAACTTGGCAAATCAGCAAAAAAAAAACGCGTTTTCACGTTTTTTTCGCCCCTTTGGAATAACTCTGTCAGATTTGGGCTTTCGGGGGGTGGGAAAGATACTGCTAGAATCGTCTCATCAAGATCTGCAAGATGGTGTCAAAATTTCATTGATATCTTAAAGGCGGTGATCGAGAGAAAATATGCTTGTATCCTTTTCTTTCCCAGAGGGTAGTAGGACCTATACGAAACAAACGCGAAAAGGAACCAACTTTGAGCCGAATTTTCGGCGTCAACTTTCCGGTCTTTTGATGGCGGATGGGCACACTCTATATCACTGGCATCTATGATCTCTAGTATCGAAAACATCAGCTGGTTTGAAATAGTAATTCAATCAATGAGCAAGGCCTTCGGGTTTGCCTGCTTGAATATTTCTATACCCATATAGTTAAACATTGATTGGAGTGCTTGTTGACATTGTTCAACAGGTTTTGTTACCTAAATTTGCGTTTATTTCTGATTGTGAATGTCAATGAATTTTGACTATACACACACGAGACTCCGATTTTTCGGGCGGAGCTGTGCACGTGTGCACAAATCCTCAGTTTAGGAACTTGATAAGGCATCTTTCATAGTCCTCACCGCAAACGCGGAAGCCCGTGACGCGCGGAACGAGCGGTGGGTGGACTATGAAACCTCCGGCTGCACCGCCATGGCGGTGCGGGTTGATTTTGGGCCTCAACTGTGACATACACAGGAATTACTGGCTTACATTTTCGTACGCGGTAGGGTAGGATAGTCCCAGAAATACTTATGTTGGAGTGGACTCAAAATGTGAGGCCAGTATTGATTGAAACGGTGAAACTGCCATGGCGAGGAGAAAGATGCCTAACTCTAACTTCAGCCCGATTCTTGCCCCGTAACCTTCATGGTCTCTCAACCGTTACCACCAAACCAATTTTTGTGGTTTTCTCAACAACTTTTTTCATCGCGACCACTGCCTTTGAATTATGCCTTAATTATAGGTATACTGCTCTTTCCATAGCACGTCTTGAGTCGTCAGGACGCGTGACTCGACGAGTCAAAACGTGTTTTGGAAGAGTAACATACCTATAATTAAGGTATGGTTTGAGAAATTAATGAAATTTTTAACGCCATTTTTTAGAACTTGATGAGGCGATTCTAGCAATATATTTCTCACCCCCAAAAACCCAAAGCTGACCGAGTTATTCCAAGGAGGGGAAAAAAAGCGAAAACGCGTTTTTTTCGTTGATTTGCCAAGTTCGAGGGTGAGTATTGTACCTATCAATTATCAACTTGGCTCAGGTCGATGGGCGCTATAAGAACAGAATCATTCAGCAGTTAGGATTTTGAGTATCGAAATGATCTCTGAGCCATTCCCGAAGGATTTTCATTTTACCAATATCATCAGCAATGGGGCGGGGGGTCTTTGTGAAGGACAGCTGGTAATAAAGATGTTTAGACGGAAGCCTCCGCTTGCTGGTGGCGATAATCGAAATCGATAGCTCTTTATGAATGACCCAGACCCTGTGCTACATACATATGTATATCAGAATTGTTCTGTCCCGAAGTCTCATGATAGTTCTAAAAGTTTATTACAAAGTTCAAGAATGAGGCTCCAAAAGAATTCAAACGACTGCAAAGCTTGTCGGCTAGCTGGTGCAGCACCTTCTTCAGACCTGAAAGAAAACATGTCAGTGTTGCATTTCACATTGTTGAATCTATTTAGCTAACCAGAGTCTGCTTTGCGGTACGGATGGAAAATGGGCGAATGGGCGAAACCCCACGCCGGTCACAGACACAATAAAGTACAACCACCAAAGCAATTTGCGTGCTTAAATAGCAGTTGCCCCGCGATTAGGAGTAATCTTACCGTAACCCAAAAAGAGCTATGGCGATCCTGAATTCATACAATGAGCTGTAGTATATCACCCAATTCCTCTCGGCTGTTTATCTCGGGTGATAAACGCTTTATCTCCAAGGCCTCTAGAATTTTCCGTTCAACAGCGTTTTCAACCGAGCGGTGGAGAACCGTAGCTGAAAATGATGGAGCAGCTTCTTGGGTATGCTTCTGTGTTCTGTGTTTGGAGAAACTGCTAAGTGGATATGACGCCGGACTTCTAAGTGCCCTGCGGTGTTCATCCATCCGTTTGTGCAGAGGCCTCATAGTTTCTCCGACGTACTTCTCTCCGCAGCTTTGACATTCCACAAGATAAACTGTTCCCTTTAGTTGACATATCTGACTGCTGTTGCAGTACTCACACCCTGATCGGCCACATCTTTCCTCATAAAGCCTGGACGTTGTAAGCAGCTGCTTGAGATTTGGTGGTGGTCTGAATACAAGCTTGACCGGGAGCGATGAATTTTTCACAACCGTATGTGGCCGATCAGGGTGTGAGTACTGCAACAGCAGTCAGATATGTCAACTAAAGGGAACAGTTTATCTTGTGGAATGTCAAAGCTGCGGAGAGAAGTACGTCGGAGAAACTCTGAGGCCTCTGCACAAACGGATGGATGAACACCGCAGGGCACCTAGAAATCCGGCGTCATATCCACTTAGCAGTTTCTCCAAACACAGAACACAGAAGCATACCCAAGAAGCTGCTCCATCATTCACAGTTACGGTTCTCCACCGCTCGGTTGAAAACGCTGTTGAACGGAAAATTCTAGAGGCCTTGGAGATAAAGCGTTTATCACCCGAGATAAACAGCCGAGAGGATTTGGGTGATATACTACAGCTCATTGTATGAAGGCAGGATCGCCATGGCTCTTTCGGGTTACGGTAAGATTACTCCTAATCGCGGGGCAACTGCTATTTAAGCACGTAAATTGCTTTGGTGGTTGTACTTTATTGTGTCTGTGACCGGCGTGGGGTTTCGCCCATTTTCCATCGGTACCGCAAAACAGACTCTGGTTAGCTAAATAGATTCAACAATGCGAAGTGCAACACTGGCATGGATTCTTTCAGGTCTGAAGAAGGTGCTACGCACCGAAAGCTAGCCGACAAGCTTTTGCAGTCGTTCGAATTCTTTTGGAGCCTCATTCTTGAACTTTTGTAATAAACTTTTTAGAACATACATATGTAGTATAGTTTTACACGAACGAAATTTTCGAAAAATTTTCGAAATTTTTTTCGTTCGTTTTCGTTCGTTCGAAAATTCGTCGAACGACATTTTTTCAGATTCCGTTCATTCGAAATTTTGTGGAACGAAATTTTTCCAAATTCCGTTCGTTCAAAATTTCGTCGAACGAAATTTTTTCAAATTTCGTTCGCTCGGAATACATTCGAACAAATAAAAAATTTCGAAATTTCCGACAAATTTCGAAAAAAAAAACGAAATTTAGAAAAAAATCGAAATTTGGATTAATTTCGAATTTCGTTCGTTCGAAATTGTTTCGAACGGAATTTTTTCATTTTTCGTTCGTTCGAAAAGATTTCGAACGAAAACAATTCGATTTTCGTTCGTTCGACATTTTTCTCGAAATTGTACAACTACGATATGTAGCCTGTATCAGCATATATGCATATAACGCCGATTTTTATATGTAAGGATATTATATTAAGGTTAAAACGTGGACGTTGTGTCTTGGTTTCACTCTTGCTTTTGGCTCAATGTTTTCGAAAACATGGCGTGTGCACTCGATATTCACAAATATTCGAATGGATAGGAAGGCGATCAAGGTACATATATTTTACTTGACGCTCTCATCAAGAAAACTTCATCAACCTTTCGACTTTTCAGGATTCGAAGCTGCTGCTCATTTTAGCCGGTCTGCTGTTCCTAGACGTGGTTGTGCTCACCTTATGGGCCGTCATCTCACCGTTCAGGATGTCTGTAATGGAGTTGCCACAAATTGTAAGGCCTGATGGTTATTGAAAATAACTATGTAGTTTCGGAAGGAAAGCCGCTCCAGCTCAACAGAAATGCATTGGTATTTACAGCATTCTGAAGATAAGGTTGTGATTCCTGAAATCGAAAAATGTCAGTCGAACCATTCAGCCGTCTTCCAAGCCATTCTTTACGCTATCAAGGGAATTTTGATGGTAAGCTCTTCATTTTGATTTTCCTGGCCGTTTCAACTGCTCGGATTTTTTTCTACCTTTCAGATTCTTGGCTGTTTCCTAGCGTGGGAAACGAGACATGTGAATGTACCTGCTCTGAATGACAGTAAATATATCGGGATGAGCGTCTACAACGTGGTTGTGATGAGCACTATTGGCCTATCCATCAGTGTTATCTTACAGGTAACAACACCTTTGATCTCATAGCTCATCAACACTACCGCTAGATTGCCTCCTAGGCAACCCCTTCTGTGACAACCCCCTTTTGGAGCGTTGTTTACACTGATGCGGACAGAAGATGGCGGAAAAAGGAGAAAACGGCTTGCATACCTCTAAGCTCGCACCGCATTAAAAACTTATCTCCGAGAAGGGGTGTATGTACCCTAATTGAGAAAACCAAAAGCTGCACTTGTTGATGACATTGTGGGAGAAGATTTTAGCGATTTCTTTCAGGAACGCGTCAACGAAGCGTTCGCTCTCGCCTGCTTCTTCATCATTTTCTCCGCAACTTTAACACTCTGTCTCGTTTTTGTGCCAAAGGTTATTTTGAGTTGTCTCGATATCGATGATTATATAACACTTTATCGTCATCCATAGGCTAACCTTTCAGATTGTCGAGTTGTTGAGAAATTCTGATGGCAGCAATCCTCGAGGATATCGACGAGGGATGATGAAATCTGTCGTCGCTCGTGGATCAGCAAACCATGCCGTCAACAATCAGAGCTTGTCAGTAATTTCTGCAGGATTTAGGCGCTGTTCATACTACTCAACGCCAGCGCGGCACGCGCGTGACGCCCTCTCCGCCATGACGGCGACGGCCGTAACAATTTTTTCATCATTTTCTTAATCAATCCATCTTCAATTTCATTCCGTTCCATGCTAATTAATTCCAGTACTATTTTCTGCTACCATGACTGTGAACGCGTGTACAAATTTTGCTTGCTCGGCAAAGCTAATGTCCACTTTAATTCGCTCCGCCATGGCGTCGCCGCTGGAGTATTCATAGTCTCCGCAAGCGCGCCACGCGCGGGGAAATATTCATACTTTAACGCAACGCCCACACGTCACGCGTGTGCCGCGCTGGCATTTAGTAGTATGAATAGCGCCATATGTCCCAGGGTATGGTCAAAAAGGCAATTATAGGGTTCCTCTTGGGGAATCAAACACCAGTCGTTCGTTGTCTTCAATGGGGGGGACAACATGTTGCTCTGGGTAATTTTCATGTCCTATTATTGGGAGCTTTTGGATGTCGAGTCAAGATATCGATTGAAACAGTCGACATCGAGTTATTCCACTACTCGATTATTAGGAATTTTAAACTTTAGAGTTAGGATCTACGGCAACGGAACAAGGCATTGTACGGTTGCGTATTTTCACTAAGCAATCTGTAGGTTGCGCCATAATCAACGGAAAAAGTTGCTATTTTCTCTTGAATTTTGAAGTAAAAAACATCGGGAACGTTGAAAAACGGGAGTTTTCCCCCATACACAAACATTACCAATATGCCTGAAACCTTTACCATAAATACACGCGGGACCAACAAGAAAAATAAATGTTTCTCTGATATTCCCATTTTTTTGTTATTTCTCTTTTTTTCTCAATATTCCTGCGTGTACCAACGATAAAGGCTTTAGACGTATTGATAATTTGTGGTGGTGGGGGGGCAGCTTATCGTTTCTCAACGTTTCCGATATTTTTTCTTCAAAATTCAAAAAAATACAACTTTGCCGTCGATTATGGCGCAACCAACAGAGTACACTTAGCGGGAGTACGCAACCACACAACCGCCTCTTTCCGTTGACTTAACTATAGTCGAAAACTCGATTATTCGAAAAAAAAAAGAGTCGCATGAGTATACAGGCCTTACAACATTGCTCACAGCAACAAGAACATGATGGGGCACGTTCATTCCTGTGGCGATGAGAATTTTATTTCCCAATGACAAAACCTAAGTGCACGAAAAATTACGATCTCTAGTAGTTATTTTGGAATTTTTGGCGAAATTAACCATGGGAGTTGCCCCACGTCCTCAGATAGTCACGGTTATGAGTTCGGTACCAGTAGCATAACATCGGCATGGATCCGTATGAGACTTTGCGCTCTCCATAGGAGGTTGGCTCAAACTCGGTAAACCTATGGGATAGCATCAAGGCACCGAGTTCGCGCCAAACTTCAACAGTGAACGCAAAGTCTCATTAGGATTCATGCCGACGTTATGTTCCTATTGACACTACATATTGACACCCAATGCTTATGCTCCATAAATTGCGGCAGAATGCTGTCTGAAGATCTGGCACGATGGCTTCATTGTTTCCACAGCTTGTCATCCGCAATGTGAAAGTGTGGAGCATGCGGTCGCCTCTCAACAGGGCAGGGCAGATCGCCCTGCACTCAAGCCTTCCGAGAGCCGCAGCGTGGCCGTACGCGCCACGCTGCCGCATTGCGGATGTGCCAGGTACAAAAATTATGTAGCTATCATAGTCATCTGAACACTTGAGCCACGCGCACGGTCGGAGTGTGGGGCCAAAATAGACCGTTAGGTTCGGATCGACGACCAGTGGTCTTGCCCAGTGAGTCGCCCCTACAGCTGCAGTTGTAGCACCTATTCTGGCTAGTAGCAAGGTTGTTCTAGGGATGCTGGGGTAGTCCAGCTTGACAAGAAAATCCCTTTTGTGTGAGTCTAAGGATGAAATTTGGTACTGGTCGGCGGAAATTTCCAAGTTACGGTAAGATTAAATTGGTCTTCTTCCTGCGGCTTGTGTTGAGAAGGCATTTCGTATTGCTGAATTCAGATTTTGACCAAATGTTTGAAGAAAAGAAAGCCGCGCGGAAGAAACAGTGGGCATAATATGTGTCGAAAATTTCCCGGCTATCGGTTGAACAGTCAGACTGGTTTAGTCAGGCTGGCAGGGGTTTGCGACGGCCCATGAACTTGGCCTAGATATTCATCGTGACCACTGCCTTCAATTGGGTGATTTTTTGTGAGCTATATATTTTATTTACTTATTTATTTGTACTTCGTCACCAGCGTGCACAATATGTATGGCTCAAAATGAGCACAGAACAAAACCTAATGCTGAAAACAAAACAACGAATAAAAAACTGGATTTCTGAGAGTTGGGCTCCACAGAAAATGTCAAGAATTGGGCATTGCTCTAAAATGTCTTGAAATTGTTTCATTAGATTCGGCTATCAAACTGATTTTCTGAATGTAGTGAAATTGTTGAATTGATTTAGCTGTTATTGGTACTACATGCAGATAACATAATCTTTAAATGTAGTGAAATTGTTGCAAATGGATTTGGCACGCGCTCCATGAATTATCAGAGTCAAATAACGCGTCAGAAGGGGTTTTTCTTGGAGCGCATATTGAATCAAATGAGAACAAGAACAAGTCTATCAACAAAAACGTTTCCATACAATGTGAACCGTGAAAGCGTTGAAGACACGAAGGCTTAGCGTCATTAGCTAATAAATTGTGTTAGATTCCGTTTTCATGATTTTTATCTAATCGGTTAGGGAAGGTCTAGTACCTTAGTGGGAGGTACTCTGAAAAGGCAAAATAACATTCGAAAACCTTATTTCTAGCCCATAAGGCCACATTTCGTTCAGCATTCTTAATTGAGAAGTAGTTTTTTTCTTTTTGCGTTTATTTGCTCGCCAGAGGACATTCTGACGCGTGATTTGACTCTGGTAATTCATAGAGCGCCTGCCAAATCCATTTGCAACAATTTCACTACATTTAGAAAATCAGTTTGATAGCCAAATCTAATGAAACTATTTCACGACATTTTGGAGCTATGCCAAATCCCTAACCTTTTCTGCGGAGCCCAACTTTTAGAAATTTCACAACTTTTTCCAAGGGTTTTCCTTCTACAATATCGTCATTCTCTAAAAGTTAAGTTGTTTTTTAGTTTTTTAGGAAACATGGTGATATAAATGAAGAAACAACCGCTCCGCTGCTAAGGTTGCAAGATAATAATTACGACGCGGCTTCTTATAGATAAGATACAAAGCATATACTTTTTGAATTTAAAAGTCGAGAAAATGAAAAAATTAGTTTTGAAATGACCCAGTTGTACAGGGTCAGGGCACTATCTTAGACGGGGGGCACCCACCATTCAAGACAGAAGTTAAATGAACCGCCAGTTGGTAAGGCTATCAGTCGAAGTATTTCCATAGAGCTCTTATAAACAATGATTGATAGCAGTATGAAGCATCTTTTATCAGGGTTTTTCATCATTTCTATGAGTGCACCTCGGGTGGCCCCACCCCGTCTAGGATAGACCCAGGGTCAGTCGCTCTACTCCTACTGAGGTCCAGCACACATTCCATGACGTCCCGCACATCCCTATTGAGGTCCTGCACACGTTACATGATGTCCTGAACACTCCTACTGAGGTCCTGCACATATAACATTACGTGCTGCACACCTTTATTGGGGTCCTGGACAGGTCCCATGTTGTACTGCACACTCCTACTGATTTCCAGCACACCCCTACTGGGGTTCTGCACAAGTTCCTTGATGTCCTGCACGCTCCTTCTGAGGTCCTGCACACGTACCATGATGTCCTGCACACCCCTACTGAGCGTCCTGCTTAGGTCCCATGATGTCCTGCACACTCCTACTGAGGTCCAGCACACATTCCATGACGTCCCGCACATCCCTATTGAGGTCCTGCACACGTTCCATGTTGTCCTGAACACTCCTACTGAGGTCCAGCACACATTCCATGACGTCCCGCACATCGTTATTGGGGTCCTGCACACGTTCATGATGTCCTGAACACTCCTACTGAGGTCCTGCACACGTTCCATGATGTCCTGCACACCCCTACTGGGGGTCCTACTTAGGTCTCATGATGTCCTGAACACTCCTACTGAGGTCCTGCACATATAATATTACGTGCTGCACACCTTTATTGGGGTCCTGGACAGGTCCCATGTTGTACTGCACACTCCTACTGATTTCCAGCACACCCCTACTGGGGTCCTGCACAAGTTCCTTGATGTCCTGCACGCTCCTTCTGAGGTCCTGCACACGTACCATGATGTCCTGCACACCCCTACTGAGCGTCCTGCTTAGGTCCCATGATGTCCTGAACACTCCTACTGAGGTCCTGCACACAATCCATGACGTCCCGCACATCCCTATTGGGGTCCTGCACACGTTCCATGATGTCCTGAACACTAATACTGAGGTCCTGCACACATTCTGCGATGTCCTGCGCACCCCTTCTGGGGTCCTACACAGGTTCCATGATGTCCTGCACACTCCTACCAAGGTCCTGCACACGTTACATGATGTCCTGCACACCCCTACTGGGGGTCCTGCTTAGGTCTCATGATGTCCTGAACACTCCTACTGAGGTCCTGCACATATAACATTACGTGCTGCACACCTTTATTGGGGTCCTGGACAGGTCCCATGTTGTACTGCACACTCCTACTGATTTCCAGCACACCCCTACTGGGGTCCTGCACAAGTTCCTTGATGTCCTGCACACTCCTTCTGAGGTCCTGCACACGTTCCTTGATGTCCTGCACGCTCCTTCTGAGGTGCTGCACACGTTCCATGATGTCCTGCACACCCTTACTGAGCGTCCTGCTTAGGTCCCATGATGTCCTGCACACTCCTACTGAGGTCCAGCACACATTCCATGACGTCCCGCACATCACTATTGGGGTCCTGCACACGTTCCATGATGTCCTGCGCACCCCTACTGGGGTCCTGCACAGGTTCCATGATGTCCTGCACACTCCTACCGATTTCCAGCACACCCCTACTGGGGTCCTGCACAAGTTCCTTGATGTCCTGCACACTCCTTCTGAGGTCCTGCACACGTTCCATGATGTTCTGCACACCCCTACTGGGCGTCCTGCTTAGGTCCCATGATGTCCTGCACACATTCCATGACGTCCCGCACATCACTATTGGGGTCCTGCACACGTTCCATGATGTCCTGAACACTCCTACTGATTTCCAGCACACCCCTACTGGGGTCCTGCACAAGTTCCTTGATGTCCTGCACACTCCTTCTGAGGTCCTGCACACGTTCCATGATGTTCTGCACACCCCTACTGGGCGTCCTGCTTAGGTCCCATGATGTCCTGCACACATTCCATGACGTCCCGCACATCACTATTGGGGTCCTGCACACGTTCCATGATGTCCTGAACACTCCTACTGATTTCCAGCACACCCCTACTGGGGTCCTGCACAAGTTCCTTGATGTCCTGCACACTCCTACTGAGGTCCAGCACACATTCCATGACGTCCCGCACATCACTATTGGGGTCCTGCATTTGTTCCATGATGTCCTGAACACTCCTACTGAGGTCCTGCACACATTCTGCGATGTCCTGCGCACCCCTACTGGGGTCCTGCACAGGTTCCATGATGTCCTGCACACTCCTACCAAGGTCCTGCACACGTTCCATGATGTCCTGCACACCCCTACTGGGGGTCCTGCTTAGGTCTCATGATGTCCTGAACACTCCTACTGAGGTCCTGCACATATAACATTACGAGCTGCACACCTTTATTGGGGTCCTGGACAGGTCCCATGTTGTACTGCACACTCCTACTGATTTCCAGCACACCCCTACTGGGGTCCTGCACAAGTTCCTTGATGTCCTGCACGCTCCTTCTGAGGTCCTGCACACGTTCCATGATGTCCTGCACACCCTTACTGAGCGTCCTGCTTAGGTCCCATGATGTCCTGAACACTCCTACTGAGGTCCTGCACACATTCTGCGATGTCCTGCGCACCCCTACTGGGGTCCTGCACAGGTTCCATGATGTCCTGCACACTCCTACTGATTTCCAGCACACCCCTACTGGGGTCCTGCACAAGTTCCTTGATGTCCTGCACACTCCTTCTGAGGTCCTGCACACGTTCCATGATGTCCTGCACACCCCTACTGAGCGTCCTGCTTAGGTCCCATGATGTCCTGCACACTCCTACTGAGGTCCAGCACACATTCCATGACGTCCCGCACATCCCTATTGGGGTCCTGCACACGTTCCATGATGTCCTGAACACTCCTACTGAGGTCCTGCACACATTCTGCGATGTCCTGCGCACCCCTACTGGGGTCCTGCACAGGTTCCATGATGTCCTGCACACTCCTACTGATTTCCAGCACACCCCTACTGGGGTCCTGCTTAGGTCCCATGATGTCCTGAACACTCCTACTGAGGTCCTGCACACATTCTGCGATGTCCTGCGCACCCCTACTGGGGTCCTGCACAGGTTCCATGATGTCCTGCACACTCCTACTGATTTCCAGCACACCCCTACTGGGGTCCTGCACAAGTTCCTTGATGTCCTGCACACTCCTTCTGAGGTCCTGCACACGTTCCATGATGTCCTGCACACCCCTACTGGGCGTCCTGCTTAGGTCCCATGATGTCCTGCACACTCCTACTGAGGTCCAGCACACATTCCATGACGTCCCGCACATCACTATGGGGGTCCTGCACACGTTCCATGATGTCCTGAACACTCCTACTGAGGTCCTGCACACATTCTGCGATGTCCTGCGCACCCCTACTGGGGTCCTGCACAGGTTCCATGATGTCCTGCACACTCCTACTGATTTCCAGCACACCCCTACTGGGGTCCTGCTTAGGTCCCATGATGTCCTGCACACTCCTACTGAGGTCCAGCACACATTCCATGACGTTCCGCACATCTCTATTGGGATCCTGCACACGTTCCATGATGTCCTGAACACTCATACTGAGGTCCTGCACACATTATAATACGTGCTGCACACCTTTATTGGGGTCCTGGACAGGCCCCATGTTGTACTGCACACTCCTACTAAGGTCCTTAAAGGTAGCATACACTCAAAATTGATATCAAATTTATGGAATGAGTCGAAGGTCTGATGCTGTTAATTTTCAGAGATACCGAAAAAACCGAAAAAAAAATCAACCGAAATGAAGATATAAGGGTTCGTTCTATATTAGCCCAGAAGTGGACGAGTTGTACCGCATTGGCTGAAATAGCGGAGCTAGCGACGAATTTGTTGGGATAACGACGCTAATGTACTCGTACGGCCCTTTCCGGAACGCTTAGGCCGTTAGAAGCGGAAAAAATGAGCCAAACTGACCGTAATCGGGCATTGAACATTTGTATTGAGGGGCGGAACCCGTATCGATGGGCGTGGAAAGAGTGATTTTGTGACTCAGTACGGCTCAAACACGGCCATTTTAACTCGTTTTCAACTCTTCCAACTTCGTGAGGGCTCTTCTAGGGCCCCTAAGGCCCCCGTCATAGTCGGTGGATCTACTGAGTCCCACCCGGTCGATACGCATCAAATTCGTGGAAAACGGGTGGAAAAAAAATCAACCCACTGAGTCCGACTGCGACCGTCTGATGCCCACCGCAATCCCCCCGGTCGATACTGATATTTCTCATGCGTACAGGGGCGGGGCCAATGCACCGACTGAGTCCGACTGAGTCCCACTGAGTCCCACCGAAGTCATCCTCACCGCACCCGGTCGATATAGGTGTTTTTCACGTGATTTGGGTGCATTTTTTTCGGCCGACTGCGACCTGCCGAGTCCCGCCGCATCTCGACTCTCGCCGTCTGCGCTCTGCCCCACGTACTGCTGATACGGAAATCAGATTCAGACATGTTGAAAACAAGAAAAATCAGCCACCAAACACGTTCCGATTCACAGCTGAGGTGATAATCGTCACTATCAATTGCGTGTTTCGCAGAGGAACCGGTTGGTGCTGGGGGCAACCGGACTCAGTGGGACTCAGCAGCTTTTTCCACCCCGGACTCATTCGGACTCAGTCGGACTCAGTGGGACTCAGCAGGTTTTTCGACGAAGTCTGACAGGGGCCTAAGACCCCACTAATGAAGTTATCTCAACAACTTTTGCGAGCGTGTATGCTGCTTTTAACACGTTCCATAATGTCCTGCACACCCCTACTGAGGGTCCTGCAAAGGTCCCATGATGTCCTGCACACGTTCCATGATGTCCTGCACACTCCTACTGGGGTCCTTCGCAGGTTACATGATCTCCTGCACACTCCTACTGGGCTCCTGCATACATTCCATAACGTCCTGCGTACTCCTATCGCGGTCTCGCATAGTCAACCGACACTTCAGCACACCCTGCGACGCCTTCTTATCGATGGTGCGCATGGAACGAACACACGCTGCGCTCAAAGCATCCCTCCCGCACAGCGTCCTCTTCCGAGCCGGACGTTTAGACCACCCTAGAGAGCAAGGTATTTATACGGAGTCTCTAAGAAAACATTGACTGATAACGAAAAAACCCGTCATTGTTATAAACTAATCTTTAGAGGCCGGTTTCCAAGCTTGAACCGCCCGTCAGGGGCCCAGAAGTCATTATGGTGAGTTCTACCAATCATTTTCGGCGTTCCCGTGGCCGATTACCTATAGCCACGAATTTTCAAGCGATTTGGTCCACGCCACGCCTCCCAAAAAAATGGAATTCGACGGACGGAGGGTGAGGCGGAGGTGGAGAACGTTTTTGCGTATTTTGAGAGGTCATAACTTTAGAAAGCGGGGACCAGTTAGGATGAAAATCTGCACACATATGTAAATTCTTACAGCGCATCGAATGGCGTACAGCTCATACCTCTTGTGACGGTATGAATAGGTGATCTCATTGTAGGGCATCCGCGCGGGAAGAGATCAAGGCCAAATCCTGATGAGCGCTTCGCGCGCACCACAAGTAATGGCAACAGCAAAGCACTCAAGCTTGTAGTTAATAGAATATGTAGGAGCAGTTCAGACTCTGACGGAATACTGGTTCATGTGTCTCTATGTCTAAACCGCACTCAATAGAGAGTTGGCTGAGTACGAAAAAAATACTGCTGCTACTAATGTAGGGGAAAAAGGTGCGAAACGTCCAAAGTTGGCTACAAAAACGTCTTTTGCCAATAACTTGCCTAAAAGTGCTCCAATCCAATTCTTGAATGAAACCATTCTCTTCATCTCGACCTATTGGTTCCAACTATATTAGGAAACTCCGTGAAACGTTACGAGGAAACCGGTTTTTAGGCAAACTTGTTTCATCATGCGATAACTTGTAAATTCGCGCGCGGTGATTTGCGGAAAGAAGCAACCGCGCGCTAATTTACACGCTGTCACATGACGAAACAACTATGCCCAGAAAGGGACTTCTCGTAAAGTTTTCCGGACTTTCCTAATATGACTGGAACCAATAGATCGCGCTGAAGAGGATAGTTTTGTCAAAATTTAGATTGCTGCATTTTAACCCATTCACGACCACGTGTCTCACCGATGGGACACGTTTTTCAAAAATCGATTTCTCCGCTGCAAGAAGGAACGTACAAACCTACATATGACCAAAGCATTGACCTACCTTAGATTTGAATACAAACCTCGTGGTCCGCCGGTAGGCCAAACGCAACGACGGATTTGGACCTTTTCAGAAATATCGTTAGTTGAGGTGAGAGAAAAAGCGCCTGTGTGGCCATTTCAGAAGCAACTTTTTATTTCTTTTTTGTTCTATTGCTACATTTTATGTTTAAACGAGACATATATCGTTTGACACTTGTTTACTCTTCTCGAAACGTTGCAACTTATTTGACCGTATTGCGGTTTCGAGGTGTTGTTCTTACAAAACGAGAGGGCGTTGGGATCTCAAACCGTGATAATGTTCCTTCAGCGTTACTAGCTACTATTTGAAGAGAAAAGAGAAAAAGCAATCACCCGTAGAACGCTAATCAAGCTGGTGTGTCCCACCGGTGGGACACGGTATACGGTGAGGCAATATTGCATACAGTCGTGAATGGGTCAAACAAGTTATAGGCAAAAGACGCTTTTGTTAAAAACTTTGCCCATTTCAACCATTTTTCCCCATCTTAGCAACAGTATAGTATATCAGTTTTCAGTGAGCCTCTAATGTCGAGTGGTTTCAGATATGACAACGAAAAGAACCTGTTGGCAAAAGCGGAGTCGGAGAATCAATTGCGTCGCCGGTATGTACATCAGGTGGGAAATTCAATTCTGTCTCAAGTTTGGGACCTTTGTACCCACCGTGAGCAAAAGTATGGGTGCTCGAATGAAGCTGCTAAGGGAATTATTGGGCACTACCCACTCTCAGGACGGCACCCCTCGGCGAAGTTGAAGACAGGTCGAGTTAGGTACTCGTTATAGTCGGCCGAAAGCCGGCCGTCCTTGTCCCACCCGGTCGATATGTATGAGAAACACGCAAAACGGGAAGAAATGAATTGATAAAAATCATCCTCAACTTATAAAATTCCTGAAAGTTTAGGTTCCTGGCAAAAGTAGAGATTTGGCATGGCCATTTTTTCGAAAAATTAGAAATTTACTCCGTCAAAAAGGGAAGGTAAAGAAAAATGGGAAAAGTTTTGAATTATTCCTGAGAACGATTTAGCGTAGAATAATTTGATTTTTTGGATATGTAGTGAAATAGTTGACAGTATGATTTGGCAGTCGAGTTTGAACCAACTATTGATAAGAGTTTTGCAAAACGAGAGATCGCATTGCATAAGCTCATCCGTAGAACATATCGAAGCAAAATCACGCATGATATGGAACGAACAGTTGATTTTACTTCACTTAAAGGCAGTGTTCACGATAATCTTCGATTTTGAGATTAATCGCTAAATCGATTGTTTGGCCCCCGAGTAGAACTGAAATGACGAAGAAACCGAGAAAAACGCACCAGAAGGGCACGAAATCCTCAAGTATCAGCCCGCCTCTTAAGTATCAATGGAACTGTTCGTTGTGACAATGAAATCTATTGTGGACCCGCCTTTTGAAATTCTCCATTCTGTGTTGCTCCGTTCTTTCCTTCGGGCTCTAACTAATACTGTTATGCCCAAAATATTCTTCCATTTTCGATTAGTCCCATTTTTTACCGGTGACAACCACCGTGAACATGTTCATCCACCCAGACAACTAGTCCAGGCCATAGAAGAATGTCACTG
Organism: Aplectana chamaeleonis; assembly: GCA_029168955.1. Classification (NCBI taxonomy): domain Eukaryota; kingdom Metazoa; phylum Nematoda; class Chromadorea; order Rhabditida; family Cosmocercidae; genus Aplectana; species Aplectana chamaeleonis. Next base: position 189,610 of record JAPDOI010000651.1, read on the forward strand.
AAATAAGACGAATTATTGCGTTTCTCACCGCTTCTTCGTGATTTTGGTGACACTTGGTAGCCAGCGCATTGTTTTGAGTAGAAAACTCGGTAACGAAAACCATCGTGAACACTGCCTTTAATGCGTGAAGACTGCGGCATTCCAGCTCCCGAACTAGCTTTTACGCCTTATCACGCGTGATTTTGCTTCGATATGTTCTACGGATAAGCTTCTACAATGCGATCTCTCATTTTGCACAACTCTTATCAATAGTTGGTTCAAACTCGACTGCCAAATCATACTTTCAACTATTTCACTACCATTCCCGAAAATCAAATCATTCTACGGCAAATCGTTCCCAGGAACATTTCAAAATTTTTTCCATTTTTCTTTACCTTTCCTTTTTAACGGAGTATATTTCTAATTTTTCGAAAAAATGGCCATGCCAAATCTTTACTTTTGCCAGGAACCTAAACTTTCAGGAATTTCATTTATTTTTCCTTAAGGTTCCCTTTCTAACATGATTTATGCATGGTGGTGTTAGATGAAAGTAATCCCACTGATGCCCTGCCCCCTCCCCACCCCTTCTATGACGTCCTGCGCACTCCAACTGATGGCCTGCACACTTTCTATGACGTTCTGCGCACACCCATTTAGGTACCACACACTTTCTACGGCGTTCTGCGCACACCCATTAGGATCACAAGCACGCTCATGCCGATCATTTTTTCCGCAGGGTTACCGTAACCCTCCTTTAAAAATTTTTCAAGCGTCAGCTTGGATATGAGCACATCGTAATAGCCAACAATCATGTTTGCACAATTTCAACCTCCTCAGCCACTTCCCAGTGGCTTCTCGAAGAGAGCGGTGTGTGAATGAATGCATACCGCTCCTCTGCCCTTTTATACCCCGCATGTTATGAGCCTGTGTTATCGTTCGTTATCATGTTTTGTTCAAGAATGGTTACGGTAGCCCTGCGGAAAAAATGATTGGCATGAGCGTGCTTGTATTTGGGTTCCGCACACTTTTTGCGGCGTCCGGCGCACTCCCACTTGGGTCCCACACACTTTCTACGGCGTTCTGCGCACACCCATTTGGGTCCCGCACACCTTTTACGACGTCCGACGCACTCCCACTTGGGTCCAGCACACTTTCTACGGCGTCCGCGCACTCTCATTTGGGTCCCACACACTACACGGCGTTTTGCGCCCACCCATTTGGGCCCCGCACACTTTCTACGGCGAACGGCGCACTCCCACTTGGGTTCCGCCCACTTTCTACGGCGTCCGGCGCACTCCCACTTGGGTCCCGCCCACTTTTTACGACGTCCGACGCACTCCCACTTGGGTCCCGCACACTTTCTACGGCGTTCTGCGCACACCCATTTGAGTCCCGCACACCTTTTACGACGTCCGACGCACTCCCACTTGGGTCCAGCACACTTTCTACGGCGTCCGCGCACTCTCATTTGGGTCCCACACACTACACGGCGTTTTGCGCCCACCCATTTGGGCCCCGCACACTTTCTACGGCGAACGGCGCACTCCCACTTGGGTTCCGCCCACTTTCTACGGCGTCCGGCGCACTCCCACTTGGGTCCCGCCCACTTTCTACGGCGTCCGGTGCACTCCCACTTGGGTCCCGCCCACTTTTTGCGGCGTCCGGCGCACTCCCACTTGGGTCCCACACACTTTCTACGGCGTACTGCGCACTCCCACTTGGGGCCGCACACTTTCTACTGCGTCTTGCGCACACCCATTTGGGTCCCGCACATTTTTTACGACGTCCGACGCACTCCCACTTGGGTCCAGCACACTTTCTACGGCGTACGCGCACTCTCATTTGGGTCCCACACACTTTACACGGCGTTTTGCGCCCACCCATTTGGGCCCCGCACACTTTCCACGGCGAACGGCGCACTCCCACTTGGGTCCCGCCCACTTTCTACGGCGTCCGGCGCACTCCCACTTGGGGCCCGCCCACTTTCTACGGCGTCCGGCTCACACTCACTTGGGGCCCGCCCACTTTCTACGGCGTCCGGCTCACTCTCACTCGAGTCACGCACACTTTCTACGGCGTCCGGCGCACTCCCACTTGGGGCCCGCCCACTTTCTACGGCGTCCGGCTCACTCTCACTTAGGTCCCGCACACTTTCTACTGCGTCTTGCGCACACCCATTTGGGTCCCGCACAGTTTTTACGACGTCCGACGCACTCCCACTTGGGTCCAGCACACTTTCTACGGCGTCCGGCTCACTCTCAATTGGGTCCCGCACACTTTCTACGGCGTCCGCGCACTCTCATTTGGGTCCCACACATTTTACAAGGCGTTCTGCGCCCAACCATTTGGGCCCTTCACACTTTCTAGGGCGTCCGGCGCACTCCCACTTGGGGCCCGCCCACTTTCTCGGCGTCCGGCGCACTCCCACTTGGGTCCCGCCCACTTTCTACGGCGTCCGCAGCCCTCCCACTTGGGTCCCGCTCACTTTCTACGGCGTCCGGCGCACTCCCACTTGGGTCCCGCCCACTTTCTACGGCGTCCGGCGCACTCCCACTTGGGTCCCGCCCACTTTCTACGGCGTCCGGCGCACTCCCACTTGGGTCCCGCCCACTTTCTACGGCGTCCGGCGCTCTCCCACTTGGGTCCCGCCCACTTTCTACGGCGTCCGGCTCACTCTCATTTGGGTCCCGCCCACTTTCTACGGCGTCCGGCGCACTCCCGCGGGTCCCGCCCACTTTCTACGGCGTCTGGCGCACTCCCACTTGGGTCCCGCCCACTTTTACGACGTCCGACGCACTCCCACGTGGGTCCAGCACACTTTCTACGGCGTCTGGCTCACTCTCAATTGGGTCCCGCACACTTTCTACGGCGTCCGCGCTTTCTCACTTGGGTCCCACACACTTTACACGGCGAGCCGCGCCCGCCCATTTTGGCCCCGCACACTTTCTAGGGCGTCCGGCGCATTCCCCACTTGGGGCCCGCGCACTTTCTAGGGCGTCCGGCGCACTCCCACTTGGATCCCGCCCACTTTCTACGGCGTCCGGCTCACTCTCATTTGGGTCCCGCACACTTTCTACGGCAGCCGGCGCACTCCCACTTGGGTCCCGCACACTTTCTACGGCGTTCTGCGCACACCCATTTGGGTCCCGCTTACCTTTTACGACGTCCGACGCACTCCCACTTGGGTCCAGCACACTTTCTACGGCGTCCGCGCACTCTCATTTGGGTCCCACACTTTACACGGCGTTTTGCGCCCACCCATTTGGGCCCCGCACACTTTCTACGGCGAACGGCGCACTCCCACTTGGGTCCCGCCCACTTTCTACGGCGTCCGGCGCACTCCCACTTGGGTCCCGCCCACTTTCTACGGCGTCCGGTGCACTCCCACTTGGGTCCCGCCCACTTTCTACGGCGTCCGGCGCACTCCCACTTGGGTCCCGCCCACTTTCTACGGCGAACGGCGCACTCCCACTTGGGTCCCGCCCACTTTCTACGGCGTCCGGCGCACTCCCACTTGGGTCGCGCCCACTTTCTACGGCGTCCGCGCACTCTCATTTGGGTCCCACACACTACACGGCGTTTTGCGCCCACCCATTTGGGCCCCGCACACTTTCTACGGCGAACGGCGCACTCCCACTTGGGTTCCGCCCACTTTCTACGGCGTCCGGCGCACTCCCACTTGGGTCCCGCCCACTTTCTACGGCGTCCGGTGCACTCCCACTTGGGTCCCGCCCACTTTTTGCGGCGTCCGGCGCACTCCCACTTGGGTCCCACACACTTTCTACGGCGTACTGCGCACTCCCACTTGGGGCCGCACACTTTCTACTGCGTCTTGCGCACACCCATTTGGGCCCCGCACATTTTTTACGACGTCCGACGCACTCCCACTTGGGTCCAGCACACTTTCTACGGCGTACGCGCACTCTCATTTGGGTCCCACACACTTTACACGGCGTTTTGCGCCCACCCATTTGGGCCCCGCACACTTTCTACGGCGAACGGCGCACTCCCACTTGGGTCCCGCCCACTTTCTACGGCGTCCGGCGCACTCCCACTTGGGGCCCGCCCACTTTCTACGGCGTCCGGCTCACACTCACTTGGGGCCCGCCCACTTTCTACGGCGTCCGGCTCACTCTCACTTGAGTCACGCACACTTTCTACGGCGTCCGGCGCACTCCCACTTGGGGCCCGCCCACTTTCTACGGCGTCCGGCTCACTCTCACTTAGGTCCCGCACACTTTCTACTGCGTCTTGCGCACACCCATTTGGGTCCCGCACAGTTTTTACGACGTCCGACGCACTCCCACTTGGGTCCAGCACACTTTCTACGGCGTCCGCGCACTCTCATTTGGGTCCCACACATTTTACAAGGCGTTCTGCGCCCAACCATTTGGGCCCTTCACACTTTCTAGGGCGTCCGGCGCACACTCCCACTTCTGGGGCCCGCCCACTTTCTCGGCGTCCGGCGCACTCCCACTTGGGTCCCGCCCACTTTCTACCGCGTCCGCAGCCCTCCCACTTGGGTCCCGCTCACTTTCTACGGCGTCCGGCGCACTCCCACTTGGGTCCCGCCCACTTTCTACGGCGTCCGGCGCACTCCCACGTGGGTCCCGCCCACTTTCTACGGCGTCCGGCGCACTCCCACTTGGGTCCCGCCCACTTTCTACGGCGTCCGGCGCTCTCCCACTTGGGTCCCGCCCACTTTCTACGGCGTCCGGCTCACTCTCATTTGGGTCCCGCCCACTTTCTACGGCGTCCGGCGCACTCCCACTTGGGTCCCGCCCACTTTCTACGGCGTCTGGCGCACTCCCACTTGGGTCCCGCCCACTTTTTACGACGTCCGACGCACTCCCACTTGGGTCCAGCACACTTTCTACGGCGTCCGGCTCACTCTCAATTGGGTCCCGCACACTTTCTACGGCGTCCGCGCTTTCTCATTTGGGTCCCACACACTTTACACGGCGATCTGCGCCCACCCATTTTGGCCCCGCACACTTTCTAGGGCGTCCGGCGCATTCCCACTTGGGGCCCGCACACTTTCTAGGGCGTCCGGCGCACTCCCACTTGGATCCCGCCCACTTTCTACGGCGTCCGGCTCACTCTCATTTGGGTCCCGCACACTTTCTACGGCAGCCGGCGCGCTCCCACTTGGGTCCCGCACACTTTCTACGGCGTTCTGCGCACACCCATTTGGGTCCCGCACACCTTTTACGACGTCCGACGCACTCCCACTTGGGTCCAGCACACTTTCTACGGCGTCCGCGCACTCTCATTTGGGTCCCACACACTTTACACGGCGTTTTGCGCCCACCCATTTGGGCCCCGCACACTTTCTACGGCGAACGGCGCACTCCCACTTGGGTCCCGCCCACTTTCTACGGCGTCCGGCGCACTCCCACTTGGGTCCCGCCCACTTTCTACGGCGTCCGGTGCACTCCCACTTGGGTCCCGCCCACTTTCTACGGCGTCCGGCGCACTCCCACTTGGGTCCCGCCCACTTTCTACGGCGAACGGCGCACTCCCACTTGGGTCCCGCCCACTTTCTACGGCGTCCGGCGCACTCCCACTTGGGTCGCGCCCACTTTCTACGGCGTCCGGTGCACTCTTACTTGGGTCCCGCCCACTTTCTACGGCGTCTGGCGCACTCCCACTTGGGTCCCGCCCACTTTTTACGACGTCCGACGCACTCCCACTTGGGTCCAGCACACTTTCTACGGCGTCCGCGCACTCTCATTTGGGGCCCACACATTTTACAAGGCGTTCTGCGCCCAACCATTTGGGCCCTTCACACTTTCTAGGGCGTCCGGCGCACTCCCACTTGGGGCCCGCCCACTTTCTCGGCGTCCGGCGCACTCCCACTTGGGTCCCGCCCACTTTCTACGGCGTCCGCAGCCCTCCCACTTGGGTCCCGCTCACTTTCTACGGCGTCCGGCGCACTCCCACTTGGGTCCCGCCCACTTTCTACGGGGTCCGGCGCACCCCCACGTGGGTCCCGCCCACTTTCTCCGGCGTCCGGCGCACTCCCACTTGGGTCCCGCCCACTTTCTACGGCGTCCGGCGCTCTCCCACTTGGGTCCCGCCCACTTTCTACGGCGTTTTGCGCCCACCCATTTGGGCCCCGCACACTTTCTACGGCGAACGGCGCCCTCCCCCTTGGCTCCCGCCCCCTTTCTACGGCGTCCGGCGCACTCCCACTTGGGGCCCGCCCACTTTCTACGGCGTCCGGCTCACACTCACTTGGGGCCCGCCCACTTTCTACGGCGTCCGGCTCACTCACTTGAGTCACGCACACTTTCTACGGCGTCCGGCGCACTCCCACTTGGGGCCCGCCCACTTTCTACGGCGTCCGGCTCACTCTCACTTAGGTCCCGCACACTTTCTACTGCGTCTTGCGCACACCCATTTGGGTCCCGCACAGTTTTTACGACGTCCGGACGCACTCCCACTTGGGTCCAGCACACTTTCTACGGCGTCCGCGCACTCTCATTTGGGTCCCACACATTTTACAAGGCGTTCTGCGCCCAACCATTTGGGCCCTTCACACTTTCTAGGGCGTCCGGCGCACTCCCACTTGGGGCCCGCCCACTTTCTCGGCGTCCGGCGCACTCCCACTTGGGTCCCGCCCACTTTCTACGGCGTCCGCAGCCCTCCCACTCTGGGTCCCGCTCACTTTCTACGGCGTCCGGCGCACTCCCGCGGGTCCCGCCCACTTTCTACGGCGTCCGGCGCACTCCCACGTGGGTCCCGCCCACTTTCTACGGCGTGTCCGGCGCACTCCCACTTCTGGGTCCCGCCCACTTTCTACGGCGTCCGGCGCTCTCCCACTTGGGTCCCGCCCACTTTCTACGGCGTCCGGCTCACTCTCATTTGGGTCCCGCCCACTTTCTACGGCGTCCGGCGCACTCCCACTTGGGTCCCGCCCACTTTCTACGGCGTCTGGCGCACTCCCACTTGGGTCCCGCCCACTTTTTACGACGTCCGACGCACTCCCACTTGGGTCCAGCACACTTTCTACCGCGTCCGGCTCACTCTCAATTGGGTCCCGCACACTTTCTCCGGCGTCCGGCGCACTCCCACTTGGGTCCCGCCCACTTTCTACGGCGTCCGGCGCACTCCCACGTGGGTCCCGCCCACTTTCTACGACGTCCGACGCACTCCCACTTGGGTCCAGCACACTTTCTACGGCGTACGCGCACTCTCATTTGGGTCCCACACACTTTACACGGCGTTTTGCGCCCACCCATTTGGGCCCCGCACACTTTCTACGGCGAACGGCGCACTCCCACTTGGGTCCCGCCCACTTTCTACGGCGTCCGGCGCACTCCCACTTGGGGCCCGCCCACTTTCTACGGCGTCCGGCTCACACTCACTTGGGGCCCGCCCACTTTCTACGGCGTCCGGCTCACTCTCACTTGAGTCACGCACACTTTCTACGGCGTCCGGCGCACTCCCACTTGGGGCCCGCCCACTTTCTACGGCGTCCGGCTCACTCTCACTTAGGTCCCGCACACTTTCTACTGCGTCTTGCGCACACCCATTTGGGTCCCGCACAGTTTTTACGACGTCCGACGCACTCCCACTTGGGTCCAGCACACTTTCTACGGCGTCCGCGCACTCTCATTTGGGTCCCACACATTTTACAAGGCGTTCTGCGCCCAACCATTTGGGCCCTTCACACTTTCTAGGCCGTCCGGCGCACTCCCACTTGGGGCCCGCCCACTTTCTCGGCGTCCGGCGCACTCCCACTTGGGTCCCGCCCACTTTCTACGGCGTCCGCAGCCCTCCCACTTGGGTCCCGCTCACTTTCTACGGCGTCCGGCGCACTCCCACTTGGGTCCCGCCCACTTTCTACGGCGTCCGGCGCACTCCCACGTGGGTCCCGCCCACTTTCTGCGGCGTGGGGCGCACTCCCACTTGGGTCCCGCCCACTTTCTACGGCGTCCGGCGCTCTCCCACTTGGGTCCCGCCCACTTTCTACGGCGTCCGGCTCACTCTCATTTGGGTCCCGCCCACTTTCTACGGCGTCCGGCGCACTCCCACTTGGGTCCCGCCCACTTTCTACGGCCTGTGGCGCACTCCCACCTGGGTCCCGCCCACTTTACGACGTCCGACGCACTCCCACTTGGGTCCAGCACACTTTCTACGGCGTCCGGCTCACTCTCAATTGGGTCCCGCACACTTTCTACGGCGTCCGCGCTTTCTCATTTGGGTCCCACACACTTTACACGGCGATCTGCGCCCACCCATTTTGGCCCCGCACACTTTCTAGGGCGTCCGGCGCATTCCCACTTGGGGCCCGCACACTTTCTAGGGCGTCCGGCGCACTCCCACTTGGATCCCGCCCACTTTCTACGGCGTCCGGCTCACTCTCATTTGGGTCCCGCACACTTTCTACGGCAGCCGGCGCACTCCCACTTGGGTCCCGCACACTTTCTACGGCGTTCTGCGCACACCCATTTGGGTCCCGCACACCTTTTACGACGTCCGACGCACTCCCACTTGGGTCCAGCACACTTTCTACGGCGTCCGCGCACTCTCATTTGGGGCCCGCCCACTTTCTCGGCGTCCGGCGCACTCCCACTTGGGTCCCGCCCACTTTCTACGGCGTCCGCAGCCCTCCCACTTGGGTCCCGCTCACTTTCTACGGCGTCCGGCGCACTCCCACTTGGGTCCCGCCCACTTTCTACGGCGTCCGGCGCACTCCCACTTGGGTCCCGCCCACTTTCTACGGCGTCCGGCGCACTCCCACTTGGGTCCCGCCCACTTTCTACGGCGTCCGGCGCTCTCCCACTTGGGTCCCGCCCACTTTCTACGGCGTCCGGCTCACTCTCATTTGGGTCCCGCCCACTTTCTACGGCGTCCGGCGCACTCCCACTTGGGTCCCGCCCACTTTCTACGGCGTCTGGCGCACTCCCACTTGGGTCCCGCCCACTTTTTACGACGTCCGACGCACTCCCACTTGGGTCCAGCACACTTTCTACGGCGTCCGCGCACTCTCATTTGGGTCCCACACATTTTACAAGGCGTTCTGCGCCCAACCATTTGGGCCCTTCACACTTTCTAGGGCGTCCGGCGCACTCCCACTTGGGGCCCGCCCACTTTCTCGGCGTCCGGCGCACTCCCACTTGGGTCCCGCCCACTTTCTACGGCGTCCGCAGCCCTCCCACTTGGGTCCCGCTCACTTTCTACGGCGTCCGGCGCACTCCCACTTGGGTCCCGCCCACTTTCTACGGCGTCCGGCGCACTCCCACGTGGGTCCCGCCCACTTTCTACGGCGTCCGGCGCACTCCCACTTGGGTCCCGCCCACTTTCTACGGCGTCCGGCGCTCTCCCACTTGGGTCCCGCCCACTTTCTACGGCGTCCGGCTCACTCTCATTTGGGTCCCGCCCACTTTCTACGGCGTCCGGCGCACTCCCGCGGGTCCCGCCCACTTTCTACGGCGTCTGGCGCACTCCCACTTGGGTCCCGCCCACTTTTTACGACGTCCGACGCACTCCCACTTGGGTCCAGCACACTTTCTACGGCGTCCGGCTCACTCTCAATTGGGTCCCGCACACTTTTTACGGCGTCCGCGCTTTCTCATTTGGGTCCCACACACTTTACACGGCGATCTGCGCCCACCCATTTTGGCCCCGCACACTTTCTAGGGCGTCCGGCGCATTCCCACTTGGGGCCCGCACACTTTCTAGGGCGTCCGGCGCACTCCCACTTGGATCCCGCCCACTTTCTACGGCGTCCGGCTCACTCTCATTTGGGTCCCGCACACTTTCTACGGCGTTCTGCGCACACCCATTTGGGTCCCGCACACCTTTTACGACGTCCGACGCACTCCCACTTGGGTCCAGCACACTTTCTACGGCGTCCGCGCACTCTCATTTGGGTCCCACACACTTTACACGGCGTCTTGCGCCCACCCATTTGGGCCCCGCACACTTTCTACGGCGAACGGCGCACTCCCACTTGGGTCCCGCCCACTTTCTACGGCGTCCGGCGCACTCCCACTTGGGTCCCCCCCACATTCTACGGCGTCCGGTGCACTCCCACTTGGGTCCCGCCCACTTTCTACGGCGTCCGGCGCACTCCCCACTCTGGGTCCCGCCCACTTTCTACGGCGAACGGCGCACTCCCACTTGGGTCCCGCCCACTTTCTACGGCGTCCGGCGCACTCCCACTTGGGTCGCGCCCACTTTCTACGGCGTCCGCTGCACTCTTACTTCGGTCCCGCCGTCTTTCTGCGGCGTCCGGCGCACCCCCACTTGGCTCCCGCCCACTTTTTTCGCCGCCCGGCGCACTCCCACTTGGGTCCAGCACACTTTCTACGGCGTCCGCGCACTCTCATTTGGGTCCCACACACTTTACACGGCGTTTTGCGCCCACCCATTTGGGCCCCGCACACTTTCTACGGCGAACGGCGCACTCCCACTTGGGTCCCGCCCACTTTCTACGGCGTCCGGCGCACTCCCACTTGGGTCCCGCCCACTTTCTACGGCGTCCGGTGCACTCCACTTGGGTCCCGCCCACTTTCTACGGCGTCCGGCGCATTCCCACTTGGGTCCCGCCCACTTTATACGGCGTCCGGCGCACTCCCACGGGTCCCGCCCACTTTCTACGGCGTCCGGTGCACTCCCACTTGGGTCCCGCCCACTTTCTACGGCGTCTGGCGCACTCCCACTTGGGTCCCGCCCACTTTTACGACGTCCGACGCACTCCCACTTGGGTCCAGCACACTTTCTACGGCGTCCGGCGCACTCCACTTGGGTCCCGCCCACTTTCTACGGCGTCCGGTGCACTCCCACTTGGGTCCCGCCCACTTTCTACGGCGTCTGGCGCACTCCCACTCTGGGTCCCGCCCACTTTCTACGACGTCCGACGCACTCCCACTTGGGTCCCGCCCACTTTCTACGGCGTCCGGCGCACTCCCACTTGGGGCCCGCCCACTTTCTACGGCGTCCGGCTCACACTCACTTGGGGCCCGCCCACTTTCTACGGCGTCCGGCTCACTCTCACTCGAGTCACCCACACTTTCTAGGGCGTCCGGCGCACTCCCACTTGGGGCCCGCCTACTTTCTACGGAGTCCGGCTCACCCTCATTTGAGTCCCGCACACTTTCTACGGCGTTTCGCGCACAACCATTTGGGTCCCGCACACTTTTTACGACGTCCGACGCACTCCCACTTGGGTCCAGCACACTTTACACGGTGTTCTGCGCCCACCCATTTGGGCCCCGCACACTTTCAACGGCGAACGGCGCACTCCCACTTGGGTCCCGCCCACTTTCTACGGCGTCCGGCGCACTCCCACTTGGGTCCCGCCCACTTTCTACGGCGTCCGGTGCACTCCCACTTGGGTCCCGCCCACTTTCTACGGCGTCCGGCGCACTCCCACTTGGGTCCCGCCCACTTTATACGGCGTCCGGCGCACTCCCACTTGGGTCCCGCCCACTTTCTACGGCGTCCGGTGCATTCCCACTTGGGTCCCGCCCACTTTCTACGGCGTCTGGAGCACTCCCACTTGGGTCCCGCCCACTTTTTACGACGTCCGACGCACTCCCACTTGGGTCCAGCACACTTTCTACGGCGTCCGGCGCACTCTCATTTGGGCCCCGCACACTTTCTACGGCGAACGGCGCACTCCCACTTGGGTCCCGCCCACTTTCTACGGCGTCCGGCGCACTCCCACTTGGGTCCCGCCCACTTTCTACGGCGTCCGGTGCACTCCCACTTGGGTCCCGCCCACTTTCTACGGCGTCCGGCGCACTCCCACCTGGGTCCCGCCCACTTTCTACGGCGAACGGCGCACTCCTACGTGGGTCCCGCCCACTTTCTACGGCGTCCGGCGCACTCCCACTTGGGTCGCGCCCACTTTCTACGGCGTCCGGTGCACTCTTACTTGGGTCCCGCCCACTTTCTACGGCGTCTGGCGCACTCCCACTTGGGTCCCGCCCACTTTTTACGACGTCCGACGCACTCCCACTTGGGTCCAGCACACTTTCTACGGCGTCCGCGCACTCTCATTTGGGTCCCACACACTTTACACGGCGTTTTGCGCCCACCCATTTGGGCCCCGCACACTTTCTACGGCGAACGGCGCACTCCCACTTGGGTCCCGCCCACTTTCTACGGCGTCCGGCGCACTCCCACTTGGGTCCCGCCCACTTTCTACGGCGTCCGGTGCACTCCCACTTGGGTCCCGCCCACTTTCTACGGCGTCCGGCGCACTCCCACTTGGGTCCCGCCCACTTTCTACGGCGAACGGCGCACTCCCACTTGGGTCCCGCCCACTTTATACGGCGTCCGGCGCACTCCCACTTGGGTCCCGCCCACTTTCTACGGCGTCCGGTGCACTCCCACTTGGGTCCCGCCCACTTTCTACGGCGTCTGGCGCACTCCCACTTGGGTCCCGCCCACTTTTTACGACGTCCGACGCACTCCCACTTGGGTCCAGCACACTTTCTACGGCGTCCGGCGCACTCCCACTTGGGTCCCGCCCACTTTCTACGGCGTCCGGTGCACTCCCACTTGGGTCCCGCCCACTTTCTACGGCGTCTGGCGCACTCCCACTTGGGTCCCGCCCACTTTTTACGACGTCCGACGCACTCCCACTTGGGTCCCCCCCACTTTCTACGGCGTCCGGCCCACTCCCACTTGGGTCCCGCCCACTTTCTACGGCGTCCGGCTCACACTCACTTGGGGCCCCCCCCCTTTCTACGGCGTCCGGCTCACTCTCACTCCAGTCACGCACACTTTCTACGGCGTCCGGCGCACTCCCACTTGGGGCCCGCCCACTTTCTACGGCGTCCGGCTCACTCTCACTTAGGTCCCGCACACTTTCTACTGCGTCTTGCGCACACCCATTTGGGTCCCGCACAGTTTTACGACGTCCGACGCACTCCCACTCTGGGTCCAGCACACTTTCTACGGCGTCCGCGCACTCTCATTTGGGTCCCACACATTTTACAAGGCGTTCTGCGCCCAACCATTTGGGCCCTTCACACTTTCTAGGGCGTCCGGCGCACTCCCACTTGGGGCCCGCCCACTTTCTCGGCGTCCGGCGCACTCCCCCTTGGGTCCCGCCCACTTTCTACGGCGGCCGGCGCACTCCCACTTGGGTCCCGCTCACTTTCTACGGCGTCCGGCGCACTCCCTCTTGGGTCCCGCCCCCCTTCTACGGCCTCCGGCGCCCTCCCCCTTGGGTCCCGCCCACTTTCTACGGCGTCCGGCGCACTCCCCCTTGGGTCCCGCCCACTTTCTACGGCGTCCGGCGCTCTCCCACTTGGGTCCCGCCCACTTTCTACGGCGTCCGGCTCACTCGTTTGGGTCCCGCCCACTTTCTACGGCGTCCGGCGCACTCCACTTGGGTCCCGCCCACTTTCTACGGCGTCTGGCGCACTCCCACTTGGGTCCCGCCCACTTTTTACGACGTCCGACGCACTCCCACTTGGGTCCAGCACACTTTCTACGGCGTCCGGCTCACTCTCTATTGGGTCCCGCACACTTTCTACGGCGTCCGCGCTTTCTCATTTGGGTCCCACACACTTTACACGGCGATCTGCGCCCACCCATTTTGGCCCCGCACACTTTCTAGGGCGTCCGGCGCATTCCCACTTGGGGCCCGCACACTTTCTAGGGCGTCCGGCGCACTCCCACTTGGATCCCGCCCACTTTCTACGGCGTCCGGCTCACTCTCACTTAGGTCCCGCACACTTTCTACTGCGTCTTGCGCACACCCATTTGGGTCCCGCACAGTTTTTACGACGTCCGACGCACTCCCACTTGGGTCCAGCACACTTTCTACGGCGTCCGCGCACTCTCATTTGGGTCCCACACATTTTACAAGGCGTTCTGCGCCCAACCATTTGGGCCCTTCACACTTTCTAGGGCGTCCGGCGCACTCCCACTTGGGGCCCGCCCACTTTCCCGGCGTCCGGCGCACTCCCACTTCGGTCCCGCCCACTTTCTACGGCGTCCGCAGCCTCCCACTTGGGTCCCGCTCACTTTCTACGGCGTCCGGCGCACTCCCACTTGGATCCCGCCCACTCTCTACGGCGTCCGGCGCACTCCCCCTTGGCTCCCGCCCACTTTCTACGGCGTCCGGCGCACTCCCACTTGGGTCCCGCCCACTTTCTACGGCGTCCGGCGCTCTCCCACTGGTCCCGCCCACTTTCTACGGCGTCCGGCTCACTCTCATTTGGGTCCCGCCCACTTTCTACGGCGTCCGGCGCACTCCCACTTGGGTCCCGCCCACTTTCTACGGCGTCTGGCGCACTCCCACGGGTCCCGCCCACTTTTACGACGTCTGACGCACTCCCACTTGGGTCCAGCACACTTTCTACGGCGTCCGGCTCACTCTCAATTGGGTCCCGCACACTTTCTACGGCGTCCGCGCTTTCTCATATGGGTCCCACACACTTTCTACGGCGTCCTGCGCACTCTCATATAGGTCCCGCACACTTTCTACGGCGTCCGCCGTACTCCCACTTGGGTCCCGCACACTTTCTACGACGTCCGGCGTACTCCCACTTGGATCCCGCCCACTTTCTACGGCGTCCGGCTCACTCTCATTTGGGTCCCGCACACTTTCTACGGCAGCCGGCGCACTCCCACTTGGGTCCCGCACACTTTCTACGGCGTTCTGCGCACACCCATTTGGGTCCCGCACACCTTTTACGACGTCCGACGCACTCCCACTTGGGTCCAGCACACTTTCTACGGCGTCCGCGCACTCTCATTTGGGTCCCACACACTTTACACGGCGTTTTGCGCCCACCCATTTGGGCCCCGCACACTTTCTACGGCGAACGGCGCACTCCCACTTGGGTCCCGCCCACTTTCTACGGCGTCCGGCGCACTCCCACTTGGGTCCCGCCCACTTTCTACGGCGTCCGGTGCACTCCCACTTGGGTCCCGCCCACTTTCTACGGCGTCTGGCGCACTCCCACTTGGCTCCCGCCCCCTTTTTCCGACGTCTGGCGCACCCCCTCTTGGGTCCAGCCCGCTTTCTACGGCGTCCGTCTCACTCTCAATTGGGTCCCGCACACTTTCTACGGCGTCCGCGCTTTCTCATTTGGGTCCCACACACTTTACACGGCGATCTGCGCCCACCCATTTTGGCCCCGCACACTTTCTAGGGCGTCCGGCGCATTCCCACTTGGGGCCCGCACACTTTCTAGGGCGTCCGGCGCACTCCCACTTGGATCCCGCCCACTTTCTACGGCGTCCGGCTCACTCTCATTTGGGTCCCGCACACTTTCTACGGCGTCCGGCGCACTCCCATGGGTCCCGCACACTTTCTACGGCGTTCTGCGCACACCCATTTGGGTCCCGCACACCTTTACGACGTCCGACGCACTCCCACTTGGGTCCAGCACACTTTCTACGGCGTCCGGCGCACTCTCATTTGGGTCCCACACACTTTACACGGCGTTTTGCGCCCACCCATTTGGGCCCCGCACACTTTCTACGGCGAACGGCGCACTCCCACTTGGGTCCCGCCCACTTTCTACGGCGTCCGGCGCACTCCCACTTGGGTCCCGCCCACTTTCTACGGCGTCCGGTGCACTCCCACTTGGGTCCCGCCCACTTTCTACGGCGTCCGGCGCACTCCCACTTGGGTCCCGCCCACTTTCTACGGCGAACGGCGCACTCCCACTTGGGTCCCGCCCACTTTCTACGGCGTCCGGCGCACTCCCACTTGGGTCGCGCCCACTTTCTACGGCGTCCGGTGCACTCTTACTTGGGTCCCGCCCACTTTCTACGGCGTCTGGCGCACTCCCACTTGGGTCCCGCCCACTTTTTACGACGTCCGACGCACTCCCACTTGGGTCCAGCACACTTTCTACGGCGTCCGCGCACTCTCATTTGGGTCCCACACACTTTACACGGCGTTTTGCGCCCACCCATTTGGGCCCCGCACACTTTCTACGGCGAACGGCGCACTCCCACTTGGGTTCCGCCCACTTTCTACGGCGTCCGGCGCACTCCCACTTGGGTCCCGCCCACTTTCTACGGCGTCCGGTGCACTCCAACTTGGGTCCCGCCCACTTTCTACGGCGTCCGGTGCACTGTGCACTCCCACTTGGGTCCCGCCCACTTTCTACGGCGTCCGGTGCACTCCCACTTGGGTCCCGCCCACTTTCTACGGCGTCTGGCGCACTCCCACTTGGGTCCCGCCCACTTTTTACGACGTCCGACGCACTCCCACTTGGGTCCCGCACACTTTCTACGGCGTTCTGCGCACACCCATTTGGGTCCCGCACACCTTTTACGACGTCCGACGCACTCCCACTTGGGTCCCGCCCACTTTCTACGGCGTCTGGCGCACTCCCACTTGGGTCCCGCCCACTTTTTACGACGTCCGACGCACTCCCACTTGGGTCCAGCACACTTTCTACGGCGTCCGGCTCACTCTCAATTGGGTCCCGCACACTTTCTACGGCGTCCGCGCTTTCTCATTTGGGTCCCACACACTTTACACGGCGATCTGAGCCCACCCATTTTGGCCCCGCACACTTTCTAGGGCGTCCTGCGCATTCCCACTTGGGGCCCGCACACTTTCTACGGCGTCCGGCGCACTCCCGCCAGGTCCCGCCCACTTTCTACGGCGTCCGGTGCACTCCACGGGTCCCGCCCACTTTCTACGGCGTCTGGCGCACTCCCACTTGGGTCCCGCCCACGTTTTACGACGTCCGACGCACTCCCACTTGGGTCCAGCACACTTTCTACGGCGTCCGCGCACTCTCATTTGGGTCCCACACACTTTACACGGCGTTTTGCGCCCACCCATTTGGGCCCCGCACATTTTCTACGGCGAACGGCGCACTCCCACTTGGGTTCCGCCCTGTTTCTACGGCGTCCGGCGCACTCCCACTTGGGTCCCGCCCACTTTCTACGGCGTCCGGTGCACTCCCACTTGGGTTCCGCCCACTTTCTACGGCGTTCGGTGCACTGTGCACTCCCACTTGGGTCCCGCCCACTTTCTACGGCGTCCGGTGCACTCCCACTTGGGTCCCGCCCACTTTTTACGGCGTCTGGCGCACTCCCACTTGGGTCCCGCCCACTTTTTACGACGTCCGACGCACTCCCACTTGGGTCCAGCACACTTTCTACGGCGTCCGGCTCACTCTCAATTGGGTCCCGCACACTTTCTACGGCGTCCGCGCTTTCTCATTTGGGTCCCACACACTTTACACGGCGATCTGCGCCCACCCATTTTGGCCCCGCACACTTTCTACGGCGAACGGCGCACTCCCACTTGGGTCCCGCCCACTTTCTACGGCGTCCGGTGCACTCCCACTTGGGTCCCGCCCACTTTCTACGGCGTCCGGCGCACTCCCACTTGGGTCCCGCCCACTTTCTACGGCGAACGGCGCTTTCCCACTTGGGTCCCGCCGACTTTCTACGGCGTCCGGCGCACTCCCACTTGGGTCCCGCCCACTTTCTACGGCGTCCGGTGCACTCCCGCGGGTCCCGCCCACTTTCTACGGCGTCTGGCGCACTCCCACTTGGGTCCCGCCCACTTTTTACGACGTCCGACGCACTCCCACTTGGGTCCAGCACACTTTCTACGGCGTCCGGCTCACTCTCAATTGGGTCCCGCACACTTTCTACGGCGTCCGCGCTTTCTCATTT
Organism: Aplectana chamaeleonis; assembly: GCA_029168955.1. NCBI lineage: Eukaryota > Metazoa > Nematoda > Chromadorea > Rhabditida > Cosmocercidae > Aplectana > Aplectana chamaeleonis. Next base: position 207,217 of record JAPDOI010000651.1, read on the forward strand.
GGGTCCCACACACTTTACACGGCGATCTGCGCCCACCCATTTCGGCTCCGCACACTTTCTAGGGCGTCCGGCGCATTCCCACTTGGGGCCCGCACACTTTCTAGGGCGTCCGGCGCACTCCCACTTGGGTCCCGCCCACTTTTTACGACGTCCGACGCACTCCCACTTGGGTCCAGCACACTTTCTACGGCGTCCGCGCACTCTCATTTGGGTCCCACACACTTTACACGGCGTTTTGCGCCCACCCATTTGGGCCCCGCACACTTTCTACGGCGAACGGCGCACTCCCATTTGGGTTCCGCCCACTTTCTACGGCGTCCGACACTCCCACTTGGGTCCCCCCCACTTCCTACGCCGTCCGGTGCACTCCCACTTGGGTCCCGCCCACTTTCTACGGCGTCCGGTGCACTGTGCACTCCCACTTGGGTCCCGCCCACTTTCTACGGCGTCCGGTGCACTCCCACTTGGGTCCCGCCCACTTTCTACGGCGTCTGGCGCACTCCCACTTGGGTCCCGCCCACTTTTTACGACGTCCGACGCACTCCCACTTGAGTCCCGCACACTTTCTACGGCGTTCTGCGCACACCCATTTGGGTCCCGCACACCTTTTACGACGTCCGACGCACTCCCACTTGGGTCCAGCACACTTTCTACGGCGTCCGCGCACTCTCATTTGGGTCCCACACACTACACGGCGTTTTGCGCCCACCCATTTGGGCCCCGCACACTTTCTACGGCGAACGGCGCACTCCCACTTGGGTTCCGCCCACTTTCTACGGCGTCCGGCGCACTCCCACTTGGGTCCCGCCCACTTTCTACGGCGTCCGGTGCACTCCCACTTGGGTCCCGCCCACTTTCTACGGCGTCCGGCGCACTCCCACTTGGGTCCCGCCCGCTTTCTACGGCGAACGGCGCACTCCCACTTGGATCCCGCCCACTTTCTACGGCGTCCGGCGCACTCCCACTTGGGTCCCGCCCACTTTCTACGGCGTCCGGTGCCCTCCCACTTGGGTCCCGCCCACTTTCTACGGCGTCTGGCGCACTCCCACTTGGGTCCCGCCCACTTTTTACGACGTCCGACGCACTCCCACTTGGGTCCAGCACACTTTCTACGGCGTCCGGCTCACTCTCAATTGGGTCCCGCACACTTTCTACGGCGTCCGCGCTTTCTCATTTGGGTCCCACACACTTTACACGGCGATCTGCGCCCACCCATTTTGGCCCCGCACACTTTCTAGGGCGTGCGGCGCAGTCCCACTTGGTGCCCGCACACTTTCTAGGGCGTCCGGCGCACTCCACTTGGATCCCGCCCACTTTCTACGGCGTCCGGCTCACTCTCATTTGGGTCCCGCACACTTTCTACGGCAGCCGGCGCGCTCCCACTTGGGTCCCGCACACTTTCTACGGCGTTCTGCGCACACCCATTTGGGTCCCGCACACCTTTTACGACGTCCGACGCACTCCCACTTGGGTCCAGCACACTTTCTACGGCGTCCGCGCACTCTCGTTTGGGTCCCACACACTTTACACGGCGTTTTGCGCCCACCCATTTGGGCCCCGCACACTTTCTAGGGCGAACGGCGCACTCCCACTTGGGTGCCGCCCACTTTCTACGGCGTCCGGCGCACTCCCACTTGGGTCCCGCCCACTTTCTACGGCGTCCGGTGCACTCCCACTTGGGTCCCGCCCACTTTCTACGGCGTCTGGCGCACTCCCACTTGGGTCCCGCCCACTTTTTACGACGTCCGACGCACTCCCACTTGGGTCCAGCACACTTTCTACGGCGTCTGGCTCACTCTCAATTGGGTCCCGCACACTTTCTACGGCGTCCGCGCTTTCTCATTTGGGTCCCACACACTTTACACGGCGATCTGCGCCACCCATTTTGGCCCCACACACTTTCTAGGGCGTCCGGCGCATTCCCACTTGGGGCCCGCACACTTTCTAGGGCGTCCGGCGCACTCCCACTTGGGTCCCGCCCACTTTCTACGGCGTCCGGTGCACTCCCACTTGGGTCCCGCCCACTTTCTACGGCGTCTGGCGCACTCCCACTTGGGTCCCGCCCACTTTCTACGGCGTCCGGCGCACTCCCACTTGGGTCCCGCCCACTTTCTACGGCGAACGGCGCTTTCCCACTTGGGTCCCGCCCACTTTCTACGGCGTCCGGCGCACTCCCACTTGGGTCCCGCCCACTTTCTACGGCGTCCGGTGCACTCCCACTTGGGTCCCGCCCACTTTCTACGGCGTCTGGCGCACTCCCACTTGGGTCCCGCCCACTTTTTACGACGTCCGACGCACTCCCACTTGGGTCCAGCACACTTTCTACGGCGTCCGGCTCACTCTCAATTGGGTCCCGCACACTTTCTACGGCGTCCGCGCTTTCTCATTTGGGTCCCACACACTTTACACGGCGATCTGCGCCCACCCATTTCGGCTCCGCACACTTTCTAGGGCGTCCGGCGCATTCCCACTTGGGGCCCGCACACTTTCTAGGGCGTCCGGCGCACACCCACTTGGGTCCCGCCCACTTTTTACGACGTCCGACGCACTCCCACTTGGGTCCAGCACACTTTCTACGGCGTCCGCGCACTCTCATTTGGGTCCCACACACTTTACACGGCGTTTTGCGCCCACCCATTTGGGCCCCGCACACTTTCTACGGCGAACGGCGCACTCCCACTTGGGTTCCGCCCACTTTCTACGGCGTCCGGCGCACTCCCACTTGGGTCCCGCCCACTTTCTACGGCGTCCGGTGCACTCCCACTTGGGTCCCGCCCACTTTCTACGGCGTCCGGTGCACTGTGCACTCCCACTTGGGTCCCGCCCACTTTCTACGGCGTCCGGTGCACTCCCACTTGGGTCCCGCCCACTTTCTACGGCGTCTGGCGCACTCCCACTTGGGTCCCGCCCACTTTTTACGACGTCCGACGCACTCCCACTTGAGTCCCACACACTTTCTACGGCGTTCTGCGCACACCCATTTGGGTCCCGCACACCTTTTACGACGTCCGACGCACTCCCACTTGGGTCCAGCACACTTTCTACGGCGTCCGCGCACTCTCATTTGGGTCCCACACACTACACGGCGTTTTGCGCCCACCCATTTGGGCCCCGCACACTTTCTACGGCGTCTGGCGCACTCCCACTTGGGTCCCGCCCACTTTTTACGACGTCCGACGCACTCCCACTTGGGTCCAGCACACTTTCTACGGCGTCCGGCTCACTCTCAATTGGGTCCCGCACACTTTCTACGGCGTCCGCGCTTTCTCATTTGGGTCCCACACACTTTACACGGCGATCTGCGCCCACCCATTTCGGCTCCGCACACTTTCTAGGGCGTCCGGCGCATTCCACTTGGGTCCCGCACACTTTCTACGGCGTCCGGCGCACACCCACTCTGGGTCCCGCACACTTTTTACGACGTCCGACGCACTCCCACTTGGGTCCAGCACACTTTCTACGGCGTCCGCGCACTCTCATTTGGGTCCCACACACTTTACACGGCGTTTTGCGCCCACCCATTTGGGCCCCGCACACTTTCTACGGCGAACGGCGCACTCCCACTTGGGTTCCGCCCACTTTCTACGGCGTCCGGCGCACTCCCACTTGGGTCCCGCCCACTTTCTACGGCGTCCGGTGCACTCCCACTTGGGTCCCGCACACTTTCTACGGCGTCCGGCGCACTGTGCACTCCGCGGGTCCCGCCCACTTTCTACGGCGTCCGGTGCACTCCCACTTGGGTCCCGCACACTTTCTACGGCGTCTGGCGCACTCCCACTTGGGTCCCGCCCACTTTTACGACGTCCGACGCACTCCCACTTGGGTCCAGCACACTTTCTACGGCGTCCGGCGCACTCTCATTTGGGTCCCACACACTTTCTACGGCGTTTGCGCCCACCCATTTGGGTCCCGCACACTTTCTACGGCGAACGGCGCACTCCCCACTTGGGTTCCGCCCACTTTCTACGGCGTCCGGCGCACTCCCACTTGGGTCCCGCACACTTTCTACGGCGTCCGGTGCACTCCCATTTGGGTCCCGCACACTTTCTACGGCGTCCGGTGCACTGTGCACTCCCATTTGGGTCCCGCCCACTTTCTACGGCGTCCGGTGCACTCCCACTTGGGTCCCGCCCACTTTCTACGGCGTCTGGCGCACTCCCATGGGTCCCGCCCACTTTCTACGACGTCCGACGCACTCCCACTTGAGTCCCGCACACTTTCTACGGCGTTCTGCGCACACCCATTTGGGTCCCGCACACTTTTACGACGTCCGACGCACTCCCACTTGGGTCCAGCACACTTTCTACGGCGTCCGCGCACTCTCATTTGGGTCCCACACTTTACACGGCGTTTTGCGCCCACCCATTTGGGCCCGCACACTTTCTACGGCGTCCGGCGCACTCCACTTTGGGTTCCGCCCACTTTCTACGGCGTCCGGCGCACTCCCACTTGGGTCCCGCCCACTTTCTACGGCGTCCGGTGCACTCCCACTTGGGACCCGCCCACTTTCTACGGCGTCCGGCGCACTCCCACTTGGGTCCCGCACACTTTCTACGGCGAACGGCGCACTCCCATTTGGATCCCGCACACTTTCTACGGCGTCCGGCGCACTCCCACTTGGGTCCCGCCCACTTTCTACGGCGTCCGGTGCACTCGCACTTGGGTCCCGCCCACTTTCTAGGGCGTCCGGCGCATTCCCACTTGGGGCCCGCACACTTTCTAGGGCGTCCGGCGCACTCCCACTTGGGTCCAGCACACTTTCTACGGCGTCTGGCTCACTCTCAATTGGGTCCCGCACACTTTCTACGGCGTCCGCGCTTTCTCATTTGGGTCCCACACACTTTACACGGCGATCTGCGCCCACCCATTTCGGCTCCGCACACTTTCTAGGGCGTCCGGCGCATTCCCACTTGGGGCCCGCACACTTTCTAGGGCGTCCGGCGCACTCCCACTTGGGTCCAGCACACTTTCTACGGCGTCTGGCTCACTCTCAATTGGGTCCCTCACACTTTCTACGGCGTCCGGCGCACTCTCATTTGGGTCCCACACACTTTTTTCGGCATTCTGTGCAAACCCATTTGGGTCCCGCACACTTTCTACGGCGTCCGGCGCTTTCCCACTTGGGTCCCGCACACTTTCTATGGCGTCCCGCGCAGTCTCATTTGGGTCCCGCACATTTTCTACGGCGTCCGGGCACTCCCACTTGGGTCCCGCACACTTTCTACGGCGTCTGGCGCACTCCCACTTGGGTCCCGCCCACTTTCTACGGCGTCCGGCGCACTCCCATGGGTCCCGCACACTTTCTACGGCGTCCGGCGCTTTCCCACTTGGGTCCCGCACACTTTCTATGGCGTCCCGCGCAGTCTCATTTGGGTCCCGCACATTTCCTACGGCGTCCGGGCACTCCCACTTGGGTCCCGCACACTTTCTACGGCGTCTGGCGCACTCCCACTTGGGTCCCGCACACTTTCTACGACGTCCGACGCACTCCCACTTGGGTCCAGCACACTTTCTACGGCGTCCGGCTCACTCTCAATTGGGTCCCGCACACTTTCTACGGCGTCCGCGCTTTCTCATTTGGGTCCCACACACTTTACACGGCGATCTGCGCCCACCCATTTCGGCTCCGCACACTTTCTAGGGCGTCCGGCGCACTCCCACTTGGGTCCCGCCCACTTTCTACGGCGTCTGGCGCACTCCCACTGGGTCCCGCCCACTTTTTACGACGTCCGACGCACTCCCACTTGGGTCCCGCACACTTTCTACGGCGTCCGGCGCACTCTCATTTGGGTCCCGCACACTTTACACGGCGTTTTGCGCCCACCCATTTGGGTCCCGCACACTTTCTACGGCGAACGGCGCACTCCCACTTGGGTTCCGCCCACTTTCTACGGCGTCCGGCGCACTCCCCACTTGGGTCCCGCCCACTTTCTACGGCGTCCGGTGCACTCCCACTTGGGTCCCGCCCACTTTCTACGGCGTCCGGTGCACTGTGCACTCCCACTTGGGTCCCGCCCACTTTCTACGGCGTCCGGTGCACTCCCACTCTGGGTCCCGCCCACTTTCTACGGCGTCTGGCGCACTCCCACTTGGGTCCCGCACACTTTTTACGACGTCCGACGCACTCCCACTTGGGTCCCACACACTTTCTACGGCGTTCTGCGCACACCCATTTGGGTCCCGCACACCTTTACGACGTCCGACGCACTCCCACTTGGGTCCAGCACACTTTCTACGGCGTCCGCGCACTCTCATTTGGGTCCCACACTTTCTACGGCGTTTTGCGCCCACCCATTTGGGCCCCGCACACTTTCTACGGCGAACGGCGCACTCCCACTTGGGTTCCGCCCACTTTCTACGGCGTCCGGCGCACTCCCCCTTGGGTCCCGCCCACTTTCTACGGCGTCCGGTGCACTCCCACTTGGGTCCCGCCCACTTTCTACGGCGTCCGGCGCACTCCCACTTGGGTCCCGCCCGCTTTCTACGGCGAACGGCGCACTCCCACTTGGGTCCCGCCCACTTTCTACGGCGTCCGGCGCACTCCCACTTGGGTCCCGCCCACTTTCTACGGCGTCCGGTGGACTCCCACTTGGGTTACGCCCACTTTCTACGGCGTCTGGCGCACTACCACTTGGGTCCGCACACTTTCTACGGCGTTCTGCGCACACCCATTTGGGTCCCGCACACTTTTTACGGCGTCCGACGCACTCCCGCTCGGTCCAGCACACTTTCTACGGCGTCCGCGCACTCTCATTTGGGTCCCACACACTTTCTACGGCGTTTTGCGCCCACCCATTTGGGCCCCGCACACTTTCTCCGGCGTCCGGCGCCCTCCCACTTAGGTTCCGCCCACTTTCTACCGCGTCCGGCGCACTCCCACTTGGGTTCCGTACACTTTCTACGGCGTCCGGCGCACTCCCACTTGGGTCCCGCCCACTTTCTACGGCGTCCGGCGCACTCCCACTTGGGTCCCGCACACTTTCTACGGCGAACGGCGCACACCCACTTGGGTCCCGCCCACTTTCTACGGCGTCCGGGCACTCCCACTTGGGTCCCGCACACTTTCTACGGCGCCCGGCGCACTCCCACTTTGGTCCCGCACACTTTCTACGGCGTCTGGCGCACTCCCACTTGGGCCCACACACTTTCTACGGCGTCCGGCGCACTCCCACTTGGGCCCACACACTTTCTACGGCGTCCGTCGCACTCTTATTTGGGTCCCACACACTTTCTACGGCGTCCGTCGCACTCCCACTTGGGCCCACACACTTTCTACGGCGTCCGGCGCACACCCATTTGGGTCCCGCACACTTTCTACGGCGTCCGGCGCATTCCCACTTGGGTCCCGCACACTTTCTACGGCGTCCGGCGCACTCTCATTTGGGTCCAGCACACTTTCTACGGCGTCCGGGCCCTCCCACTTGGGTCCCGCACACTTTCTACGGCGCCCGGCGCACTCTCATTTGGGTCCCGCACACTTTCCACGGCGTCCGCGCTTTCTCATTTGGGTCCCACACACTTTCTACGGCGTCCGGCGCACACCCATTTGGGTCCCGCATACTTTCTACGGCGTCCGGCGCACTCCCACTTGGGTCCCGCACACTTTCTACTGCGTCCGGCGCACTCCGACTTGGGTCCCGTACACTTTCTACGGCGTCCGGCGCACACCCATTTGGGTCCCGCACACTTTCCACGGCGTCCGGCGCACTCTCATTTGGGTCCCGCCCACTTTCTACGGCGAACGGCGCACTCCCACTTGGGTCCCGCCCACTTTCTACGGCGTCCGGCGCACTCCCACTTGGGTCCCGCCCACTTTCTACGGCGTCCGGTGCACTCCCACTTGGGTCCCGCCCACTTTCTACGGCGTCTGGCGCACTCCCACTTGGGTCCCGCCCACTTTTTACGACGTCCGACGCACTCCCACGTGGGTCCAGCACACTTTCTACGGCGTCCGGCTCACTCTCAATTGGGTCCCGCACACTTTCTACGGCGTCCGGCGCTTTCTCATTTGGGTCCCACACACTTTACACGGCGATCTGCGCCCACCCATTTCGGCTCCGCACACTTTCTACGGCGTCCGGCGCATTCCCACTTGGGGCCCGCACACTTTCTACGGCGTCCGGCGCACTCCCACTCTGGGTCCCGCCCACTTTTTACGACGTCAGACGCACTCCCACTTGGGTCCAGCACACTTTCTACGGCGTCCGCGCACTCTCATTTGGGTCCCACACACTTTACACGGCGTTTTGCGCCCACCCATTTGGGCCCCGCACACTTTCTACGGCGAACGGCGCACTCCCACTTGGGTTCCGCCCACTTTCTACGGCGTCCGGCGCACTCCCACTTGGGTCCCGCCCACTTTCTACGGCGTCCGGTGCACTCCCACTTGGGTCCCGCCCACTTTCTACGGCGTCCGGTGCACTGTGCACTCCCACTTGGGTCCCGCCCACTTTCTACGGCGTCCGGTGCACTCCCACTTGGGTCCCGCCCACTTTCTACGGCGTCTGGCGCACTCCCACTTGGGTCCCGCCCACTTTTTACGACGTCCGACGCACTCCCACTTGAGTCCCACACACTTTCTACGGCGTTCTGCGCACACCCATTTGGGTCCCGCACACCTTTTACGACGTCCGACGCACTCCCACTTGGGTCCAGCACACTTTCTACGGCGTCCGCGCACTCTCATTTGGGTCCCACACACTACACGGCGTTTTGCGCCCACCCATTTGGGCCCCGCACACTTTCTACGGCGAACGGCGCACTCCCACTTGGGTTCCGCCCACTTTCTACGGCGTCCGGCGCACTCCCACTTTGGTCCCGCACACTTTCTACGGCGCCCGGTGCACTCCCACTTGGGTCCCGCCCCCTTTTTCCGGCGCCCGGCGCACTCCCACTTGGGTCCCGCCCGCTTTCTACGGCGAACGGCGCACTCCCACTTGGATCCCGCCCACTTTCTACGGCGTCCGGCGCACTCCCACTTGGGTCCCGCCCACTTTCTACGGCGTCCGGTGCACTCCCACTTGGGTCCCGCCCACTTTCTACGGCGTCTGGCGCACTCCCACTTGGGTCCCGCCCACTTTTTACGACGTCCGACGCACTCCCACTTGGGTCCAGCACACTTTCTACGGCGTCCGGCTCACTCTCAATTGGGTCCCGCACACTTTCTACGGCGTCCGCGCTTTCTCATTTGGGTCCCACACACTTTACACGGCGATCTGCGCCCACCCATTTCGGCTCCGCACACTTTCTAGGGCGTCCGGCGCATTCCCACTTGGGGCCCGCACACTTTCTAGGGCGTCCGGCGCACTCCCACTTGGGTCCCGCCCACTTTTTACGACGTCCGACGCACTCCCACTTGGGTCCAGCACACTTTCTACGGCGTCCGCGCACTCTCATTTGGGTCCCACACACTTTACACGGCGTTTTGCGCCCACCCATTTGGGCCCCGCACACTTTCTACGGCGAACGGCGCACTCCCACTTGGGTTCCGCCCACTTTCTACGGCGTCCGGCGCACTCCCACTTGGGTCCCGCCCACTTTCTACGGCGTCCGGTGCACTCCCACTTGGGTCCCGCCCACTTTCTACGGCGTCCGGTGCACTGTGCACTCCCACTTGGGTCCCGCCCACTTTCTACGGCGTCCGGTGCACTCCCACTTGGGTCCCGCCCACTTTCTACGGCGTCTGGCGCACTCCCACTTGGGTCCCGCCCACTTTTTACGACGTCCGACGCACTCCCACTTGAGTCCCGCACACTTTCTACGGCGTTCTGCGCACACCCATTTGGGTCCCGCACACCTTTTACGACGTCCGACGCACTCCCACTTGGGTCCAGCACACTTTCTACGGCGTCCGCGCACTCTCATTTGGGTCCCACACACTACACGGCGTTTTGCGCCCACCCATTTGGGCCCCGCACACTTTCTACGGCGAACGGCGCACTCCCACTTGGGTTCCGCCCACTTTCTACGGCGTCCGGCGCACTCCCACTTGGGTCCCGCCCACTTTCTACGGCGTCCGGTGCACTCCCACTTGGGTCCCGCCCACTTTCTACGGCGTCCGGCGCACTCCCACTTGAGTCCCGCCCACTTTCTACGGCGAACGGCGCACTCCCATTTGGGTCCCGCACACTTTTTCCGGCGTCCGAAGCACTCCCACTTGGGTCCCGCCCACTTTCTACGGCGCCCGGTGCACTCCTACTTGGGTCCCGCCCACTTTCTACGGCGTCTGGCGCACTCCCACTTGGGTCCCGCCCACTTTTTACGACGTCCGACGCACTCCCACTTGGGTCCAGCACACTTTCTACGGCGTCCGGCTCACTCTCAATTGGGTCCCGCACACTTTCTACGGCGTCCGCGCTTTCTCATTTGGGTCCCACACACTTTCTACGGCGATCTGCGCCCACCCATTTTGGTCCCGCACACTTTCTACGGCGTCCGCCGCATTCCCACTTGGGGCCCGCACACTTTCTAGGGCGTCCGGCGCACTCCCACTTGGATCCCGCCCACTTTCTACGGCGTCCGGCTCACTCTCATTTGGGTCCCGCACACTTTCTACGGCAGCCGGCGCGCTCCCACTTGGGTCCCGCACACTTTCTACGGCGTTCTGCGCACACCCATTTGGGTCCCGCACACCTTTTACGACGTCCGACGCACTCCCACTTGGGTCCAGCACACTTTCTACGGCGTCCGCGCACTCTCGTTTGGGTCCCACACACTTTACACGGCGTTTTGCGCCCACCCATTTGGGCCCCGCACACTTTCTAGGGCGAACGGCGCACTCCCACTTGGGTGCCGCCCACTTTCTACGGCGTCCGGCGCACTCCCACTTGGGTCCCGCCCACTTTCTACGGCGTCCGGTGCACTCCCACTTGGGTCCCGCCCACTTTCTACGGCGTCTGGCGCACTCCCACTTGGGTCCCGCCCACTTTTTACGACGTCCGACGCACTCCCACGTGGGTCCAGCACACTTTCTACGGCGTCTGGCTCACTCTCAATTGGGTCCCGCACACTTTCTACGGCGTCCGCGCTTTCTCATTTGGGTCGCACACCCTTTACACGGCGCGATCTGCGCACACCCATTTCGGCTCCACACACTTTCTAGGGCGTCCGGCGCATTCCCACTTGGGGCCCGCACACTTTCTAGGGCGTCCGGCGCACTCCCATTTGGGTCCCGCCCACTTTCTACGCCGTCCGACGCACTCCCACTTGGCTCTCGCACACTTTCTATGCCGTCCGGCGCACTCTCATTAGGGTCCCACACACTTTACACGGCGTTTTGCGCCCACCCATTTGGGTCCCGCACACTTTCTACGGCGAACGGCGCACTCCCACTTGGGTTCCGCCCACTTTCTACGGCGTCCGGCGCACTCCCACTTGGGTCCCGCCCACTTTCTACGGCGTCCGGTGCACTCCCACTTGGGTCCCGCCCACTTTCTACGGCGTCCGGTGCACTGTGCACTCCCACTCTGGGTCCCGCCCACTTTCTACGGCGTCCGGTGCACTCCCACTTGGGTCCCGCCCACTTTCTACGGCGTCTGGCGCACTCCCACTTGGGTCCCGCCCACTTTTACGACGTCCGACGCACTCCCACTCTGAGTCCCGCACACTTTCTACGGCGTTCTGCGCACACCCATTTGGGTCCCGCACACTTTCTACGGCGTCCGGCGCACTCCCACTTGGGTCCAGCACACTTTCTACGGCGTCCGCGCACTCTCATTTGGGTCCCACACACTTAACGGCGTTTTGCGCCCACCCATTTGGGTCCCGCACACTTTCTACGGCGAACGGCGCACTCCCACTTAGGTCCCGCACACTTTCTACGGCGTCCGGCGCACTCTCACTCGGTTCCCGCGCACTTTCTACGGCGTCCGGCGCACTCCCACTTGGGTCCCGCCCACTTTCCACGGCGTCCGGCGCACTCCTACTTAGGTCCCCCACACTTTCTACGGCGTCCGGCGCACTCCCACTTGGGTCCCGCCCACTTTCTACGGCGTCCGGCGCACTTCCACTCGGGTCCCGCACACTTTCTACGGCGTCCGGTGCACTCCCACTTGGTCCCGCCCACTTTCTACGGCGTCTGGCGCACTCCCACTTGGGTCCCGCCCACTTTTACGACGTCCGACGCACTCCCACTTGGGTCCAGCACACTTTCTACGGCGTCCGGCTCACTCTCAATTGGGTCCCGCACACTTTCTACGGCGTCCGCGCTTTCTCATTTGGTCCCACACACTTTACACGGCGATCTGCGCCCACCCATTTTGGCCCCGCACACTTTCTACGGCGTCCGGCGCATTCCCACTTGGGGCCCGCACACTTTCTACGGCGTCCGGCCCACTCCCCCTTTGGTCCCGCGCACTTTCTACGGCGTCCGGCGCACTCTCATTTGGGTCCCGCACACATTCTACGGCATCCGGCGCACTCCCACTTGGGTCCCGCACACTTTCTACGGCGTTCTGCGCACACCCATTTGGGTCCCGCACACATTCTACGGCCTCCGGCGCACTCCCACTTGGGTCCCGCACACTTTCTACGGCGTCCGCGCACTCTCGTTTGGGTCCCACACACTTTACACGGCGTTTTGCGCCCACCCATTTGGGCCCCGCACACTTTCTACGGCGTCCGGCGCACTCCCACTTGGGTTCCGCACACTTTCTACGGCGTCGGGCGCACACCCATTTAGGTCCCGCACACTTTCTACGGCGTCCGTCGCACTCCCACTTGGGTCCCGCACACTTTCTGCTGCGTCCGGCGCACTCCCACTTGGGTCCCGCACACTTTTTACGACGTCCGACGCACTCCCACTTGGGTCCAGCACACTTTCTACGGCGTCCGGCGCACTCTCAATTGGGTCCCGCACACTTTCTACGGCGTCCGCGCACTCTCATTTGGGTCCCACACACTTTACACGGCGATCTGCGCCACCCATTTGGGCCCCACACACTTTCTACGGCGTCCGGCGCATTCCCACTTGGGTCCCGCACGCTTTCTTCGGCGTGTGGCGCACTCCCACTTGAGTCCCACACACTTTCTACGGCGTCCGTTGCACTTCCACTTGGGTCCCGCACACTTTCTACGGCGTTCGGTGCACTTCCACTTGGGTCCCGCACACTTTCTACGGCGTGTGGCGCACTGTTATTTGGGTCCCACACACTTTTTACGGCGTCCGGCGCACTCCCACTCTGGTTCCGCACACTTCCTACGGCGTCCGGCGCACTCCCACTTTGGGCCCGCACACTTTCTACGGCTTCCGGCGCACTCCCACTCTGGGTCCCGCCCACTTTCTACGGCGTCCGGCGCACTCCCACTTGGGTCCCGCCCACTTTCTACGGCGTCCGGCGCACTCCCACTTGGGTCTCGCACACTTTCTACGGTGTCCGGCGCACTCCCACTTGGGTCCAGCACACTTTCTACGGCGTCCCACGCACTCTCATTTGGGTCCCGCACACTTTCTACGGCGTCCGGCGCACTCTCATTTGGGTCCCACACACTTTACACGGCGATCTGCGCACTCCCATTTCGGGTCCGCACACTTTCTACGGCGTCCGGCGCACTCCCATTTGGGTCCCGCACACTTTCTACGGCGTCCGGCGCACTCCCATTTGGGTCCCGCACACTTTCTACGGCGTCTGGCGCACTCCCATTTGGGTCCCGCCCACTTTTTACGGCGTCCGACGCACTCCCACTTGGGTCCAGCACACTTTCTACGGCGTCCGGCTCACTCTCAATTGGGTCCCGCACACTTTCTACGGCGTCCGGCGCTTTCTCATTTGGGTCCCACACACTTTCCACGGCGATCTGCGCCCACCCATTTCGGCTCCGCACACTTTCTAGGGCGTCCGGCGCACTCCCACTTGGGTCCCGCCCACTTTCTACGGCGTCTGGCGCACTCCCACTTGGGTCCCGCCCACTTTCTACGGCGTGTGGCGCCCTCCCACTTGGGTCCAGCACACTTTCTACGGCGTCCGCGCACTCTCATTTGGGTCCCACACACTTTACACGGCGTTTTGCGCCCACCCATTTGGGCCCCGCACACTTTCTACGGCGAACGGCGCACTCCCACTTGGGTTCCGCCCACTTTCTACGGCGTCCGGCGCACTCCCACTTGGGTCCCGCCCACTTTCTACGGCGTCCGGTGCACTCCCACTTGGGTCCCGCCCACTTTCTACGGCGTCCGGTGCACTGTGCACTCCCACTTGGGTCCCGCCCACTTTCTACGGCGTCCGGTGCACTCCCACTTGGGTCCCGCCCACTTTCTACGGCGTCTGGCGCACTCCCACTTGCGTCCCGCCCACTTTTTACGACGTGCGACGCACTCCCACTTGGGTCCCGCACACTTTCTACGGCGTTCTGCGCACACCCATTTGGGTCCCGCACACCTTTTACGGCGTCCGACGCACTCCCACTTGGGTCCAGCACACTTTCTACGGCGTCCGGCGCACTCTCATTTGGGTCCCACACACTACACGGCGTTCTGCGCCCCCCCATTTGGGCCCCGCACACTTTCTACGGCGTCTGGCGCACTCCCACTTGGGTCCCGCCCACTTTTTACGACGTCCGACGCACTCCCACTTGGGTCCCGCACACTTTCTACGGCGTCCGGTGCACTCCCACTTGGGTCCCGCACACTTTCTACGGCGTCCGGCGCACTCCCCCTGGGTCCCGCCTGCTTTCTACGGCGAACGGCGCACTCCCACTTGGGTCCCGCACACTTTCTACGGCGTCCGGCGCACTCCCACTTGAGTCCCGCACACTTCCTACGGCGTCCGGCGCACCCCGCACACATTCTACGGCGTCCGGCGCCCTCCCACTTGGGTCCCGCACACTTTCTACGGCATCCGGCGCGCTCCCACTTGGGTCCAGCACGCTTTCTACGGCGTGTGGCGCACTCTCATTTGGGTCCCGCACACTTTCTACGGCGTCCGGCGCTTTCTCATTTGGGTCCCACACACTTTCTACGGCGATCTGCGCCCACCCATTTTGGCCCCGCACACTTTCTACGGCGTCCGGCGCATTCCCACTTGGGCCCCGCACACTTTCTACGGCATCCGGCGCCCTCCCACTTGGGTCACGCCCACATTCTACGGCGTCCGGCGCACTCTCATTTGGGTCCCGCACACTTTCTACGGCGTCCGGCGCACTCCCACTTGGGTTCCGCACACTTTCTACGGCGTTCTGCGCACACCCATTTGGGTCCCGCACACTTTCTACGGCGTCCGACGCACTCCCACTTGGGTCCAGCACACTTTCTACGGCGTCCGCGCACTCTCGTTTGGGTCCCACACACTTTACACGGCGTTTTGCGCCCACCCATTTGGGTCCCGCACACTTTCTACGGCGTCCGGCGCACTCCCACTTGGGTCCCGCCCACTTTCTACGGCGTCCGGCGCACTCCCACTTGGGTCCCGCCCACTTTCTACGGCGTCCGGTGCACTCCCACTTGGGTCCCGCCCACTTTCTACGGCGTCTGGCGCACTCCCACTTGGGTCCCACCCACTTTTTACGGCGTCCGACGCACTCCCATTTTGGTCCTCACACTTTCTATGGCATCCGGCGCACTCTCATTTTGGTCCGCACACTTTCTACGGCGTCCGGCGCTTTCTCATTTGGGTCCCGCACACTTTCTACGGCGATCTGCGCACTCCCATTTGGGTCCCACACACTTTCTACGGCGTCCGGCGCACTCCCACTTTGGGTCCCGCACACTTTCTACGGCGTCTGGCGCACTCCCACTTGGCTCCCGCACACTGTCTTCTGCGTCCGGCGCATTCCCACCTGGGTCCGGCACACTTTCTACGGCATCTGGCGCACTCTCAATTGGGTCCCGCACACTTTCTACGGCGTCCGGCGCTTTCCCACTTGGGTCCCGCACACTTTCTATGGCGTCCCGCGCAGTCTCATTTGGGTCCCGCACATTTTCTACGGCGTCCGGGCACTCCCACTTTGGTTCCGCACTCTTTCTACGGCGTCCGGCGCACTCCCACTTTGGTTCCGCACACTTTCTACGGCGTCCGGCGCACTCCCACTTGGGTCCCGCACACTTTCTACGGCGTCCGGCGCACTCCCACTTTGGTTCCGCACACTTTCTACGGCGTCCGGCGCACTCTCATTTGGGTCCCACACACTTTCTACGGCGTCTGCGCACAACCATTTGGGTCCCGCACACTTTCTACGGCGTCCGGCGCACTCCCCACTTGGGTCCCGCACACTCTCTACGGCGTCCTGGCACTCCCACTTTGTTTCCGCACACTTTTTACGGCGTCCGGCGCACTCCCACTCAGGTTCAGCACACTTTCTACGGCGTCCGGCGCACTCTCATTTGGGTCCCACACACTTTCTACGGCGTTTTGCGCCCACCCATTTGGGTCCCGCACACTTTCTACGGCGAACGGCGCACTCCCCCTTTGGTTCCGCCCACTTTCTACGGCGTCCGGCGCACTCCCACTTGGGTCCCGCACACTTTCTACGGCGTCCGGCGCACTTCCACTTGGGTCCCACCCACTTTCTACGGCGTCCGGCGCACTCCCACTTGGGTCCCGCCCACTTTCTACGGCGTCCGGGCACTCCCACTTGGGTCTCGCACACTTTCTACGGCGTCCGGCGCACTCTCATTTGGGTCCCGCAGACTTTCTACGGCGTCCGGCGCACTCTCATTTGGGTCCCGCACACTTTCTACGGCGTCCGGGCACTCCCACTTGGGTCCCGCACACTTTCTACGGCGTCCCGCGCACTCCCACTTGGATCCCACACACGTTCTACGGCGTCCGGCGCACTCCCACTTGGGTCCCGCACACTTTCAACGGCGTCCGGCGCACTCCCACTTTGGGTCCCGCCCACTTTCTACGGCGTCTGCGCACTCCCATTTGGGTCCCGCACACTTTCTACGGCGTCCGGGCACTCCCACTTGGGTCCCGCACAATTTCTACGGCGTACGGCGCACTCTCATTTGGGGCCCGTACACTTTATACGGCGTCCGGCGCCACCTCATTTGGGTCCCGCACAATTTCTACGGCGTCCGGCGCACTCCCATTTGGGTCCCCCACGCTTTCTACGGCCTCCTGCGCGCGCCCCTTTGGGTCCCGCACACTTTCTACGGCGTCCGGCGCACTCCCACTTGGGTCCCGCACACTTTCTACGGCGTCCGGCGCACTCCCACTTGGATCCCGCCCACTTTCTACGGCGTCCGGCTCACTCTCATTTGGGTCCCGCACACTTTCTACGGCAACCGGCGCGCTCCCACTTGGGTCCCGCACACTTTCTACGGCGTCCGGCGCACTCCCACTTGGGTCCCGCCCACTTTCTACGGCGTCCGGTGCACTCCCACTTGGGTCCCGCCCACTTTCTACGGCGTCTGGCGCACTCCCACTTGGGTCCCGCCCACTTTTTACGACGTCCGACGCACTCCCACTTGGGTCCAGCACACTTTCTACGGCGTCCGGCTCACTCTCAATTGGGTCCCGCACACTTTCTACGGCGTCCGCGCTTTCTCATTTGGGTCCCACACACTTTACACGGCGATCTGCGCACACCCATTTGGGTCCGCACACTTTCTACGGCGTCCGGCGCATTCCCACTTGGGTCCCGCACACTTTCTACGGCGTCCGGCGCACTCCCATTTGGGTCCCGCCCACTTTTTACGGCGTCCGCGCACTCCCACTTGGGTCCAGCACACTTTCTACGGCGTCCGCGCACTCTCATTTGGGTCCCACACACTTTACACGGCGTTTTGCGCCCACCCATTTGGGTCCCGCACACTTTCTACGGCGAACGGCGCACTCCCACTTGGGTCCCGCACACTTTCTACGGCGTCCGGCGCACTCCCACTTGGGTCCCGCCCACTTTCTACGGCGTCCGGTGCACTCCCATTTGGGTCCCGCACACTTTCTACGGCGTCCGGTGCACTGTGCACTCCCACTTGGGTCCCGCCCACTTTCTACGGCGTCCGGTGCACTCCCACTTGGGTCCCGCCCACTTTCTACGGCGTCTGGCGCACTCCCACTTGGGTCCCGCCCACTTTCTACGACGTCCGACGCACTCCCACTTGGGTCCCGCACACTTTCTAGGGCGTTCTGCGCACACCCATTTGGGTTCCGCACACCTTCTACGGCGTCCGGCGCACTCCCACTTGGGTCAAGCACACTTTCTACGGCGTCCGGCGGACTCTCATTTGGGTCCCACACGCTTTCTACGGCGTTGTGCGCACACCCATTTGGGTCCCGCACACTTTCTACGGCGTCCTGCGCACTCCCACGTGGGTCCCGCCCACTTTCTACGGCGTCCGGCGCACTCCCATTTGGGTCCCGCCCACTTTCTACGGCGTCCGGTGCACTCCCACTTGGGTCCCCCACGCTTCCTACGGCGTCCGGCGCACCCCCACTTGGGTCCCGCCCGCTTTCTACGGCGTCCGGCGCCTCCCGCACACTTTCTACGGCATCCGGCGCCCTCCCACTTGAGTCGTACACTTTCTATGGCGTCCGGCACACTCCCACTTGGGTCCCGCACACTTTCTACGGCGTCCGGCGCACTGCCACTTGGGTCCCGCCCACTTTTTACGACGTCCGACGCACTCCCACTTGGGTCCAGCACACTTTCTACGGCGTCCGGCGCACTCTCAATTGGGTCCCGCACACTTTCTACGGCGTCCGCGCTTTCTCATTTGGGTCCCACACACTTTCTACGGCGATCTGCGCCCACCCATTTGGGTCCCGCACACTTTCTACGGCGTCCGGCGCATTCCACTTGGGGCCCGCACACTTTCTACGGCGTCCGGCGCACTCCCACTTGGGTCCCGCACACTTTCTACGGCGTCCGGCTCACTCTCATTTGGGTCCCGCACACTTTCTACGGCGTCCGGCGCACTCCCACTTGGGTCCCGCACTTTCTACGGCGTTCTGTGCAAACCCATTTGGGTCCCGCACACTTTCTACGGCGTCCGGCGCACTCCCACTTGGGTCCCGCACACTTTCTATGACGTCCGGCGCACTCTCATTTGGGTCCCACACACTTTTTTCGGCATTCTGTGCAAACCCATTTGGGTCCCGCCCACTTTCTACGGCGTCCGGGCACTCCCACTTTGGTTCCGCACTCTTTCTACGGCGTCCGGCGCACTCCCACTTGGGTCCCGCTTACTTTCTACGGCGTCCGGGCACTCCCACTTGGGTCCCGCCCACTTTCTACGGCGTCTGGCGCTCTCCCACTTGTGTCTCGCACACTTTCTACGACGTCCGACGCACTCCCACTTGGGTCCAGCACACTTTCTACGGCGTCCGGCGCACTCTCAATTGGGTCCCGCACACCTCCTACGGCGTCCGCGCTTTCTCATTTGGGTCCCACACACTTTACGGCGATCTGCGCACACCCATTTGGGTCCCGCACACTTTCTACGGCGTCCGGCGCACTCTCAATTGGGTCCCGCACACCTTCTACGGCGTCCGGGTACTCCCACTTGGGTCCCACTTACTTTTTACGGCGTCCGGGCACTCCCACTTTGGTTCCGCACACTTTCTACGGCGTCCGGCGCACTCTCATTTGGGTCACACACACTTTCTACGGCGTCCGGGCACTCCCAAATCTTTTCCGCACACTTTCTATGGCATCCGGCGCACTCTCATGTGGGTCACACACACTTTCTTCGGCGTCCGGCGCACTCCCACTCGGGTCCCGCACACTTCCTAAGGCCTCCTGCGCACTCCCATTTGGGTCCCACACACTTTCTACGGCGTCCGGCGCACTCTCACTTTGGTCTCGCACACATTCTACGGCGTCCGACGCACTCCCACTTGGGTCCCGCACACTTTCTACGTCGTCCGGTGCACTCGCATTTCGGTCCCGCACACTTTCCACGGCGTCCGCGCTTTCTCATTTGGGTCCCACACACTTTACACGGCGATCTGCGCACTCTCATTTGGGTCCCGCACACTTTCTACGGCGTCCGCGCACTCCAACTTGGGTCCCGTACACTTTCTATGGCGTCCGGCGCACTCTCATTTGGGTCCCGCACACTTTCTACGGCGTCCGGCGCACTCCCACATGGGCCCCGCACACTTTCTACGGCGTCCGGCGCACTCTCATTTGGGTTCCACACACTTTCTAGGACGTTTTGCGCACACCCATTTGGGTCCCGCACACTTTCTACGGCGTCCGGCGCACTCCCACCTGAGTCCCGCACACTTTCTACGGCGTCCGGTGCACTCCTACATGGGTCCCGCACACTTTCTACGACGTCCGACGCTCTCTCATTTGGGTCCCGCACGCTTTCTACGGCGTCCGGCGCACTCCCAATTGGGTCCCGCACGCTTTCTACGGCGTCCGGCGCACTCCCACTTCGGTCCCGCACACTTTCTGCGGCGTCCGGCGCACTCCCACTTGGGTCCCGCACACTTTCTACGGCGTCCGGCGCCCTCTCATTTGGGTCCCACAAACTTTCTACCGCGTCCGGCGCACTCCCACTTGGGTCCCCCCCACTTTCTACGGCGTCCCGCGCACTCTCGTTTGAGTCCCCCCCACTCTCTGCGGCGTCCGGCGCACTCTCATTTGGGTCTCGCACACTTTCTACGGCGTCGTGCGCACTCCACCGCACACTTTCTACGGTGTTCTGCGCACCCCCATTTGCGCCCCCCACACTTTCTACGGCGTCCGGCGCACTCTCATTTGGGTCCCGCACGCCTTCTACGGCGTCCGGCGCACACCCATTTGGGTCCCGCACAATTTCTACGGCGTCCGGCGCACTCCCACTTTGGGTCCCGCCCACTTTCTACGGCGTCCGGCGCACTCCCACTTGGGTCCCGCACACTTTCTACGGCGTCCGGCGCACTCCCACTTGGGTCCCGCCCACTTTCTACGGCGTCCGGCGCACTCCCACTCTGGGTCCCGCACACTTTCTACGGCGTCCGGCGCACTCCCATTTGGGTCCAGCACACTTTCTACGGCGTCCGGCGCACTCTCATTTGGGTCCCGCACACTTTCTCCGGCGCTCGGCGCTTTCTCATTTGGGTCCCGCACACTTTCTACTGCGTTCTGCGCACACCCATTTTATTCCCGCACACTTTCTACGGCGTCTGGCGCACTCTCACTTTGGTCCCACACACTTTCTACGGCGTCCGGGCACTCCCACTTGGGTCCCGCACACATTTTACGGCGTCCGGCGTACTCCCACTTGGGTCCCGCACACTTTCTACGGCGTCCGGGCACTCCCACTTGGGTCCCGAACACTCTCTACGGCGTCTGGCGCACTCTCATTTGGGTCTCGCACACTTTCTACGGTGTCCGGCGCACTCCCACTTGGGTCCCGCCCACTTTCTACGGCATCCGACGCATTCTCATTTGGGTCCCGCACACTTTCTCCGGCGCCTGGCGCTCTCCCACTTGGGTCCCGCACCCTTTCTACGGCGTCTGGCACACTCTCATTTGGGTCCCGCACACTTTCTACGACGTTCGGCGCTTTCTCATTTGGGTCCCACACACTTTCTACGGCGTCCGGCGCACTCCCATTTGGGTCCCGCACACTTTCTACTGCGTCCGGCGTACTCCTACTTGGGTCCCGCATACTTTCTACGGCGTCTGACGCACCACCATTTAGGTCCCGCATATTCTCTACGGCGTCCTGCGCACTTGCACTTGGGTCCCGGACACCTTCTACGGCGCTCCGCGCTCTCCAATTGGGTCCCACACACTTTACACGGCGTCCGGCGCACACCCATTTGGGTCCCGCACACTTTCTACGGCGAACGGCGCACTCCCACTCTGGGTTCCGCCCACTTTCTACGGCGTCCGGCGCACTCCCACTTGGGTCCCGCCCACTTTCTACGGCGTCCGGTGCACTCCCACTTGGGTCCCGCACACTTTCTACGGCGTCCGGCGCACTCCCACTTGGGTCCCGCCCACTTTCTACGGCGTCCGGCGCACTCCCACTTGGGTCCGGCACACTTTATACGGCGTCCGGCGCACTCCCACTTGGGTCCCGCACACTTTCTACGGCGTCCAGCGCACTCCCAGTTGGGCCCTGCACACTTTTTACGGCGTCCGTCGCACTCTCATTCGGGTCTCACACACTTTCTACGGCGTCCGGCGCACTCCCATTTGGGCCCCGCACACTTTCTACGGCGTCCGCGCACTCTCATTTGGGTCCCACACACTTTACACGGCGTCCGCGCCCACCCATTTGGGTCCCGCACACTTTCTACGGCGTCCGGCGCACTCCCACTTGGGCCCCGCACACTTTCTACGGTGTCCGGGCACTCCCACTTGGGTCCCGCCCACTTTCTACGGCGTCCAGCGCACTCTCATTTGGGTCCCGCACACTTTCTACGGCGTCCGGCGCACTCTCACTTGGGTCCCACACACTTTCTACGGCGTTCTGCGCACTCTCATTTGGGTCCCGCACACTTTTTACGGCGTCCGGCGCACTCTCACTTCAGTCCCACACACTTTCTACGGCGTCCGGGCACTCCCACTCGGGTCCCGCACACTTTCTACGACGTCCGGCGCACTCCCACTTGGGTCCCGCACACTTTCTACGGCGTCCGGCGCACTCCCATTTGGGTCCCGCACACTTTCTACGGCGTCCGGCGCACTCCCATTTGGGTCCCGCACACTTTCTACGGCATCCGGTGCACTCTCATTTGGGTCCCGCACACTATCTACGGCGTCCGGCGCACTCCCACTTGGGTCCCGCACACTTTCTAGGGCATCCGGCGCGCTCCCACTTGGGTCCAGCACGCTTTCTACGGCGTGTGGCGCACTCTCATTTGGGTTCCGCACACTTTCTACGGCGTCCGCGCTTTCTCATTTGGGTCCCACACACTTTACACGGCGATCTGCGCACTCCCATTTGGGTCCCGCACACTTTCTACGGCGCCCGGCGCACTCCCACTTGGGTCCCGCACACTTTCTACGGCGTTCTGCGCATTCCCATTTGGGTCCCGCACACTTTCTACGGCGTCCGGCGCACTCCCACTTGGGTCCCGCACACTTTCTACGGCGTCCGGCGCACTCTCATTTGGGTCCCACACACTTTCACGGCGTTTGCGCACCACCCATTTGGGTCCCGCACACTTTCTACGGCGTCCGGCGCACTCCCACTTGGGTCCCGCACACTTTCTACGGCGTCCGGCGCACTCCCACTGGGTCCCGCACACTTTCTACGGCGTCCGGCGCACTCCCACTTGGGTCCCGCCCACTTTCTACGGCGTCCGGTGCACTGCACTCCCACTTGGGTCCCGCCCACTTTCTACGGCGTCCGGCGCACTCCCACTTGGGTCCCGCACACTTTGTACGGCGTCCGGCGCACTCCCACTTAGGTCCCGCCCACTTTCTACGGCGTCCGGCGCACTCCCACTTGGGTCCCGCACACTTTCTACGACGTTCTGCGCACGCCCATTTGGGTCCCGCACACCTTTCTACGGCGTCCGGCGCACTCTCACTTGGGTCCAGCACACTTTCTACGGCGTCCGCGCACTCTCATTTGGGTCCCACACACTTACTACGGCGTTTTGCGCCCACCCATTTGGGTCCCGCACACTTTCTACGGCGTCCGGCGCACTCCCACTTGGGTTCCGCCCACTTTCTACGGCGTCCGGCGCACTCCCACTTGGGTCCCGCCCACTTTCTACGGCGTCCGGTGCACTCCCACTGGGTCCCGCCCACTTTCTACGGCGTCCGGCGCACTCCCATTTGGGTCCCGCCCGCTTTCTACGGCGTCCGGCGCACTCCCACTTGAGTCCCGCACACTTTCTACGGCGTCCGGCGCACTCCCACTTGTGTCCCGCACACTTTCTACGGCGTCCGGCGCACTCCCACTTGGGTCCCGCACACTTTCTACGGCGTCCGGCGCACTCCCACTTGGGTCCCGCACACATTCTACGGCCTCCGGCGCACTCCCACTTGGGTCCCGCACACTTTCTACGGCGTCCGGCGCACTCTCATTTGGGTCCCGCACACTTTCTACGGCGTCCGCGCTTTCTCATTTGGGCCCCACACACTTTCTACGGCGTTCTGCGCACACCCATTTGGGCCCCGCACACATTCTACGGCCTCCGGCGCACTCCCACTTGGGTCCCGCACACTTTCTACGGCGTCCGGCGCACTCCCACTTGGGTCACGCACACTTTCTACGGCGTCAGGCGCACTCTCATTTGGGTCCCGCACACTTTCTACGGCGTCCGGCGCACTCCCACTTGGGTCACGCACACATTCTACGGCGTCCGGCGCACTCTCATTTGGGTCCCGCACACTTTCTACGGCGCCCGGCGCACTCTCACTCGGGTCACACACACTTTCTACGGCGTCCGGCGCACTCCCATTTGGGTCCCGCACACTTTCTACTGCGTCCGGCGTACCCCTACTTGGGTCCCGCATACTTTCTACGGCGTCCGGCGCACTCCCACTTGGGTCCCGCACACTTTATACGGCGTCCGGCGCACTCCCACTTTAGTCCCGCCCACTTTCTACGGCGTCCGGCGCACTCCCACTTGGGTCCCGCACACTTTCTACTGCGTCCGACGCACTCCCACTTGGGTCCAGCACACTTTCTACGGCGTCCGGCTCACTCTCATTTGGGTCCCGCACACTTTCTACGGCGTCCGCGCTTTCTCATTTGGGTCCCACACACTTTACACGGCGATCTGCGCACTCCCATTTGGGTCCCGCACACTTTCTACGGCGTCCGGAGCACTCCCACTTGGGTCCTGCACACTTTTTACGGCGTCCGGCGCACTCCCACTTGGGTCCCGCACACTTTCTACGGCGTCTTGCGCACTTCCACTTGGGTCCCGCATATTCTCTACGGCGTCTTGCGCACTCCCACTTGGGTCCCGCACACTTTCTACGGCGTCTGGCGCTCTCCCACTTGGGTCCCGCACACTTTCTACGGCGTCTGGCGCACTACCACTTGGGTCCCGCACACTTTCTATGGCGTCCGGTGCACTCCCGCTTGGGTCCCGCACACTTTCTACGGCGTCTGGCGCACTCCCACTTGGGTTACGCCCACTTTCTACGGCGTCTGGCGCACTCCCACTTGGGTTACGCCCACTTTCTACGGCGTCTGGCGCACTACCACTTGGGTCCCACACACTTTCTACGGCGTCAGGCTCACTCTCAATTGGGTCCCGCACACTTTCTACGGCGTCCGCGCACTCTCATTTGGGTCCCACACACTTTACACGGCGTTCTGCACCCACCCATTTGGGCCCCGCACACTTTCTAGGGCGTCCGGCGCATTCCCACCTGGGGCCCGCACACTTTCTACGGCGTCCGGCGCACTCCCACTTGGGTCCCGCACCCTCTACGGCGTCCGGTGCACTCCCACTTGGGTCCCGCACACTTTCTACGGTGTCCGGCGCACTCTCGTTTGGGTCCCGCACACTTTCTACGGCGTCCGGCTCACACCCATTTGGGTCCCGCACACTCTCTACGGCGTCCGGCGCACTCCCACTTGGGTCCCGCACACTTTCTACGGCGTCCGGCGCACTCCCACTTGGGTCCCGCACACTTTCTACGGCGTCCGGCGCACTCCCACTTGGGTCCCGCCCACTTTCTACGGCGTCCGGCGCACGCACTCCCACTTGGGTCCCGTACACTTTCTACGGCGTCCGGTGCACTCCCGCTTGGGTCCCGCGCACTTTCTACGGCGTTCGGCGCACTCCCACTTGGGTCCCGCCCACTTTCTACGGCGTCCGGCGCACTCCCACTTGGGTCCCGCGCACTTTCTACGGCGTTCTACGCACACCCATTCGGGTCCCGCACACACTTTAGGGCGCCCGGCGCACTCCCACTTGGGTCCAGCACACTTTCTACGGCGTCCGGCGCACTCTCATTTGGGTCCCACACACTACACGGCGTTTTGCGCCCACCCATTTGGGTCCCGCACACTTTCTACGGCGAACGGCGCACTCCCACTTGGGTCCCGCCCACTTTCTACGGCGTCCGGCGCACTCCCACTTGGGTCCCGCCCACTTTCTACGGCGTCCGGTGCACTCCCATTTGGGTCCCGCCCACTTTCTACGGCGTCCGGCGCACTCCCACTTGGGTCCCGCCCACTTTCTACGGCGAACGGCGCTTTCCCACTTGGGTCCCGCCCACTTTCTACGGCGTCCGGCGCACTCCCACTTGGGTCCCGCCCACTTTCTACGGCGTCCGGTGCACTCCCACTTGGGTCCCGCCCACTTTCTACGGCGTCTGGCGCACTCCCACTTGGGTCCCGCCCACTTTCTACGGCGTCCGGTGCACTCCCACTTGGGTCCCGCCCACTTTTTACGACGTCCGACGCACTCCCACTTGGGTCCAGCACACTTTCTACGGTGTCCTACGCACTCTCATTTGGGTCCCGCACACTTTCTACGGCGTTGTGCGCCCACCCATTTGGGTCCCGCACACTTTCTACGGGGTCCGGCGCACTCCCTTGTTGAGTCCCGCACACTTTCTATGGCGTCCGGCGCACTCCCACTTGGGTCCCGCACACTTTCTACGGCGTCCGACGCTCTCTCATTTGGGTCCCGCACACTTTCTACGGCGTCCGGCGCATTCCCACGTGGGTCTCGCACACTTTCTACGGTGTCCGGCTCACTCTCATTTGGGTCCCACACACTTTCTAGGGCGTTCTGCGCACACCCATTTGGGTCCCGCACACTTTCTACGGCGTCCGGCGCACTCCCACTTGGGTCCCGCACACTTTCTACGGCGTTCTGCGCACGCCCATATGGGTCCCGCACACTTTCTACGGCGTCCGGCGCACTCCCACTTGAGTCCCGCACACTTTCTACGGCGTCCGACGCTCTCTCATTTGGGCCCCGCACACATTCTACGGCGTCCGGCGCCCACCCATTTGGGTCCCACACACTTTCTCCGGCGTCCGCCGCACTCTAACTTGGGACCCGCCCACTTTCTACGACGTTCGGCGCACTCTCATTTGGGTCCCGCACACTTTATCCGGCGTCCGGCGCACTCCCACGTGGGTCCCGCCCACTTTCTACGGCGTCCGGCGCACTCTCATTTGGATCCCGCACACTTTCTACGGCGTCCGGCGCACTCCCACTTGAGTCCCGCACACTTTCTACGGCGTCCTGCGCACTCCCACTTGGGTCCCGCACACTTTCTACGGCGTCCGGCGCACTCCCACTTGGGTTCCGCACACTTTCTACGGCGTCCGGCGCACACCCATTTGGGTCCCGCACACATTCTACGGCCTCCGGCGCACTCCCACTTGGGTCCCGCACACTTTCTACGGCGTCCGGCGCACTCCCACTTGGGTCACGCACACTTTCTACGGCGTCCGGCGCACTCTCATTTGGGTCCCGCACACTTTCTACGGCGTCCGGCGCACTCCCACTTGGGTCCCGCACACTTTCTACGGCGTCCGGCGCACTCCCACTTGGGTCACGCACCCTTTCTACGGCGTCCGGCTCACTCTCATTTGGGTCCCGCACACTTTCTACGGCGTCCGACGCACTCCCACTTGGGTCCACCACACTTTCTACGGCGTCCGCGCACTCTCATTTGGGTCCCACACACTTTACACGGCGTTTGCGCCCACCCATTTGGGCCCCGCACACTTTCTACGGCGAACGGCGCACTCCCACTTGGGTTCCGCCCACTTTCTACGGCGTCTGGCGCACTCCCACTTGGGCCCCGCCCACTTTCTACGGCGTCCGGTGCACTCCCACTTGGGTCCCGCCCACTTTCTACGGCGTCCGGTGCACTGTGCACTCCCACTTGGGTCCCGCCCACTTTTTACGACGTCCGACGCACTCCCACTTGGGTCCAGCACACTTTCTACGGCGTCTGGCGCACTCCCACTTGGGTCCCGCCCACTTTACGGCGTCCGGCGCACTCCCACTTGGGTCCCGCACACTTTCTACGGCGTTCTGCGCACTCTCATTTGGGTCCCGCACACTTTTTACGGCGTCCGACGCACTCCCACTTGGGTCCAGCACACTTTCTACGGCGTCCGGCGCACTCTCATTTGGGTCCCACACACCACACGGCGTCCGGCGCCCACCCATTTGGCTCCCCCACACTTTCTACGGCCTCCTGCGCACTCCCACGTGGGTCCCGCCCACTTTCTACGGCGTCCGGCGCACTCCCACTTGGGTCCCGCACACTTTCTATGGCGTCCGACGCACTCCCACTTGGGTCCCGCACACTTTCTACGGCGTCCGGCGCACTCCCACTTGGGCCCGCCCACTTTCTACGGCGTCCGGCGCACTCCCACTTGGGTCCCGCCCACTTTCTACGGCGTCCGGCGCCCTCCCACTTGGGTCCCGCCCACTTTCTACGGCGTCCGGTGCACTCCCACTTGGGTCCCGCCCACTTTCTACGGCGTCCGGCGCACTCCCACTTGGGTCCCGCCCACTTTCTACGACGTCCGGCGCACTCCCACTTGGGTCCAGCACACTTTCTACGGCGTCCGGCTCACTCTCAATTGGGTCCCGCACACTTTCTACGGCGTCCGGCGCTTTCTCATTTGGGTCCCACACACTTTACACGGCGATCTGCGCCCACCCATTTTGGTCCCGCACACTTTCTACGGCGTCCGGCGCATTCCCATTTGGGTCCCGCACACTTTCTACGGCGTCCGGCGCACTCCCACTTGGGTCCCGCACACTTTCTACGGCGTCCGGCTCACTCTCATTTGGGTCCCGCACACTTTCTACGGCGTCCGGCGCGCTCGCACTTGGGTCCCGCACACTTTCTACGGCGTTCTGCGCACACCCATTTGGGTCCCGCACACTTTCTACGGCGTCCCGCGCACTCCCACTTGGGTCCAGCACACTTTCTACGGCGTCCGGCGCACTCTCACTTGGGTCCCGCACACTTTCTGTGTCGTTCGGCGCACTCTCATTTGGGTCCCGCACACTTTCTACGGCAACCGGCGCGCTCCCACTTGGGTCCCGCACACTTTCTACGGCGTCCGGCGCACTCCCACTTGGGTCCCGCCCACTTTCTACGGCGTCCGGTGCACTCCCACTTGGGTCCCGCCCACTTTCTACGGCGTCTGGCGCACTCCCACTTGGGTCCCGCCCACTTTTTACGACGTCCGACGCACTCCCACTTGGGTCCAGCACACTTTCTACGGCGTCCGGCTCACTCTCAATTGGGTCCCGCACACTTTCTACGGCGTCCGCGCTTTCTCATTTGGGTCCCACACACTTTACACGGCGATCTGCGCCACCCATTTTGGCCCCACACACTTTCTAGGGCGTCCGGCGCATTCCCACTTGGGGCCCGCACACTTTCTAGGGCGTCCGGCGCACTCCCACTTGGGTCCCGCCCACTTTCTACGGCGTCCGGTGCACTCCCACTTGGGTCCAGCACACTTTCTACGGCGTCCGCGCACTCTCATTTGGGTCCCACACACTTTACACGGCGTCCGACGCACTCCCATTTGGGTCCCGCACACTTTCTACGGCGTCCGGCGCACTCCCATTTGGGTCCCGCACACTTTCTACGGCGTCCGGCGCACTCCCACTTGGGTCCCGCCCACTTTCTACGGCGTCCGGTGCACTCCCACTTGGGTTCCACCCACTTTCTACGGCGTCCGGCGCACTCCCACTTGGGTCCCGCCCACTTTCTACGGCGTCCGGTGCACTCCCACTTGGGTCCCGCCCACTTTCTACGGCGTCCGGTGCACTGTGCACTCCCACTCTGGGTCCCGCCCACTTTCTACGGCGTCCGGTGCACTCCCACTTGGGTCCCGCCCACTTTCTACGGCGTCTGGCGCACTCCCACTTGGGTCCCGCCCACTTTCTACGACGTTCTGCGCACACCCATTTGGGTCCAGCACACTTTCTACGGCGTCCGCGCACTCTCATTTGGGTCCCACACACTACACGGCGTTTTGCGCCCACCCATTTGGGCCCCGCACACTTTCTACGGCGAACGGCGCACTCCCACTTGGGTTCCGCCCACTTTCTACGGCGTCCGGCGCACTCCCACTTGGGTCCCGCCCACTTTCTACGGCGTCCGGTGCACTCCCACTTGGGTCCCGCCCACTTTCTACGGCGTCCGGCGCACTCCCACTTGGGTCCCGCCCGCTTTCTACGGCGAACGGCGCACTCCCACTTGGATCCCGCCCACTTTCTACGGCGTCCGGCGCACTCCCACTTGGGTCCCGCCCACTTTCTACGGCGTCCGGTGCACTCCCACTTGGGTCCCGCCCACTTTCTACGGCGTCCGGCGCACTCCCACTAGGGTCGCGCACACTTTCCACGGCGTCCGGCGCACTCTCATTTGGGTCCCGCACACTTTCTACGGCGTCCGGCGCACTCTCAGTGGGTCCCGCACACTTTCTGCGGCGTCTGGCGCACTCCCATTTGGGTCCCGCACACTTTCTACGGCGTCCGGTGCACTCCCACTTGGGTCCCCACTTCTACGGCGTCCGGCGCACTCTGGGTCCCGCACACTTTCTACGGCGTCCGGCGCACTCCCACTCTGGGTCCCGCCCACTTTCTACGGCGTCCGGTGCACTCCCACTTGGGTCCCGCCCACTTTCTACGGCGTCGCACCGGTGCACTTTCTACGGCGTCCGGCGCACTCCCACTTGGGTCCCGCCCACTTTTACGACGTCCGACGCACTCCCACTTGGGTCCAGCACACTTTCTACGGCGTCCGGCTCACTCTCAATTGGGTCCCGCACACTTTCTACGGCGTCCGCGCTTTCTCATTTGGTCCCACACACTTTACACGGCGATCTGCGCCCACCCATTTTGGCCCCGCACACTTTCTACGGCGTCCGGCGCATTCCCACTTGGGGCCCGCACACTTTCTACGGCGTCCGGCGCACTCCCACTTGGATCCCGCCCACTTTCTACGGCGTCCGGCGTACTCCCACTTGGGTCTCACACAATTACTATGGCGTCCGGCGCACTCCCACGTGGGTCATGCACACTTTCTACGGCGTCCGGCGCACTCTCATTTGGGTCCCGCACACTTCTACGGCGTCCGGCGCACTCCCACTTAGGTCCCGCACACTTTTTACGTTGTCCGGCGCACTCCCACTTGGGTCCCGCACACTTTCTACGGCATCCGACGCACTCTCGTTTGGGTCCCGCACACTTTCTACGGCGTCTGGCGCACTCACACTTCGGTCCCACACACTTTCTACGGCGTCCGACGCACTCCCACTTGGGTCCCGCACACTTTCTACGGCGTTCTGGGCACAACCATTTGGGTCCCGCACACTTTCTACGGCGTCCGGGCACTCCCACTTGGATCCCACACACGTTCTACGGCGTCCGGCGCACTCCCACTTGGGTCCCGCACACTTTCTACGGCGTCCGGCGCACTCCCATTTGGGTCCCGCTCACTTTCTACGGCGTCCGGCGCACTCCCACTTGGGTCCCGCACACTTTCTACGGCGTCCGCGCACTCCACTTGGGTCCCGCACACTTTCTACGGCGTCTGGCGCACTCCCATTTTGGGTCCCGCACACTTTCTACGGCGTCCGGCGCACTCCCACTTGGGTCCCGCACACTTTCTACGGCGTCCGGCGCACTCACGGGTCCCGCCCACTTTCTACGGCGTCCGGCTCACTCCCATTTGGGTCCCGCACACTTTCTACGGCGTCCGGCGCACTCCATGGGTCCCGCACACTTTCTACGGCGTCCGGCGCACTCCCACTCTGGGTCCCGCCCACTTTCCACGGCGTCCGGTGCACTCCCACTTGGGTCCCGCCCACTTTCTACGGCGTCCGGCGAACTCCCACTTGGGTCCCGCACACTTTCTGCGCCGTCCGGCGCACTCCCACTTGGGACCCGCCCACTTTCTACGGCGTCCGGCGCACTCCCACTTGGGTCCCGCACACTTTCTACGGCGTCCGGCGCACTCTCATTCGGGTCCCACACACTTTACACGGCGTCTTGCGCACACCCATTTGGGTCCCGCACACTTTCTACGGCGTCCGGCGCACTACCACTTGAATCCCACACACTTTCTACGGCGTCCGGCGCACTCCCACCTGGGGGCCGCCCACTTTCTACGGCGTCCGGCGCCCTCTCACTTGGGTCCCGCCCACTTTCTACGGCGTCCGGCGCACTCCCACTCTGGGTCCCGCACACTTTCTACGGCGTCCGGCGCACTCTCACTTGGGTCCCGCACACTTTCTACGGCGTCCGGCGCACTCCCATTTGGGTCCCGCACACTTTCTACGGCGTCCGGCGCACTCTCACGGGTCCCGCCCACTTTCTACGGCGTCCGGCGCACTCCCCATTTGGGTCCCGCACACTTTCTACGGCGTCCGGCGCACTCCCACTTGGGTCCCGCACACTTTCTACGGCGTCCGGCGCACTCCCACTCTGGGTCCCGCCCACTTTCTACGGCGTCCGGCGCACTCCCACTTGGGTCCCGCCCACTTTCTACGGCGTCCGGGGCCCACCCACTTGGGTCCCGCCCACTTTCTACGGCGTCCGGCGCCCTCCCACTTGGGTCCCGCACACTTTCTACGGCGTCCGGCGCACTCCCACTTCGGTCTCGACCACTTTCTACGGCGTCCTGCGCACTCCCACTTGAGTCCCGCCCACTTTCTACGGCCTCCGGCGCACTCCCACTTGGGTCCCGCACACTTTCTACGGCGTCCGGCGCACTCCCACTTGGGTCACGCACACTTTCTACGGCGTCCGGCGCACTCTCATTTGGGTCCCGCCCACTTTCTACGGCGTCCGGCGCACTCCCACTTGGGTTCCGCACACTTTCTACGGCGTCCGGCGCACTCCCACTTGGGTTCCGCACACTTTCTACGGCGTTCTGCGGGCTCCCATATGGGTCCCACACACTTTCTATGACGTCCAGCGCACTCCCACTTGGGTCCCGCACACTTTCTGCGGAGCCCGGCTCACTCCCACTTGGGTCCCGCCCACTTTCTACGGCGTCCGGCGCACTCCCATTTGGGTCCCGCCCACTTTCTACGGCGAACGGCGCACTCCCACTTGGGTCCCGCCCACTTTCTACGGCGTCCGGCGCACTCCCCACTTGGGTCCCGCCCACTTTCTACGGCGTCCGGTGCACTCCCACTTGGGTCCCGCCCACTTTCTACGGCGTCTGGCGCACTCCCACTTGGGTCCCGCCCACTTTTACGACGTCCGACGCACTCCCACTTGGGTCCAGCACACTTTCTACGGCGTCCGGCTCACTCTCAATTGGGTCCCGCACACTTTCTACGGCGTCCGCCCCCTCTCATTTGGGTCCCACACCCTTTACCCGGCGTTCTGCACCCACCCTTTTGGGCCCCGCACACTTTCTAGGGCGTCCGGCGCACTCCCACCTGGGGCCCGCACACTTTCTACGGCGTTCTGCGCACTCCCACTTGGATCCTGCCCACTTTGTACGGCGGCCGGGCCACTCGCACTTGGCTCCCGCACACTTTCTACGGCGTTCTGGCGCACTCCCATTTGGGTCCCGCACACTTTTTACGGCGTCCGACGCACTCCCACTTGGGTCCAGCACACTTTCTACGGCGTCCGCGCACTCTCATTTGGGTCCCATACACTACACGGCGTTTTGCGCCCACCCATTTGGGCCCCGCACACTTTCTACGGCGTGCGGCGCATTCCCACTTGGGGCCCGCCCACTTTCTACGGCGTCCGGCGCACTCCCACTCTGGGTCCCGCCCACTTTCTACGGCGTCCGGTGCACTCCCACTTGGGTCCCGCCCACTTTCTACGGCGTCTGGCGCACTCCCACTTGGGTCCCGCCCACTTTTTACGACGTCCGACGCACTCCCACTTGGGTCCAGCACACTTTCTACGGCGTCCGGCTCACTCTCAATTGGGTCCCGCACACTTTCTACGGCGTCCGCGCTTTCTCATTTGGGTCCCACACACTTTACACGGCGATCTGCGCCACCCATTTTGGCCCCGCACACTTTCTAGGGCGTCCGGCGCATTCCCACTTGGGGCCCGCACACTTTCTAGGGCGTCCGGCGCACTCCCACTTGGGTCCCGCCCACTTTCTACGGCGTCCGGTGCACTCCCACTTGGGTCCCGCCCACTTTCTACGGCGTCTGGCGCACTCCCACTTGGGTCCCGCCCACTTTTTACGACGTCCGACGCACTCCCACTTGGGTCCAGCACACTTTCTACGGCGTCCGCGCACTCTCATTTGGGTCCCACACACTTTACACGGCGTTTTGCGCCCACCCATTTGGGCCCCGCACACTTTCTACGGTGAACGGCGCACTCCCACTTGGGTTCCGCCCACTTTCTACGGCGTCCGGCGCACTCCCACTTGGGTCCCGCCCACTTTCTACGGCGTCCGGTGCACTCCCACTTGGGTCCCGCCCACTTTCTACGGCGTCCGGTGCACTGTGCACTCCCACTTGGGTCCCGCCCACTTTCTACGGCGTCCGGTGCTCTCCCACTTGGGTCCCGCCCACTTTCTACGGCGTCTGGCGCACTCCCACTTGGGTCCCGCCCACTTTTTACGACGTTCTGCGCACACCCATTTGGGTCCAGCACACTTTCTACGGCGTCCGCGCTCTCATTTGGGTCCCACACACTACACGGCGTTTTGCGCCCACCCATTTGGGCCCCGCACACTTTCTACGGCGAACGGCGCACTCCCACTTGGGTTCCGCCCACTTTCTACGGCGTCCGGCGCACTCCCACTTGGGTCCCGCCCACTTTCTACGGCGTCCGGTGCACTCCCACTTGGGTCCCGCCCACTTTCTACGGCGTCCGGCGCACTCCCACTTGGGTCCCGCCCGCTTTCTACGGCGAACGGCGCACTCCCACTTGGATCCCGCCCACTTTCTACGGCGTCCGGCGCACTCCCACTTGGGTCCCGCCCACTTTCTACGGCGCCCGGTGCACTCCCACTTGGGTCCCGCCCACTTTCTACGGCGTCTGGCGCACTCCCACTTGGGTCCCGCCCACTTTTACGACGTCCGACGCACTCCCACTCTGGGTCCAGCACACTTTCTACGGCGTCCGGCTCACTCTCAATTGGGTCCCGCACACTTTCTACGGCGTCCGGCGCTTTCTCATTTGGGTCCCACACACTTTACACGGCGATCTGCGCCCACCCATTTTGGGTCCCGCACACTTTCTAGGGCGTCCGGCGCATTCCCACTTGGGGCCCGCACACTTTCTAGGGCGTCCGGCGCACTCCCACTTGATCCCGCCCACTTTCTACGGCGTCCGGCTCACTCTCATTTGGGTCCCGCACACTTTCTACGACGTCCGGCGCCCTCCCACTTGGGTCCCGCACACTTTCTACGGCGTTCTGCGCATACCCATTTGTATCCCGCACACTTTCTACGACGTCCGGCGCACTCCCACTTGGGTCCAGCACACTTTCTACGGCGTCCGCGCACTCCCACTTGGGTCCCGCCCACTTTCTACGGCGTCCGGCGCACTCCCATTTGGGTCCCGCACACTTTCTACGGCGTCCGGCGCACTCCCACTTGGGTTACGCCCACTTTCTACGGCGTCTGGCGCACTACCACTTGGGTCCCGCACACTTTCTACGGCGTCCGGCGCACTCCCACTTGGGCCCGCACACTTTCTACGGCGTCCGGCGCACTCCCACTTGGGTTACGCCCACTTTCTACGGCGTCTGGCGCACTACCACTTGGGTCCCACACACTTTCTACCGCGTCCGGCGCACTCCCACTTGGGTCCAGCACACTTTCTACGGCGTCCGGCGCACTCTCATTTGGGTCCCACACACTTTACACGGCGTTTTGCGCCCACCCATTTGGGCCCCGCACACTTTCTACGGCGAACGGCGCACTCCCACTTGGGTCCCGCCCACTTTCTACGGCGTCCGGCGCACTCCCACTTGGGTCCCGCCCACTTTCTACGGCGTCCGGTGCACTCCCACTTGGGTCCCGCCCACTTTCTACGGCGTCCGGCGCACTGTGCACTCCACTTGGGTCCCGCCCACTTTCTACGGCGTCCGGCGCACTCCCACTTGGGTCCCGCCCACTTTCTACGGCGTCCGGCGCACTCCCACTTGGGTCCCGCCCACTTTCTACGGCGTCCGGCGCACTCCCATTTGGGTCCCGCACACTTTCTACGGCGTCCGGTGCACTCCCCACTCTGGGCCCCGCACACTTTCTAGGCCGTCCGGCGCACTCCCACTTGGGTCCCGCCCACTTTCTACGGCGTCTGGCGCCCTCCCACTTGGGTCCCGCCCACTTTCTACGGCGTCCGGCGCACTCCCACTTGGATCCCGCCCACTTTCTACGGCGTCCGGCGCACTCCCACTCTGGGTCCCGCCCACTTTCTATGGCGTCCGGCGCACTCCCACTTGGGCCCACACACTTTCTACGGCGTCCGGCGCACTCCCACTTGGTCCCGCACACTTTCTACGGCGTCCGGCGCTTTGTCATTTGGGTCCCGCACACTTTCTACGGCGTCCGGCGCACTCCCACTTGGGTCCCGCACACTTTCTACGGCGTCCGGCGCACTCCCACTTGGGTCCCGCCCACTTTCTACGGCGTCCGGCGCACTCCCACTTGGGTCCCACACATATTCTACTGCGTCAGGCACACTCCTACTTGGGTCCCGCACACTTTCTACGGCGTTCGGCGCACTGACATTCGGGACCCACACACTTTCTACGGCGTCCTGCGCACTCCCACTTAGGTCCCGAACACTTTCTACGGCGTCCGGCGCACTCTACCTTTGGTCCCACACACTTTACACGGCGTTTTGCGCCCACCCATTTGGGTCCCGCACACTTTCTACGGCGTCCGGCGCACTCCCACTTGGGTCCCGCACACTTTCTACGGCGTCCGGCGCACTCCCACTTGGGTCCCGCACACTTTCTACGGCGTCCGGCGCACTCCCACTTGGGTCCCGCCCACTTTCTACGGCGTCCGGCGCACTCCCACTTGGGCCCGCCCACTTTCTACGGCGTCCGGCGCACTCCCACTTGGGTTACGCCCACTTTCTACGGCGTCTGGCGCACTACCACTTGGGTCCCGCACGCTTTCTACGGCGTCCGGCGCACTCCCACTTGAGTCCCGCACACTTTCTACGGCGTCTGGCGCACTACCACTTGGGTCCCGCACACTTTCTACGGCGTCCGGCGCACTCCCACTTGGGTCCCGCACACTTTCTACGGCGTCCGCCGCCCTCTCATTTGGGTCCCGCACACTTTCTACGGCGTCCGGCGCACTCTCATTTGGGTCCCGCACACTTTCTACGGCGTCCGGCGCACTCCCACTTGGGTCCCGCCCACTTTC
Organism: Aplectana chamaeleonis; assembly: GCA_029168955.1. NCBI lineage: Eukaryota > Metazoa > Nematoda > Chromadorea > Rhabditida > Cosmocercidae > Aplectana > Aplectana chamaeleonis. Next base: position 244,391 of record JAPDOI010000651.1, read on the forward strand.
TACGGCGTCCGGCGCACTCCCACTTGAGTCCCGCACACTTTCTACGGCGTCCGGCGCACTCCCACTTGGGTCCCGCCCACTTTCTACGGCGTCCGGCGCACTCTCATTTGGGTCCCGCCCACTTTCTACGGCGTCCGGCGCACTCCCACTTGGGTCCCGCACACTTTCTACGGCGTCCTGCGCACACCCATTTGGGTCCCGCACACTTTCTACGGCGTCCAGCGCACTCTCCTTTGGGTCCCACACACTTTTTACGGCGTCCAGCGCACTCTCATTTGGGTCCCACACACTTTCTACGGCGTCCGGGCACTTCCACTTGGGTCCCGCACACTTTCTACGGCGTCCAGCGCCCTCCCACTTCGGTCCCGCCCACTTTCTACAGCGTCCTGCGCACTCCCACTTGGGTCCCGCCCACTTTCTACGGCGTCCGGCGCACTCTCACTTGGGTCCCGCACACTTTCTACGGCGTCCAGCGCACTCCCACTCTGGGTCCCGCCCACTTTCTACGGCGTCCGGGCACTCCCCCTTGGGTCCCGCACACTTTCTACGGCGTCCGGGCACTTCCACTTGAGTCCCATACACTTTCTACGGCGTCCAGCGCACTCTCATTTGGGTCCCACACACTACACGGCGTTTTGCGCCCACCCATTTGGGCCCCGCACACTTTCTACGGCGTCTGGCGCACTCCCACTTGGGTCCCGCCCACTTTTTACGGCGTCCGGCGCACTCCCACTCTGGGTCCCGCCCACTTTCTACGGCGTCCGGCGCACTCCCATTTGGGTCCCGCCCACTTTCTACGGCGTCCGGCGCACTCCCACTTGGGTCCCGCCCACTTTCTACGGCGTCCGGCGCACTCCCACTTGGGTCCCGCCCACTTTCTACGGCGTCCGGCGCACTCCCACTTGGGTCCCGCCCACTTTCTACGGCGTCCGGCGCACTCTCACTTGGGTCCCGCCCACTTTCTACGGCGTCCGGCGCACTCCCACTTGGGTCCCGCACACTTTCTACGGCGTCCGGCGCACTCCCACTCTGGGTCCCGCCCACTTTCTACGGCGTCCGGCGCACTCCCACTTGGGTCCCGCCCACTTTCTACGGCGTCCGGCGCACTCCCACTTGGGTCCCGCACACTTTCTACGGCGTCCGGCGCACTCCCACTCTGGGTCCCGCACACTTTCTACGGCGTCCGGCGCACTCTCATTTGGGTCCCGCACACTTTCTATGGCATCCGGCGCACTCTCAATTTGGTCCGCACACTTTCCACGGCGTACGGCGCACTCTCGTTTGGGTTCCACACACTTTCTACAGCATCCTGCGCATTCCCACATGGGTCCTGCACACTTTCTACGGCGTCCGGCGTACTGCCATTTGGGTCCCGCCCACTTTCTACGGCGTCCGGCGCACTCCCATTTGGGTCCCGCACACTTTCTACGGCGAACGGCGCACTCTCAATTGGGTCCCGCACATTTTCTACGGCGTCCGGGCACTCCCACTTTGGTTCCGCACTCTTTCTACGGCGTCCGGCGCACTCCCACTTGGGTCCCGATTACTTTCTACGGCGTCCGGGCACTCCCATTTATGTTCCGCACACTTTCTTCGGCGTCCGGCGCACTCTCATTTTGGTCCGCACACTTTCTACGGCGTCCGGCGCACTCCACTTGGTCCCGCCCACTTTCTACGGCGTCCGGCTCACTCTCATTTGGGTCCCGCACACTTTCTACGGCAGCCGGCGCACTCCCACTTGGGTCCCGCACACTTTCTACGGCGTTCTGCGCACACCCATTTGGGTCCCGCACACCTTTTACGACGTCCGGCGCACTCCCACTTGGGTCCAGCACACTTTCTACGGCGTCCGCGCACTCTCATTTGGGTCCCACACACTTTACACGGCGTTTTGCGCCCACCCATTTGGGCCCCGCACACTTTCTACGGCGAACGGCGCACTCCCACTTGGGTCCCGCCCACTTTCTACGGCGAACGGCGCACTCTCATTTGGGTCCCACACACTTTACACGGCGTTTTGCGCCCACCCATTTGGGCCCCGCACACTTTCTACGGCGAACGGCGCACTCCCACTTGGGTTCCGCCCACTTTCTACGGCGTCCGGCGCACTCCCACTTGGGTCCCGCCCACTTTCTATGGCGTCCGGTGCACTCCCACTTGGGTCCCGCCCACTTTCTACGGCGTCCGGTGCACTGTGCACTCCCACTTGGGTCCCGCCCACTTTCTACGGCGTCCGGTGCACTGTGCACTCCCACTTGGGTCCCGCCCACTTTCTACGGCGTCCGGTGCACTCCCACTTGGGTCCCGCCCACTTTTTACGACGTCCGACGCACTCCCACTTGGGTCCCGCACACTTTCTACGGCGTTCTGCGCACACCCATTTGGGTCCCGCACACCTTTTACGACGTCCGACGCACTCCCACTTGGGTCCAGCACACTTTCTACGGCGGCCCCGCACTCTCATTTGGGTCCCACACACTACACGGCGTCCGGCGCCCACCCATTTGGGCCCCGCACACTTTCTACGGCGAACGGCGCACTCCCACTTGGGTTCCGCCCACTTTCTACGGCGTCCGGCGCACTCCCACTTGGGTCCCGCCCACTTTCTACGGCGTCCGGTGCACTCCCACTTGGGTCCCGCCCACTTTCTACGGCGTCCGGCGCACTCCCACTTGGGTCCCGCCCGCTTTCTACGGCGAACGGCGCACTCCCACTTGGATCCCGCCCACTTTCTACGGCGTCCGGCGCACTCCCACTTGGGTCCCGCCCACTTTCTACGGCGCCCGGTGCACTCCCACTTGGGTCCCGCCCACTTTCTACGGCGTCTGGCGCACTCCCACTTGGGTCCCGCCCACTTTTTACGACGTCCGACGCACTCCCACTTGGGTCCAGCACACTTTCTACGGCGTCCGGCTCACTCTCAATTGGGTCCCGCACACTTTCTACGGCGTCCGCGCTTTCTCATTTGGGTCCCACACACTTTACACGGCGATCTGCGCCCACCCATTTTGGCCCCGCACACTTTCTAGGGCGTCCGGCGCATTCCGACTTGGGGCCCGCACACTTTCTAGGGCGTCCGGCGCACTCCCACTTGGATCCCGCCCACTTTCTACGGCGTCCGGCTCACTCTCATTTGGGTCCCGCACACTTTCTACGGCAACCGGCGCGCTCCCACTTGGGTCCCGCACACTTTCTACGGCGTTCTGCGCACACCCATTTGGGTCCCGCACACCTTTTACGACGTCCGACGCACTCCCACTTGGGTCCAGCACACTTTCTACGGCGTCCGCGCACTCCCACTTGGGTCCCGCCCACTTTCTACGGCGTCCGGTGCACTCCCACTTGGGTCCCGCCCACTTTCTACGGCGTCTGGCGCACTCCCACTTGGGTCCCGCCCACTTTTTACGACGTCCGACGCACTCCCACTTGGGTCCAGCACACTTTCTACGGCGTCCGGCTCACTCTCAATTGGGTCCCGCACACTTTCTACGGCGTCCGCGCTTTCTCATTTGGGTCCCACACACTTTACACGGCGATCTGCGCCACCCATTTTGGCCCCACACACTTTCTAGGGCGTCCGGCGCATTCCCACTTGGGGCCCGCACACTTTCTAGGGCGTCCGGCGCACTCCCACTTGGGTCCCGCCCACTTTCTACGGCGTCCGGTGCACTCCCACTTGGGTCCCGCCCACTTTCTACGGCGTCTGGCGCACTCCCACTTGGGTCCCGCCCACTTTTTACGACGTCCGACGCACTCCCACTTGGGTCCAGCACACTTTCTACGGCGTCCGCGCACTCTCATTTGGGTCCCACACACTTTACACGGCGTTTTGCGCCCACCCATTTGGGCCCCGCACACTTTCTACGGCGAACGGCGCACTCCCACTTGGGTTCCGCCCACTTTCTACGGCGTCCGGCGCACTCCCACTTGGGTCCCGCCCACTTTCTACGGCGTCCGGTGCACTCCCACTTGGGTCCCGCCCACTTTCTACGGCGTCCGGTGCACTGTGCACTCCCACTTGGGTCCCGCCCACTTTCTACGGCGTCCGGTGCACTCCCACTTGGGTCCCGCCCACTTTCTACGGCGTCTGGCGCACTCCCACTTGGGTCCCGCCCTTTTTTTACGACGTTCTGCGCACACCCATTTGGGTCCAGCACACTTTCTACGGCGTCCGCGCACTCTCATTTGGGTCCCACACACTACACGGCGTTTTGCGCCCACCCATTTGGGCCCCGCACACTTTCTACGGCGAACGGCGCACTCCCACTTGGGTTCCACCCACTTTCTACGGCGTCCGGCGCACTCCCACTTGGGTCCCGCCCACTTTCTACGGCGTCCGGTGCACTCCCACTTGGGTCCCGCCCACTTTCTACGGCGTCCGGCGCACTCCCGCTTGGGTCCCGCCCGCTTTCTACGGCGAACGGCGCACTCCCACTTGGATCCCGCCCACTTTCTACGGCGTCCGGCGCACTCCCACTTGGGTCCCGCCCACTTTCTACGGCGCCCGGTGCACTCCCACTTGGGTCCCGCCCACTTTCTACGGCGTCTGGCGCACTCCCACTTGGGTCCCGCCCACTTTTTACGACGTCCGACGCACTCCCACTTGGGTCCAGCACACATTCTACGGCGTCCGGCTCACTCTCAATTGGGTCCCGCACACTTTCTACGGCGTCCGCGCTTTCTCATTTGGGTCCCACACACTTTACACGGCGATCTGCGCCCACCCATTTTGGCCCCGCACACTTTCTAGGGCGTCCGGCGCATTCCCACTTGGGGCCCGCACACTTTCTAGGGCGTCCGGCGCACTCCCACTTGGATCCCGCCCACTTTCTACGGCGTCCGGCTCACTCTCATTTGGGTCCCGCACACTTTCTACGGCAGCCGGCGCGCTCCCACTTGGGTCCCGCACACTTTCTACGGCGTTCTGCGCACACCCATTTGGGTCCCGCACACCTTTTACGACGTCCGACGCACTCCCACTTGGGTCCAGCACACTTTCTACGGCGTCCGCGCACTCTCGTTTGGGTCCCACACACTTTACACGGCGTTTTGCGCCCACCCATTTGGGCCCCGCACACTTTCTAGGGCGAACGGCGCACTCCCACTTGGGTGCCGCCCACTTTCTACGGCGTCCGGCGCACTCCCACTTGGGTCCCGCCCACTTTCTACGGCGTCCGGTGCACTCCCACTTGGGTCCCGCCCACTTTCTACGGCGTCCGGCGCACTCCCACTTGGGTCCCGCCCACTTTCTACGGCGTCTGGCGCACTCCCACTTGGGTCCCGCCCACTTTTTACGACGTCCGACGCACTCCCACTTGGGTCCAGCACACTTTCTACGGCGTCCGCGCACTCTCGTTTGGGTCCCACACCCTTTACACGGCGTTTTGCGCCAACCCATTTGGGCCCCGCACACTTTCTACGGCAAACGGCGCACTCCCACTTGGGTCCCGCCCACTTTCTACGGCGTCCGGCGCACTCCCACTTGGGTCCCGCCCACTTTCTACGGCGTCCGGCGCACTCTCGTTTGGGTCCCGCCCACTTTCTACGGCGTCCGGCGCACTCCCACTTGGGTCCCGCCCACTTTCTACGGCGTCCGGCTCACTCTCATTTGGGTCGCGCCCACTTTCTGCGGCGTGCGGCGCACTCCCATTTGGGCCCCGCACACTTTCTACGGCGAACGGCGCACTCCCACTTGGGTCCCGCCCACTTTCTACGGCGTCCGGCGCACTCCCACTTGGGTCCCGCCCACTTTATACGGCGTCCGGCGCATTCCCACTTGGGTCCCGCCTACTTTCTACGGCCTCCCCGGCACTCCCACTTGGGTCCCGCCCACTTTCTACGGCGTCCGGCGCACTCCCACTTGGGTCCCGCCCACTTTCTACGGCGTCCGGCGCACTCCCACTTGGATCCCGCCCACTTTCTACGGCGTCCGGCTCACTCTCATTTGGGTCCCGCACACTTTCTACGGCAGCCGGCGCCTTCCCACTTGGGTCCCGCACACTTTCTACGGCGTTCTGCGCACACCCATTTGGGTCCCGCACACCTTTTACGACGTCCGACGCACTCCCACTTGGGTCCAGCACACTTTCTACGGCGTCCGCGCACTCTCATTTGGGTCCCACACACTTTACACGGCGTTTTGCGCCCACCCATTTGGGCCCCGCACACTTTCTACGGCGAACGGCGCACTCCCACTTGGGTCCCGCCCACTTTCTGCGGCGAACGGCGCACTCTCATTTGGGTCCCACACACTTTACACGGCGTTGTGCGCCCACCCATTTGGGCCCCGCACACTTTCTACGGCGAACGGCGCACTCCCACTCTGGGTTCCGCCCACTTTCTACGGCGTCCGGCGCACTCCCACTTGGGTCCCGCCCACTTTCTACGGCGTCCGGTGCACTCCCACTTGGGTCCCGCCCACTTTCTGCGGCGTCTGGCGCACTCCCACTTGGGTCCCGCCCACTTTTTACGACGTCCGACGCACTCCCACTTGGGTCCCGCACACTTTCTACGGCGTTCTGCGCACACCCATTTGGGTCCCGCACACCTTTTACGACGTCCGACGCACTCCCACTTGGGTCCAGCACACTTTCTACGGCGTCCGCGCACTCTCATTTGGGTCCCACACACTACACGGCGTTTTGCGCCCACCCATTTGGGCCCCGCACACTTTCTACGGCGAACGGCGCACTCCCACTTGGGTTCCGCCCACTTTCTACGGCGTCCGGCGCACTCCCACTTGGGTCCCGCCCACTTTCTACGGCGTCCGGTGCACTCCCACTTGGGTCCCGCCCACTTTCTACGGCGTCCGGCGCACTCCCACTTGGGTCCCGCCCGCTTTCTACGGCGAACGGCGCACTCCCACTTGGGTCCCGCCCACTTTCTACGGCGTCCGGCGCACTCCCACTTGGGTCCCGCCCACTTTCTCCGGCGCCCGGTGCACTCCCACTTGGGTCCCGCCCACTTTCTACGGCGCCCGGTGCACTCCCACTTGGGTCCCGCCCACTTTTTACGACGTCCGACGCACTCCCACTTGGGTCCAGCACACTTTCTACGGCGTCCGGCTCACTCTCAATTGGGTCCCGCACACTTTCTCCGGCGTCCGGTGCACTCCCACTTGGGTCCCGCCCACTTTTTACGACGTCCGACGCACTCCCACTTGGGTCCAGCACACTTTCTACGGCGTCCGGCGCACTCCCACTTGGGTTCCGCCCACTTTCTACGGCGTCCGGCGCACTCCCACTTGGGTCCCGCCCACTTTCTACGGCACCCGGTGCACTCCCACTTGGGTCCCGCCCACTTTTTACGACGTCCGACGCACTCCCATTTGGGCCCCGCACACTTTCTACGGCGAACGGCGCACTCCCACTTGGGTTCCGCCCACTTTCTACGGCGTCCGGCGCACTCCCACTTGGGTCCCGCCCACTTTCTACGGCGCCCGGTGCACTCTCACTTGGGTCCCGCCCACTTTTTACGACGTCCGACGCACTCCCACTTGGGTCCAGCACACTTTCTACGGCGTCCGGCTCACTCTCAATTGGGTCCCGCACACTTTCTACGGCGTCCGCGCTTTCTCATTTGGGTCCCACACACTTTACACGGCGATCTGCGCCCACCCATTTTTTCCCCGCACACTTTCTAGGGCGTCCGGCGCATTCCCACTTGGGGCCCGCACACTTTCTAGGGCGTCCGGCGCACTCCCACTTGGATCCCGCCCCCTTTCTACGGCGTCCGGCTCACTCTCATTTGGGTCCCGCACACTTTCTACGGCAGTCGGCGCGCTCCCACTTGGGTCCCGCACACTTTCTACGGCGTTCTGCGCACACCCATTTGGGTCCCGCACACCTTTTACGACGTCCGACGCACTCCCACTTGGGTCCAGCACACTTTCTACGGCGTCCGCGCACTCTCGTTTGGGTCCCACACACTTTACACGGCGTTTGCGCCCACCCATTTGGGCCCCGCACACTTTCTACGGCGAACGGCGCACTCCCACTTGGATGCCGCCCACTTTCTACGGCGTCCGGCGCACTCCCACTTGGGTCCCGCCCACTTTCTACGGCCTCCGGTGCACTCCCACTTGGGTCCCGCCCACCTTCTACGGCGTCCGGCGCACTCCCACTTGGGTCCCGCACACTTTCTACGGCGTTCTGCGCACACCCATTTGGGTCCCGCACACCTTTTACGACGTCCGACGCACTCCCACTTGGGTCCAGCACACTTTCTACGGCGTCCGCGCACTCTCGTTTGGGTCCCACACACTTTACACGGCGTTTTGCGCCCACCCATTTGGGCCCCGCACACTTTCTACGGCGTCCGCGCACTCTCATTTGGGTCCCACACACTTTACACGGCGTTTTGCGCCCACCCATTTGGGCCCCGCACACTTTCTACGGCGAACGGCGCACTCCCACTTGGGTCCCGCCCACTTTCTACGGCGTCCGGCGCATTCCCACTTGGGTCCCGCCTACTTTCTACGGCGTCCGGTGCACTCCCACTTGGGTCCCGCCCACTTTCTACGGCGCCCGGCGCACTCCCACTTGGGTCCCGCCCACTTTCTACGGCGTCCGGCGCACTCTCACTTGGGTCCCGCCCACTTTCTACGGCGTCCGGCTCACTCTCATTTGGGTCCCACACACTTTATACGGCGTCCGGCGCACTCCCACTTGGGTCCCACACACGTTCTACGGTGTCTTGCGCACTCCTACTGGGGCCCCGCACACTATCTACGGCGTTCCGTGGCGCACTTCTGAGTCACACCGTGCGGCGTTCCGAAAAGTACTTCCGAGATCCCGCCGTATTGATGGAAGTGTTGCCCCGTCTCAGGGAGCGTTCAATCCTGAGCAAAAGCCTATCAGTAACGGTGTTTATTTCACTAGTTCATTTTTACGAATGAGTAAACGTCGGATGGTTTATAATAACATGTTTACTTGTTTTGTCTTTCTTGACCCTCAATATTGAGGTTCCGCAAAAATTGAGCGACAAACTTCAAAATTTGACAGGAGCTAGGTGCGATCATAACCAACTTTCTGGCCAAAGATGAGCTTTCTAGCTCAACGATAAGTGTTCCAACAAGATCGTGTACACCAAGTGATAAAAAAAGGAGATGAACATTTTTTCGACCAAAATCACGTGGTTTTGGCAATTTTTCTCGAATCTCAGGTAACCATTCCGGACCATTTTTTGAACAGCTATTCAGCTTTCTAAAGTATCCTTTATTTCCGAGCTACTCGCAGTCGTAATATCAGTATCGTAAATGCGAAGCGGTTGTTTTTCGAGAAAAACAACTATGAAAATGAAGAAATCATTCTCAAAACCGCACCGCTCCTATGATAGAGATACAGAAAGGTGCGAGTAGCGGGGAAATGAAGGCTATATTAAATGCAAAAAGAACGGTCTACCTACGTTTACTCTGGGCCCTGATACTGAGATTAGGGGGTTGCGTGATGGCGAATCAAAGCCAAATCTGGTGAGCGCTTCGCGCTCAGCACAATTCAGCCTTCTGTATGCCGTCCTATTTCGTATCAGACGGATTTTTATCATTCGAGACGGTTTTTATCAGTTGAGGTCGATTTTTATCAATTGATAGGACGACTCTTATCATTTGAGGACGATTTTTATCAGTTGAGGATGGTTTTCATCACTTCATTCCTTCCCGTTCTGTGTATTTCTCATACATATCGACCGGGTGGGACTAGGACGGTCGGCTTTCGGCCGACTATGACGGGGCCTAAAGCCCCTTTCACAGTTATTTTGCCGTCCGACGTCCGGCAACGCTATCCGACGTCGCGCGCGGCGCCCACTAGGCCTGTGGTAGAGCAACCGCTGATATCGACCATCCCACCATCAACGGAGAAATTTCGCACCAACGTCGAGCGCCGCATTGCGACGTCGGTCATCCGGCGTCGCACTGCGGCACTCCACGACGCCCCAGTCCTATCTTATAACGTGCCTGACGGCGTCGTCCGGCAGACTATGAAAGACGCATTATTGTTAGACATGAGCTAGCAGGCTATTTCAAATTGAGATAACTGAGACATGGTATAGAAAATCTCTTTTGCGTAAATGGAGCAGTGTAGCGAAAGAGGTTACGCCTAGCGACCTCTCCTACTGACGAATTTCGAAATACAGCGCTGTACAGAAAACAAGAGGCCGCAGCACTGAAGCTTCAGGAAGCCTCACGGGAAGGTTAAAGGCACAATCCAACTTCAGAGTCAATTTTTGAAATTAGTCCTGCCGCCGTGTACGGCCTTTATGTGGAAGCTCAAAGGCAGTGCTCACGATCAGAAGTTGCCCGTTTTCTAGCTAAAACGTAAGCTTTAGGTCCCCCCAAGAAGATTGAGAACGGAAGTGCGACGAAAAACGGTCAGGAAATGGGTGAAAATCTCGTGGGCTGGTCAACCCATTGGGCCACCCTCCCCCCCTCCCCCCACGTCCTATAACAGTAGCCCTGAATTCGTGATACCGTAGGAACTATCACCGAATTTTCGAATATCCTTAATCGCGAAAGGTTCTAACATTCCAGAATCTACATTGACCCCTCTTATCTTCAAACAATTTTTGGTACAGGAAACAGAAAACAAAGCCACTTACCTGAGAAATTTGAAGCGCGAAACCATTTCCCCGACATCAGAATTCGATGCGTACGCAGCGAACCTGACGTCGGGCAGACACACAAACAGGCACAAAGACTTTCTTCGGCGACTTCTCTAACTAGTTTTGCTCCTCTATTTGAGTGTTCTGTGGGAACTTTCTCTATTAACCTCTTCTTAATGGACCTACTATACATGGGATCCGACTCATTTTAGAAAACTGCAAAAACTGCTTTTGTCTTCACCGTCAACTTATTGCTTGAAGAAAAGATTGTCTTCAGATCGGAACTCATGATAACATTAATGCGAGGACAAATTTATCGTCGACTTCATATTGAGTGTTCGTAGAAAGTAGATCATTTGAAATGATTTGGATATCCGAACAAAAAATCAGCCGTTCTAGAATCTCTTGTCACTGAATCCCCTAGTTACTTAGAAGTTGAGATCATTCTGCTTTTTTGGTGCAGATACATGTAAACTCAAACCTTTCAGTTCGTGGTAAAGCAGAAAAAAACGATTTTTGAAATTATCGTCAATGAGTCGGATCCAATGTATACTACCTACCCAAAAACATCGAGATTTGAAAAACGATTTTTCATCGTGAACACTGCCTTTGAGCACTTTTCACAGCGATTTCGCTGTCCGACGTATTGCAATGCTGTCACTTCACTATCAACGGAGGAAATTCGCACTACGATACTCAGCGATGTCGCACCCCTATCATAAAACCGACATCGTCGGACGGCATCATTCCGCAATCTGTGAAAGGAGTTTTACGTCGTTGGGAGCAATAAAAACGAGCCAAAATGACCGTAGCCAATAATTGAATTTGAGTGTGTTCGTATTGAGGGGCGGAGTCTGTACTGAAAGTGGGCGGAGAACGGATTATTCGGTGACTCAGTATGGCTAAAATACAGTCATCTTGACTCGTTTTTGGCGCTTGCAACGTTAAGCGCGTTCTAGTGGGAGTTCTAGTACGACCCCAGAGACGTCTCTCTCCCAACCACTTTTCAAGTGTGTATGCTGCAAATGATACGAGCGCTTAAAGGCATCGTACGCGCTGAAAACCACTCACTGTTTTTGAGTTTCAATCATTGGCTGGGCGCGCCTGAGCACGTGGGTAGAGTTGTTCGGGTCATCGACGCATCACTGGGAAGATATGGAAGATCGAATGCCTCGAATTCCACCAGAAGAGGCTGGCCTTCCGACAGCCATGTGGCCTCAAATGAGAAAAGAAGGTGGCTTATCAACAAATGATCCATCAACTTCCACTCTTTCACACGGCATAGCTTGTTGAGAAGCTTCTTTCTTTTTCATTTTATGCCACATGGCTGTCAGAGGGCCGGCCTCTTTTGGTGGAATTCGAGGCATTCGATCATCCATATCTTCCCAATAATGAGTCAGTGGCCCGACAAACTCTACCCACGTTCTCAGGGGGCCCAACCAATTATTCAAACTCAAAAAACGGTGAGTGGTTTTCAGTGCGTGCGATGCCTTTAAAGCAGCACTTTGTTCTTTCATCCACCAGAAGCGAGATGGTATTACGGCTCTCCTTACTATCGGCGTTTCATTAATACGGGTACATGTTAACTACAGCCGACACGGATCGGCTTGTCGGTTACAGTTCCATTTGCTACGGTCACTAATTTTGCGAAAACATAATGTGCACCGATCAAAAGGAATCGCAACCTGAATGCCGATCCGTGTCCGCTGAACATAGTTTACCGTATTTACTGTTGTGGAAGTATTTATCTAATTGCAGTAAACCTTGAATAGAGGTACATACATAAAAAAACTATTCATTCCAAAACAGAGCTGAATAATTGGGGTTCACTCTTTTGCTGAAGGACATCTCTAGTAGAAGTACACCATGAATAGTGGTTTGAAAAAATGAAGAGGACATTTAATGTAAAAGAAAAAATGCGTACGATAACAACAAATCGTAGAGCAATTGTTCGAGTCAGTTGACTTTCGACCTGGCTTTAGACAGTTTGACCTTTCAACAATCTTTCAAAACTTGTGTTGGTGTTCAGAAAAGCACTCAGCTCTGGGACTTGTTGGAGAAGCTTCGTGAACTTGGAGATACGCAATTCCTCCAACAAGGTTAGTGAAACCAACATTGCTACTTTCCAACCTTTTGGAGGGTAATCAAGATTTTCACGGATTTGACAATTTTTCCATAATGGGGTGTTGAACTACGCATACGAGGAATCTGTTTTCGGACTATGCTGTGCTGGCTGCTACACACCTACATATTATACATTGGACCCGAATCGGAAAACGGATATCCGAATCATTTTAAAAACGATGGTCGCGGATTTCCAATTCATCCGAATGAATTCAAAACAAAAGCACTGCTAATCCGGTACTACTTGCTACCACTCGGGATCCATCTGAATGCACTCGGGTATCCACAACCATGGTTTTCGGAATGATCCGGATATCCGTTTTTCGATTCGGGTCCAATGTATACTACACATGTAGATGCTTGAGTACCACACTGGATTGGTGGCAAAGCACTGGTAACAATGGGTCACGCCTCATATTGGGGTTGTCCTGAATCTAACCTAGGAGGGTGTGCACAAAATTGGGTTCCCGGCAGGGGTGTGCGGAAAATTCTTTTCGCTAAATTTTTTACCAAAACTTTTTACCGATTTTTTTTCGGTAAATACGGTAAAAAGTTCTCACTTCGACTTCTGTACTTATCAAATACGCTAGCTTAAAGGTAGTGGTCACGATGAAAAACGTTATCGAAAAAACTGCAAAAATCAGCTTAGGTCAAAAACACCTGAAAAATTATCAAGGTAGCGCGGTGAAAAGCGGGCTAGAATTAGAGTTTCTAGGGCCCAAAGAAGCCAGTTCGTGCCCACGTTCACAGCGCCGAAGAAAAAGATCGCCGTCTCATGCCGAGCAGTCAAAAATCATCGACATTCAGAGGACGAAATGAATGCAAGTTTACCTAATAAAAACAGTTGAGCATAAAAGAAAGCACTCCAGTCAATGTTTTCGACTAGATGTGTATATACATTCGAAGGTTCATTGATTGCAATTCAATTTCAAGCCAGCTGATGTTTTTGATAAAAAGAGGTCATCGATGCCGATGATGTGGAGTGGGCTCGTCCACCATCAAAAGACAAGAAAGTTCAGGCTTCAAATTCGGCCCAAAACAGTGGTTTTTTCGCGATTTTTTCTTTTAGGTCCTACTACTCTGGACCCAGAAAAGGGTTTAGAGAGGAAAAAATGGCAAACATATTTGATCGCGACCACTGCCTTTAAAGGCAGTGTTCACGATGATTTTCGTTCCCGAGTTTTCCACTCAAAACAATGCGTTGGCTACCAAGTGTTACCAAAATTACGAAGAAACGGCGAGAAACGCACTAAATCGTCTTATTTCAGTGACATTATTCTCTGGCCTGGACTAGTTGTCCGGTTGGATGAACATGTTCACGGTGGTTGTCACCGGTGAATAATGGGGCTGACCACCAAAAATGAAAGAATATTTCTGGTAAAACAGCATTAGTTGGATTCTGAATAAAGAGTACAAAGCAACCGAGGGTAGAGAATTGCAAAAGACGGGTCCCCAAAAGGTTTCATAGTCACAACAAACAGTTCCAGTGAGAGTGAAGAAGCGGGTTGAGAGTGAAGGATTTCGTGCCCTTCTGGTGCGTCTTTCTCGGTTTCTTTGTCATTTCAATTCTGCTCGGGAGCCAAACAATCGATTTAGCGATTAATCTCAAAATCGAAGATTATCGTGAACACTGCCTTTAACTGACCAATGATATTCATCTATGTATCATTTTCAATAGTGCATGAGTATAGTGCAAAGAATGAGTGAGTTTCACATATTAGACTGAGCTTAACGGATGAACCCGATCAGAGGGACGTTGATTTTGAGAAAAAGTTCTAAATTTTCTGTCGTCAAGGCCTTTCTAAATGTAACGCAAAATCAGGTCAGCTATGAAAACATCCTTTCCGCCTCAACTGTGCCAGGAGGCGCGCAGAAGTACTTATTCTCAGACGTTCTCCGTTGTCTACAGGACACGAATAAGATGTCACCTCACGTAATGCTCCCTGTACACATCCAAAAAGGGCAGGGATAGCCACTCGAGAACTGCCCGTCGCCCTTCTCCATGGTGCCGTAGACAGCCTTTCCGCGGAAACGCTGTTGCTGTACTCAGATAATAACACCGGCTGAGCGGGCGGAGAAGTAGGCTCGCCGGCTGAGCGGGCAGGCTTATTTTGGGGGCGGAGCGTCTTACCGGGTGAGCGGGCGGGCATGCATTTTACCGGGTGAGGGGCATGGCTTTACCGGCTGAGCGGGCAGACATAAATCCACGGCTGAGCATGTCACCGGCTGATCGGGCAGACATAGCATTACCGGCTGAGGGGCATATCTTTACCGGCTGAGCGGGCAGACATAAACCCACGGCTGAGCATGTCACCGGCTGATCGGGCAGACATAGCATTACCGGCTGAGGGGCATGGCTTTACCGGCTGAGCGGGCAGACACTAAAGCGAACCAGGCTCATGTACGGAGTGGGCGAAATGGAATTCGAGCTGATTCGGGTGTTGGCATTCGAACGGATGGTCATCCACATGATTTGGATCATTGACCCCTCACCCCTTACGGTTCGTTGTGACCGTGGGGACGTGACAGCGGGTTAGTTCATGATTTTTGAAGCAAGGTAAGACTTGCCGCTTCAGAAATGAAACGCAAGCCTCGAACTTGCTGGGGAATAGGGAGAGCCTACTAGGGGCTTCGTCTAGCCTTGCAGATCGATATCATTCACGTGGTAAGCAACTAATACCGGCAGAGCGGACCTATATTTACCGGCTGAGGGGACAGTGAATGCGGGCTGAGGGGGCAGCCATTTACCGGCTGAGGGGACAGTGAATGCGGGCTGAGGGGGCCACCACTTGCCGGCTGAGCGCTCCACCATTTACCGGCTGAGGGGACAGTGAATGCGGGCTGAGGGGGCAGCCATTTACCGGCTGAGGGGACAGTGAATGCGGGCTGAGGGGGCCACCACTTGCCGGCTGAGCGCTCCACCATTTACCGGCTGAGAGGGCAGTGAAGACCGAGGCATGCCCGGGTACAATGTTTAGTCAGCCGGTATTGCCTGCCCCCTCAGCCGGAGTTACTGCCTGAGTAGACATCCCATCGGAGGATTGCCTCCATCCTCGATTCCTCGATCACATCCTATCAACATCCCTTAGACCTGACATTACCATCCCGAAGGAGCATCAGCCGCCTAATTACGTCACCCCTTGAACGGGGGTGTCCCTCCTTTCGAAACTCGATATTGAGGCTCGATTTCATCGGTTTCGTTTCTAATTCAACCCAAAAAAGAAATGCACCAATCCAATAATGTCGTCATCACGCGGATAGCACTCTACTGTTTAGTCGTTGTCGTTATATACAACTTATTAGGGAAGCGGTGCTATCGCAGCTAGGGTGGGGGTCACTTGACTATCGCACTTGGTAACGCCCATATTTCCGTGCCTCCTCGGAATTTCAGAACAAACCTGAGTTTTCCTCCCTATCAGGAGATCCGTTGAGGCGCGGAAAAATCGGCGTGGCCAAGGGCGATGGCCAACTGCCCTTCGCTGCGACGAAAATGCTCTTTTTTGATCCAGAGTTCACAACATTCTTTCGCGCTCTTGTGCGGAGCGAGGAGTACAGAATGTGGAGGAGAGGGAGACACGGCATACACGTGCAGACGCGCGCGATAAACGGAAGTGAACATTATTCTGAAATAGAGGATATACAGTCTACGGCAACAGAAGAAATGAAGGTGCGGCTGCTGCGGCTGCGTATTCCCTCTAGGAAAACTGTGGCCGTGGCTGGTTCTGTTCAATGTTTGCGGATATCCCGCTAAAGTCGACGGCTGAACTTCAATTTTTATCGAATTTATACGGAAGAAGCACCAGAAATTTCGCGAATGGTAAGTTTTTCGCCAAATCACCACATCAATACATTTAGAATCCTCACTGAAGATACAATTAGGAGTAACACAGAAAAAGGAAAAAAAAACTCAAGAAAACATGACGAAAAATATTAGGTGTTCTTGATCGATTGATGACAAATCTGGAATAAAGTCAATCATGGTTACAGTACGCCAAGTGGAAATGCGCAACCGCACCACCGACAGCCATCCGCAACACCGCCCTTTTACGCTGCCATATATTGTGTACCATCAAGCCTGCGCTGAGTTGAAGCGGGCGCAACGCGGCGCGGCCGCCGGCTTGAATGAGATTGTGAAGTGATTCTGATAGCCTGCTATCCACATTCCTAAAAAATTTCGACTTCTTCACCCTCGCATCCACGGGAATACGGGCAGTAGGCTGGCGAAATCAACTCAGCGCCGCCCGGCTTTGTCTTCACAGGCTTGACGGTACGGTGCCTAGCTGGCAATCAGAAATGTGTGGAAGGAAAAAAATCATCTGGAGACGAAAGAAGTGAAATGATTACGCCAAAACGGAGCGAATGGCCTGAAATTGAAAAAAGACAGAAAATTTTGAGCATCTAGCATTGCTCACTTTTTTCCGTAGTTTTCTGCGAAATATCGCAAAATGTGTACGTGAAAAAAGGCAGGAAGGCAAAAAAAAACAGAAGGCGAAATTTTTTTCACATGCTTGGTTTAGTCAATCTCTGGATGCGGGGAAGCCGCATTGCAACCGAGAGCGCGCGTATCGTACATGCGCGGTGGCTCCCTTACGGGTTGAGAACGATCGATATCGCTCGCCCCTAATTTTCCGACGGTCAACATTCTCCATATTCTTCTCCCTCATTTTCTTTCTTTCCTGGATCCCCCCTTTCTTAAAGGCAGTGTTCACAATGAAAATCGCTTTTCTGTTTTTTCCACCTATCTTGAAGACGGTCCCATGCTGATTCCAATGATGTTTTTGGAATCGTACAAGACCTTCTGGGAACAGAGTTATGGTCCCTCAAAGATTGAGCTAAGGAAACATGGTGGACGAGTTGTCCGAGGCTTGTAACTTCCGTCTTTTGCAGCCGATCTATGCGAGCTGACCTGAGTAAAGACAGAAGCTGAGAATGAAGGGAAGAACAGGGTCAATAATCGGAAACCATCGCTCATCTCACGATCTCGAGCATTCATTTGTTCACTTCGGTGGGCGTGTGATGCGCTTTTGGGGTTTTCAATGCGCTCGAAGTTGCAACTTCGGGCTCTTTTGGGGCTCTTCCTGGCTCGTTTTCATGCGTTCTTCCGACGTTAACGTTACAGAGTGTCCCTCCACTACCCAATCCTAGTGGAATTTCGAAAACTTTTTTCATCGTGAACACTGCCTTTAACATGTTCATCTGGTAACTTTTCTATAGCTGCTGTATGTGAATCCTGGAAAAAGAAAACGATACGGTCCGAAACATACTTTGAAGAAAAAAATGTGGAGCAATGCGCAATGTGTAAGTATAGAGTTGCTACACGAACGATTGCTTTGAAGAAAAAAAGAGGACTGAGAAAAAAAACGAAAAAAAGGTAGGAAAAGCGAATTGGTGGAATGTCGTACATGGAAGAATCAGCGGTGAAGGACATCGATCGTTTTTAGTCCGTTGCGATTCAGAAACAACGTTCTGTAGAACTGCCCGTCGACCTGCAGAGCCGTAGACAACCCGAGTTGTCCTGTGGACAACAACTCGCTCTGCCTCGATTTGTAGCAGTCGGCGGGATTGCTGGTCAATGGGCTGTTTAACGAGAAAACCTAAACAGACAGCAGCGACTGTTTATCCATACGTGTTCCATCTCACTGTTTTGCCAGAGGAGGTGCTGTACGAGTTTCAACAAGTTTCTACTTGCCAACTTCCTACGTATTCAGTGCAATAAACGATGTGGAAAAACGGTCGCTGCTGCCTGTTTAGGAGGCCCCCTGTTTAACGGCTCATCTCCCCCTGCTCAACAACATACCGGGACGGCCCCGCGTAGAGCTGCTTGTTCGCCAGCGGTGACTCATCCTGGGCGGAACGACGTCCTGTAGACAACGGCAAACGTCTGAGTTGGTCAGTGAGGGGAGGTGCGGGTACGATGATTTCACAATGCATATTGATTATTTTATTTTACTTTGGTGATTATTTTATGATTTTTTCGATGAATATTCGACGTTCGACTTTCAATAAATATCGGCTTGATATGGTATTTTAGTAGTACTTGATTGTGCAATTCTCCGAGATGATACAGTTTTATTCAGCTAACGTTTCGGCGTTGTCGCCCTCGTCGAAGCCTTTAGAAAACAGAAGGAAGCCTGTCCTCAGTTGAACTCAGATGGCGGCTGGAATGACGAAGGCGAAAACGCCGAAACGTTAGCCGAATAAAACTGAATCATCCCGAACAATTGCCCAATCAAGTACTACTACGGTGAATATTCGATTCGTTACCTTCCTCTAATACCAATCACCCGTGAAGTACCAGTAAGAAGTAAGCCAATTGGGCGAAAACCACCCATTTCTTTCGGTAAAAATTTCGGTAAATTTCGAGAAAAAGTCGGTAAATCGGTAAATTAAAGTTTACCGAAAAACACCGGTAAATCCAGAAAATCGGTAAACGGAAAATGCACACCCCTGGTTCCCGGGGGCGCTTCCTCATCGCAAGCAGACTATGGGAAGCACAGGGGCAGAAACACTGCAAAGTCATCATTCCACAGTGTTTGGAGAGGAAGCGCTAACAGGGTTTGGCCTGGAAATGGGTCGACCGTGCGCCTGCGTGTGTACCATTTTACTCTCCACCTTCTCACACGGAATAGTGATTAATATTCAGCATACAGCGCCCTTCTTGGAGAATCGTTGACAACGGCGTAAACTGGGATGCCTAACTCCCTACAGTTGTGCCTTCCCATAACGACAGCGACGACTCCAATGTGTCGACTTTCATTAATTCAGCGCATGTTGTTGCAATTTTGCAAACATGCACCACTAAAGACGCGCTCAGACATCTTTTGTAATCGTCCAATCGTCGACAGTTGGCACTTTACTGGTAGTTCAGGGACAGGTGCCGTCTACACACCGAGGGACGGGTTGTCCTGTTTTCGCAGTTTGAAACGTCACGCCACTCAACGAGAGCGCAGTGGTCCTGAGTGGATATAGAGCCGCGAAAGGCGGGACAACTCCGTCCTCGGTGTGTAGAGAGCCCCTGTCCCGGTAGCTCAGTCACCAGTCTTGGGTACTCTCCCCTCATTCCGCATATTTCTGACAGCCAGGGCGGATGAAGGGACAAGATACATAGAAATCTGGAGCAAGCCAAACGTTGCTTCAGAAATGAAGTAGTGATTCCGGGCGACAAGTGGGGGTATTGCCCAGTAGGTCTTCGCCCTCAACTACTCTGCGATTCTCGCCCCGATTTCTGTGATCTTCTCTTTCGGGAACTTTGCGACAAGTTGTGCTCGCCACAAACCCCAACTTGTGTGATCTGGTATTATTTTCTGTTTGACTTACTCGTGCTGTACCACGTCGACACCATGCGGTACACGCTGATCGTATCCTCTCTGTTCTACGCCTGCACACTTTTTGTGAAATCGGTTGCACCCAAAAACACATATTACTGGAAAGGAAATTGCTGGTACTGAACACAAAAAAATACTGATCTCCCATTTGGTCGTGGTGGTTGCGAGTTTTTCTCCTTTCTGGCAAGCACGTGAAGCTCCTCACTTGTGTGGTTCTTTTTGGTTGAGTCGGTACTCGAGTGTTTCGCTCGTCGCTTTCCTATGTTGATTGCGCACCATTAGCGCAAAATAGAGAAAATAAAATACGGGTTGCATCCCGGGCTGATATCGGATTCAACCCCTCGTTTTCAGCAGGAGCATATGCTGCCAGCGCAAGCTGGGTTTCGTACCTTTCTCATCGGCAGCAACTGCTGCCGATAAGGTGGGGTTTAGCCCGATGTCTGCCCTAAAGTGCAACATTTTGTTACCGGCAGCATGTTTCGCAAACGGAGAAAAAATTTTTTTTATCACCTATTCCAGCGGGGTTAGGTATAATCCTTGGCCAAAGGCCAACCTTGCCGCCCTCCGCAGCGAGGAAACCTTCCCCGCGACAAGCCATGGGGCGATCCCCTCAGCATTCCAAATTAGCGTCCAGAAAGTGACACAAAGTCTTCTTTTCGTGCCGGCCTCAGACGGCCAATGACCCCCTCAATGAAGGTGGCCCCATTATATACCCGGCGCCATCGCAGAAGAGGATGCCACCGTGTTTACTCGTTTTAGAAAAATCAATGGAGGGATTGAACCCCTGGACATAGGGAGCAGCAGACACTAGGGAAAGAAGCTGCCGAGCACACCCGTGCCAAGAAACCCAATGTGTATAGGTCGAGGTCGCCAACGAAAGGATTACCAGCACACTGGACGGAGGAGCTGCTATTTGGCACCAACTGCTGCTGTTAACAGTAGTTACAGCAAGTGTGCTGCGAATTTCTTTGTACTCGGGTTCGACTGCTATTGTGCCGACCACTACCCAGCGGTTGTATGAGTGTAGCCTAGAGAGCCTCTCAGGGTAGATCGGAAAGGTTAGCACTGATTTATTTTTTGCTGTTTGGAATGCGAAAGTAGCCATGAAACAGCAGTAATATTGCCAATATATGCGATTTGCTCAGAAGACGAGAAAAATTTTCCATCGAACCTGAGAGTGATGCTCGAAGGCTTGCCAGGAAGATCACTTCTGCCGACGATTCCTTGGCTCGATGAGTCGAGGGCGTGTCATGAGGGCGTGTCTAGCTCTGATTACAAACAGCTTTTTCAGATTGGTGTTTCTCCAGTGGAATGGTGGTAACTGCATGTGACAAAGATCTTCTTCTTCAAGAAAACAAGTAAGGTTACATTCATCAAGGGCTAATTAAGAAACCCCAATCCTAGTTGCTCGACCATGTCTTCTGTTTTGAGCTAATGTTTCAGAATAAGTGGATACACTAGGTTTCTGTGTTTTTTTTTGGTGTTGCCTTGTACCTGTGAATGGATAGAGTTGCGGATGTGGATCGTCGCGCACGATCGGAACCCTGCTGACCGATATTGTCGCTAACGCCGCATGGCGAGCCGCAATGATCGAGTCTCGTCAAGTCTTTAGACTTGGCAAGGGGACCATATGCACAGTTGGCATGGATCCTGGTTATAGTTTGCGTTTTGCTTTTGTCGTTGCGTTTGCGTGTTAACATTGAAGGTTGGCGCAAACTCGCTGCAACCATGTTATAGTATATGACACAGGGTTTGCGCCAACCTTCAGTAGGGAACACGAAGTATTTATAGGATCCATGCCGACTGTATGCGGCGAGCAATCTTTCTTCTTCTTCTCCAGCGTTTGTCCCGTATTGTAGCAGGGTCCGCTTTTCTCGAACGTTGCCGCCATTTGACTGTATCATTCGCGTAGTTAGGATGGCGGCCTGCAATTTGCATATCGTTGTGCAAGACATCCAGCCATCTCTGCTTAGGTCGTCGTCTTGGTCGCTGGTCCGTGACTTGGAGCTGCATAGCTCGCTATCGAGTGTTCTCCAGCTCGCAGAACGTGCACATACCATATTAGGCGATTTCCGCGAAGTTTGTCCGAAATGGGCACGACATCGAATCTTTCACGCACATCTTCATTCCGAACTCGTTCCAATCGGGTCAATCCATTACTCCACCTAAGCATCTTCGTTTCCATCCCGCCGAGCCGTCTTTCTGCTTCTTTGGTCATTGGATAACACTCTGTACGACGGGCCTCACAACCAAACGATAAATTTTTGACTCGAGCCTGTCGCAAACCTTTTCATCACAGAGCACTCCATTCGCGGTACGTCACTTCAACCAAGCAGCATTGATGCGTGCGTCAACTTCAGCCGTCAGCGTTCCATCATCGCTAAGCGTTGATCCATGATATCGAAACGTATGCGCTTTTGGCAAGACTGAGTTGTCGACTTGGATGGAATCGTCACAACTCGCATTTGTCAGGTATTCGGTTTTCTTCTTATTGAGTCGTAAGCCGAATTCCGCCAGTCTGTCGTGCCAAGCTTGAACTTGCGCTTGGAGATTTCCTTTGCTGTCTGAGGCGAGTATCACGTCGTCAGTATACAACAGTGTCCAAGGTGCTAAACGCTGCAAATCTCGTGTGATGACATCCATGACGATGATGAAGAGCAGAGGTAGAGGGCGGAGCCTTGATGAACTCCAACAGTAATTCGAAAAGGCCTTTATGTTCCTGCCGCGGATCGTATGCAACTTAAAGGCATCGTACGCGCTGAAAACCACTCACCATTTTTTAAAGTTTGAATCATTGGTTGGGCCCGCTTGAGAACGTGGATAGAGTTTTTCGGGTCACCGACGTTTCATTGGGAAGATATGGGAGATCGAATGCCTCGAGTTCCACCAAAAGAGGCCGGCCTTCCGACAGCCATGTGGCCTCGAATGAGAAGAGAAGGTAGCTTATCAACAAATGATACATCAACTTCCACTCATTTACGCGATATAGCTTGTTGAGAAGCTTCTTTCATTTTCATTTTATGCCACATGGCTGTCATAAGGCCGGCCTCTTTTGGTGGAATTCGAGGCATTCGATCACCCATATCTTCCGAATGATGCGTCGGTGACCCGAGAAACTCTACCCACGTTCTCAGGCGGGCCCAACAAATGATTCAAACTCAAAAAACGGTGAGCGGTTTTCAGCGCGTATGATGCCTTTAAAGGCAGTGGTCACGATGAAAAACGTTATCGAAAAAACTAGAAAAATCAGCTTAGATCAAAAACAGCTCAAAAATTATGAAGGTAGCGCGGTGAAAAACGGGCTAGAATTAGAGTTATTTAGACCCTAAATTTCCAGCTCGTGCGCACGTGCACAGAAAGATCACAGTCTCATGCCAAGCAGTCGAAAATCATCGATACTCAGAAGAAGAAATAAATGCAAATTCACCTATTAAAACAGTTGAACAACGAAAGCAAGCACTTCAACCAATGTTTTTGACTAGATGTGAACATAAATCCGAAGGTTCATTGATTGAAACTCGATTTCAAGCCAGCTGATGTTCTTGATATTAGAAATCATCGATGAATATGATGTGGGGTAGACTCGTCCATCATCAAAAGACAAGAAAGTTCAGGCTTCGAGTTTGGCCCAGAACAGCGTCTTTTCGCGATTTTTTCTCATAGGTTCTACTACTCTATACCCAGAAAAGGGTTCAGAGAGGAAAAGAAGACGAGCATATTTGAGCGCGACCACTGCCTTTAACGTGTCCACGTACAAAAGCTTCACCCAGTTGATCAATTCTTTGGGCACATCTCGGCTACGCAGAGCATACCATATTACTTCGTGAGGGACTCTGTCGAACGCTTTCTCAAGATCAAGAAAGGCGAGGTGAACAGCTTCTCCTTTTTCACGATGCTTTCCCACAAGAAGTCGGGTCGCATGGATAGCGTCGACGGTGCCGCAGTTCCTGAAAAAAACACATTGATTTACATCTGTCAATAATCTCCATGAACGGCTTTCTTGAAACCTTGGCATTTTCAGTATATTTTTTGATTACTTCGGTGCCAGCAAGGTTTTGTATGATGGTACAGGTTTATTTGGCCGACGTTTCGAGCAAATCCTCGTTTTCAAGGCCTGAAATTGTCCGAAACGTTGACTCGAAGCATACTCGATCAAGCGCCTCTCCCTCTTTTCGGCTAGTTTCGACACCACCCACAGACTCCCAGTGAAACGAACCCCCCGATGACGAACCAACCTCACACCGTACCACCAGCGACGAGCTCCACACTCGCAGTCGTGACAAAATGGAGCAAGTGAGGCACACGCACACGCATGTGCTCGCGTGTGTGTGTGCCTCACTTGCTGTCGTGCGTGTGCTCGCGTGTGCGTGTGCCTCACTTGCTCCATTTTGTCACGACTGCGAGTGTAGAGCTCGTCGCTGGTGGTACGGTGAGGTTGGTTCGTCATCGGGGGTTCGTTTCACTGGGAGTCTATTGGTGGTGTCAAAACTAGCCGAAAAGAGGGAGAGGCGCTTGATTGAGTATGCTTCGAGTCAACGTTTCGCACAATCTCAGGCCTTGAAAACGAGGATTTGCTCGAAACGTCGGCCAAATAAACCTGTACCATTATACAAAACCTTGCTGGCACAGAAGTAATCAAAACATTGATTTACGCTCAGCTCAACGACATCACGTATTCTTCTATCCAGAATCCTCTCGAAAATCTTCATTGTATGGCTAAGAAGTCGTATTGGTTGGTAGTTGCTACAGTCAGCAGGACTCCCTTTCTTCTTGAAAATCGGGACTGTCGTGCTTGACTTCCAGTCTGAGGGAACCTTGCGCTCAGTCACAATGCGGTTGAATAACAATGCAAGCCAGGCAGTTGGGTTCCAACTTCGACTCTTCCATAACTCCGCGGCAATATCATCCGGTCTGGTAGCTTTGCCATTCTTCATCGCTTCCTAAGCCTCTGCTACTTCGCTTGCTGTGATAGGCGAAACCGCCTCATAAACGGGAAGAGCATGAGGTAACGGTGGATGAACTCTTCTGTCGAAACCGCTTCGAAGTACTGCCGCCACCTTTCCTTCGCCTGCTCAGCATTCGATAGCAGCCGACCATGTCCATCGTTTATCCCAACAAACTTTTCTTTATCCTCCGTCTTTTGGTTTCGTGACCTGACGAGCCGGTAGAGATCGCGCTCGCCCACTCGTGTCATGCGGGTGGCGGACGTTTACTCAGAAAAATCAAAACAAGTTACTTGTAATATAAATGTAACTTGCTTGAATGTCTCAAGAAACTTACATTTATATTACATGTAACATACATTTATATTACATGTAACTTAAATTTTTATTGCATGTAAGTTACACTTATTCTACATGTAACCTACAATTATATTTTCACTATGGGTGGCGATCACGTGACGCAGACGACACGCGACGCAGAGAGCGCGTCCCAGACCACACACTACGCAAAAATTATGTTGTGCGGGGTCTTCCCTGCTGGTGCGGGGTGAGGTACCTCAAACTTAGGTAATTGAACCAACAGCAACGCCAGTCGTAAGCCTGGACCCACGAGTGCGTCGTACATCCGCCTTGCAAATATCTTCTCAGCCGATTTAAAGGCACAGTACACCCTCAGATATGAATTTCGAGATTTTCATGTAGTTGTGTAGAAGACCCCTCCTGTATAACACTTGCCAAATGCCAGATCTCAATTCCTCCAAATAAGCGAGATATAAGCGACCACCACAGGCCCGACCTCCTTCGCTCACCACCACAGGCCCGACCCCCTAGCAGATTTTCGAACGCGATAGCGGCTCGATGGATGAATGAATTCCAGCAAGTCGTTGTTCTTCAGTCCATTACCGGACTGTCTCCTTATCCTGGCTTTCTCTCACGCAACGATTGCGAATGAAGAGAAATACAGGCCTGAGACAACTCGTCCACCAATTTTTCACCCTCAAAATCTAGGCATCTTTGAAGAGCCATAACTCTGTTCAAAGGGGTTCATGGAAGATTCCAGAGATACCACTGTGATCAGCGTGTAACTCTCTCCAAGATGAGCATGAAATCTGAAAATTAATTTTCTGGGTGTCCTGTGCCTTTAAGTTACTTGCGACTTATATTGTGCCATTTAAGTTACTCGTGACATATCGGAGGCGCAGTCCTCTCAGAAATCGAAAACAAGTTACTTGTAACATATCTGAGCCGATGTAAGTTACTTGCGACTTATCTCAGGTTTTAAAGATACATGTAACATATCGGAGACGCACCGCACGCAGTGTCCCGCTGATATGCTACATGTAAAGGCTATAAAACGGCGAAATTCACTTGGTTTCTACGCGTGCTGTTGCGGAGCGGAGGTTAGAGACAGTGATAGAGCGTAGGGCAGACTGAGGCCAAGGCGTCGCGCGCGCCGCTCACGCCTCGAATGATGTGAATTACGGCGTTTTATAGAGGGTAACTTAAATAACCTGAGGTTAGTCGCAAGTAACTTACATCGGCTCAGATATGTTACAAGTAACTTGTTTTTGGCCTTTTATGTTACAAGTAACTTGTTTTCATTTTTCTGAGTAGGCCGGTGGGGGCTGGACCGAGGCAGAGACGCAGAGGGCGGAGGCAGTGGTAAGCTCGCCCCCACGCCGCTGTCACCGGGGCGCATTCGCGTGGCTGTAGCAAAGCATCCACGAAGCTTAGTCTAAGAAATCATAATTCTCGTGCATATATTCATGGATTATTCAACTATGAATTGAAGTTGTAACTGGTAAACCCTTTCCTTTTCTGATACACCAATTGAACAACCTTTTCTCGTTGAAAGAGATGGAAAAACTGTTTTGAGAGTTCCATAAGTTCTTCGCGAGTGATTTATGGAATGAAGCGCGGGTATTGTAATGCTGGTAAATGAAAGCTGAAACACTACGAGAGCCCACGTCTGCATTTCTGCGATTACAGGAAAAAAAGTAAGTAAGAGGATGATGCAAGACTTAAAGGCAGTGTTCACGATAATCTTCGATTTTGAGATTAATGGCTAAATCGATTGTTTGGCCCCCGGGTAACTTTGGGCCACCGAGAGGAGTGAGGGCGTAGCTCTCCACAAATAACCGAGACGTGACCGACGCACCGACACGGGACGCGGCTGTCGCCAGCTCGCCGAGCCAAGGCCGTCAGCGGTAGGGCGGGGCCTCCGAAGGCTGAGTGAGGCTCAAGTACATCGAACTTGGTTAGTTGAACCGATGGAGATGTTGGCGTCTTGATCATGCCTCTGGAATGCGTCCTATACTTCCCTGAAAAATATTATTTCCCGGATATTTCTCGACGAAAACGCGGCGAGCTCATTTGGCTGCTATTTCGCTGCCAACATCCTTTAGCGTTCGTTTCGCGGCTATTTCTTGGGAAAAACTCTCTGAGGAGGAAACCATCTGCTGAACACCAGTTGCTGACAGCCGCTGTTGCCGCACGCAGAGCGAAGAAAATATAGAGTAGCGTATGCATGTCGCACAGCAACAGCGGTCATCAACGACTGAAACCAACCGGAAAAATTCTACTCTGATATGGGATCAGGGATGTGCGGCAATTGCCGTTTGCCGTTTGTCGTTTGCCGGCCATTTTTGGGACTTTTTTGCCGTTTGTCGTTTGCCGAAATTTTTGTTATTTTTCCGGCAAAACTCGGCAAAACATGGGAAGGAAACGCCGTCTACGCTCGCGGCTGTGGGGGCACTAGGGGTAGTCCGATTATCCGTTGTTCGCTCAAAGGTTATCCGAGGTTTCGGGTTATCTGGGGTGGTAGTAAAGCTGTTTGAAAACGCGAGTTAACTCGCGTTAAATTCGCGGTGAAATCGCTGTAAACTGCACCTAAACCCGAGCTTTCTATTTGAAGATTTCTAGACATTGCAGAAACTACGCACTCGCATGCCCCCTTGTGAGACACTAGATACGCATAGTTTAAAAAAATTCGCCAAAAAAAAGTTCATTCTGTCTTTTCTAGAAAAAATATTGATTTAGAAAAAAATTTCTGAAGATTTTTTGAACTTTTTTTCAGCTCGTAGTAAATTCGCGCAAAACTTCAACTTAAAGGCAGGGTTCTCGATAAAATCGGTTGTGCTGCTATCCCCATGGAAAGGTAGATCTGGCCATTACGAAAGTGAAAATACGTAAAAATTGGAGAAAAAACGCTACGGAACAAGTTATTGCCTGGTGTCCTCCCGCCCCAGGTTATCGAGATTTCTATGAAAGCCTATTTTGCTAACTTTTATTTTGCTTCTTAAGTAATCTCTGAGTACTTCTGGAGACTACTGACTATTTTAGCAGCAAAATTAAAGGCGGATATACAAGCATTAACAAAAATCTCGTTAATTAGGGGCCGGCCGACACCGGTAATCCGTTAAACTTTGCTTTTGAGCGTTTTCCCCTCGAATTTCCGGGTTTTTCACGTATTTTTACGTTTGTGATGACCAAATCTACACTCTCATGAAGAGAGCTCAAAAACGGTTTTTTCGCGAACCCTGCCTTTAACGCGAACTGACAGAGAAATTGAAACTAGTGTGTGAATGAGGAGAAAGATGGATAGTTTTTGGAAAAGTCCTGCGGAGAACTTTTTCTAAAGCTATCCATCTTTTTCTTCGTTCATAATCTATTTCCATTTTCCCTGTGAGCACCCGTTATGTTGCAGTTTTGCGCGAACCTAACGCGAAATCACCACCCAGTTGTATTATGACTCAGTTCATATGAGTTACTCGCAGTCGGTTCTAGTTTTGTCAGACCGCGGCTACCGATCGCGGAGCCGCAGCGGCACCACCGTGGAGCGGTAGCGGCACAACCGCGGAGCCGCAGAGGCACTACCGCGGAGCCGTTGCGACAGTAGTGCGGAGTCACAGCGGCACTACTGCAAAACCACCACGACATTGCCGCTGCTACTCCGCGATAGTGCCTCTTTGGTGCCTGTAGGAGCCGAAGCCGCAGCTGCGATTTTTTTTTGATTTCCATGAGGTCCCTCTATATCTTGTTTTTGTCCATCTGATGTCTTGAAATGAAACTATTCCCTTGAATTAGAAATATTAGAATGTTGACATAAATATTGGAAAGAAAGGAAAAAAAGTAGAGCAGCACATGTGAATAACTTTTGGGTCAATCTAAGGGATGAGGTTTTTTGCCGTTTGCCGATTGCCGTTTGCCGGCCGTTTTTGGGATTTTCTTGCCGATTGCCGTTTGCCGAAATCTCAAAATCGTTTGCCGCACATCCCTGTATGGGATGCGTTCCAAGAATGTTTCCACGACGCTGTGGGAGGAAAATAGCTCTTTCATGGTCAAAAATTGCTTCCCATGGCTACAAATTATAACAAATTATATATTTTTTAGTAAATTGCTTCCATGCGGCCGTGCCTACGTTTCCATGGAAGCGTTTTGCCATGTGAATGTTCTTGGAACGCACCCATGGACAGCACTTGTGGATTCCTTTCGCGCAGGTTTGAATATCATAGTCTACCGCTCGTCGCGCGCGTGACGCGCTTGCCGTGAGAGCTTTGAAAGATTGATAGGTTATTCTACCCAGAGAATGCCTTTCTTCTAGCCTCATTCCCAGACCGATGGAAGAAATCGGCAAAATCTTCCCTATCTGTCATGGTTGTGCACCCCTCATCTTCCACAAGCTCATCCACGCCCCTCTGCCACTCACACCGTGGCGAACTATCTGCGTTTCACTCATGCGCTATAAACACTGAACTTTCACTACAATACCAATTAATCCCAAAAAAATCATGCAAACTTGATAGCAGAATCTCTCAACTGTGTCGGAGCTTCGATTTAGTGGACTGCACCGATGCGGAAGCAAGCTTGGGTCACTCAAGAACTTGTCGCCAACAGTCTACATGGAAATCATTATTCAAAGTGGAAATCAAAGCGCTAGAAATTTTAGTGAATGCCTCGTTCGGCGATGCAGTAACAACCTTCTTCACCGCGCACTAATTCCCTTGATTTTTGCAGGAGGTGCAGATGTAGATCTTCTCGTTTAGACTGGCCCTTCGGAATGAGAAACTGTAGCAGTGAAGACTTCCAGGAATGTCGTAGGCCAAAACGGGATGCCTTCCAAACTTGTTCGTTTCCAATCTTCCTTGTGATTGAGGTGGTGCGGGAAGCATTCTCGTTGGTATTGGAGAATTTTCGGCACGGCTCTTTCAATATTTCCCATCATTCAAATTCCCCGCGCGCGCGTTGCTTACTGTAGTACCGGAATTCGAAGCATACAGCTTCAATAAAAAAATAGTTACTGACATAGAAGTATATGAGCTCTTCACGTCACGTGGAGTACCCTTCTGAAGGTTGATTTCCCAGTTCAATATCGGTAGACGCTTAGCGTTTCTCAATAAATTTGCTTATTATGCGTGGTTTGAGTAGGATAACCGCGAAATTTTTTACAACCCCTCAGGCACGGAATGCGCTTCTCGCGCTCAGGGTCGGGCGCTATCCTGCGAGGCTCCTCAGACCCGGCGAGAGCGTAGGAGGTGGAGAGGGAGCCCCTCTTGGAGCGGGTGGCCGCGGCGCGAAACCGCACTGCTGGTGGGCCCTTCTTGAACCTGCTGGTCACCCCTCGCTTCGTTACAGGGCTAGGGGAACCCTCCACTATCCTCTTCGATTCCTAGGACTTTCCATCAATTATAGTCGCATAATACGACTTGTTCATAGTATTTTGGGAAACCACTGCATACTGGCATCGTTTAATCTCGCCGTCTCGCCTCGAAATGAAACATAAGGCCAAATATCTGTTTCTTAAGCGATAAACATAAAAAATCCTTATACTTAAAGCAGTTATGTCCCGATGTGTGTGTGTGTGTGTATGTGTGTGCATGTGTCCCGCATATCTTAGGAATGGCCGATCAAATTTTCTATGAACTGGTACCTACTCTTAGGTGGGTGCGACATTTATCGATCACCAAAAAATCAGCCCGAGTCACCTCTTACGTGCCTCGGGGCAACCGAGTTTGTCCGTGGAGCGCACTTTTGGCCGTGGGTCATGATAACTTCTGCGAGTCGTCTAGCGATGCAAAAAATGCAGGGCGTCATAAAAGGAGGGCAGGACCCCAGTGAGGGTGTGCAAGAAGTCATAGAAAGTGTGCAGGACCTTAATCGGAGTGTGCAGGACGTCATAGAAAGTGCGCAGGCCCTAAGTAGGAATGTGCAGGACCCCAGCGGAAGTGTGCAGGACGTCATAGAAAGTGTGGAGGACCCCAGTGGGAGTGTGCAGGGCGTCATGGAAAGTGTGCAGGACCCCAGCGGAAGTGTGCAGGACGTCGTAGAAAGTGTGCAGGACCCCAGTGGGAGTATGCACGACGTCATAGAAAGTGTGCAGGACCCCGGTGGAAGTGTGCAGGATATCATAGAAAATGTGCAGGTCCCCAGCGGGAGTGTGCAGGACGTCATTGAAAGTGTACAGGACCCCAAAAGGAAGTGTGCAGGACGTCATAGAAATTGTGCAGGACCCCAGCGGGAGTGTGCAGGACATCGTAGAAAATGTGCAGGACCCCAGAGGAAGTGTGCAGGACGTCATAGAAAGTGTGCAGGACCCCGGTGGAAGTGCGCAGGACATCATAGAAAATGTGCAGGTCCCCAGCGGGAGTGTGCAGGACGTCATAGAAATTGTGCAGGACCCCAACTGGAGTGTGCAGGACATAACAGAAAATGTGCAGGTCCTGAGTAGGAGTGCGCAGGACGTCATTGAATGTGTGCAGGACCCCAACGCGAGTGTGCAGCACGTCACAGATAGTGTGCAGGACCCAAATGGTAGGGTGCAGGACGTCATAGAGGGTGCGCAGGTCCCCAGTGGGAGTGTGCAGGACCCCAGTGGGAGTGTGCAGGGCGTCATAGAAAATGCACAGGTCACGAGTGGGAGTGTGCAGGTCATCAAAAGTTAGCAGGACCGCAGTGGGAGTGTGCAGGACGTTACCAAGAGTGAAGAATTTGAAAAAGGTTTTTAAAATTTTTAATGCTAAATCTTAACCTTTTGTGGAGAAGAAAACAGATTAGAAAACATGAATTTTGAGAAGCGTGCGACGCGTTTCGAGATTGACGCAGAACTCCTGAGACATTTTCTTGCCAGTTTTAGGAAACAAGCAGCAGGTCCACTTCCGCACCTTCTCTGTTCCCCACTCATTGCAACCGCTCAGTCATTTCGATTCCCTACCTTCCAAAAACCAGTTTTTTATATGTTGCAAGTCTGAGCTTATCAAAATCTGCACCACAAAAACATAAACAACCACCTACTAATTTCATTCATTGAGAACAAGGGCATGACGTTGGTGAACTAGGGAAACATCATATAAAATGAGAATGCGTTTGTCCTTATCGATGATAGAGACGGTAAGGCGAGATTAATAGCTTGTGAACTCTACAAATTGGAAGAAAGGGCAGTGGGTAGCGACGTACTCTGCCAATTCGAGACTTGATGCTTCGGCGAAAGCGGCCTTTATCACGCTTTGTTATCATAAGGCATCAAATTCACCTTTAGCGCCGTCATGAAAGCTTATCCGCGCAAAGGGTCAATTTGCTGAGCGGTTGGATATCAGTCAGCGCAAAGCGTGAAAATACCGCCTGCGCTAACATGTTAATGCATATCAGTTGTTGAGCGGTTGGATACCACTCAGCGCAAAGGGTGAAATTACCGCCGTTGCTGGAATCTCAGAAATTTCTACACAAATGAAAACATCCCAGCGAAAACATGATAAAACGAATAATCACGTCTCAATGTGTTTACTATGAGCACCGCCGGTATAAAACCAGCCTCATCCCACCAGAGTCCTCATTCGGCATTCTGCTGCCGGCCCTGAAAGGTGACTTCGGGTCACTCTCCGGAGGCCAGCATAATTTTGGTTGCTGGGAGGATACAGTGGGTATCCTCACGACGGGGGACGAGTTACGCCGGGGGCCGCAGAGGGTGGCTCCTCACCGCAGACCTCGGTGAAGATTACGCTCATGTTGCGGACAAGGGGGCTTCCTTGCTGTGGACCTTCAAATTCGTGAAATTCCGGGTAAATTCACCCATTTTTCGAGGTTAATTCACCTCATTTTCGGGGTAAATTGGACCCTCTCTCGCTGCCAGTTCGCACCATTTTCACGGGAAATTCACCTCATTCTCACCTCTCCTAGCGGCAAATTCACCCATACAGTGAATTTAGCGCGGCAAATTAAGACTTCATGCCGACTTGTACATGAGCATCAAGTCTCTTTTGCTGCGGCATCAAGTCTCGAATTGGCAGAGTAAGGGAAGGAAGTGCAGAAGGGGTTGTGAATTTTATGCCGGTAGCAACCGACGATTTACTGCTGGCTTCTTATGTTTTGCTTTTTGATCCCACATTGTGACACCCCCACGGCCTGCTGTAAATGTACGGCACCCTGCTCTGCTCAGGAGAGTCCATACCTACGTACAGCAACTTTCGGTTAGACGGAAGTCAGTCACCACCGTTCTAACTAACTAATCCGTCTCAGGTAGTTGGCTCACGCAAAAGTTTCTGTGAGCGAAAACTTCGCTAGGTCTCGCTAGTTTACTCTTTATGATAGGAATTCATCCACAGTACTCGTAAAAACAACAGAACAATGGGAAAACCATGGATTATAACAATGTACCTATTTTCAATAGACTTGGCTTTAGATTAGGAAAACACGGGAAACAATTAATCAAAAATAAAACAACAACAGGAGCGACATGTTCGAAAAAAATTGGAAATGAATATTTCAGCAATGTTTTCACGCACGGGCTTCGAATCAGAGTGACAACAAAGGATGCGTAGAGTGGACAAAATCACAGAAATTTGAAAAAAAAAATACTTGACCTAACCGCATGTCTCAGCGACTCAAAAATACGTACATAGAAGATCTAATTTTACCACATATGAGGAATTATTTACTTTATGAGGCTGAAAAAGAGAGAGAAAAACCTAAACGTTTTCTAAGAACTCAAAAACTCCCTTCTTCCCTTTTTCTCTTTCTGGAAGCGCGGCACCTGGCTAAGCTCCAGTGGCCGGGCGTGCAGGTCGAAAGAAGCTGCAAAGCACCAGAGGAGGTTTCTCGGAATGGGGCTTTCGAGAAAATTTTCGAGTTTTTTTCAGAGCGTTCTAAATTTTTGCGGTTTTCAAGAGCCTCCTACCTCTTAGTAGCCTCGCAACACAATAATTCTTCAGCAGCCTTGGGAACAATCAAATTTTAGTGAAACCGGTATTTACTAACGTCCGTCACGGCCCTGGTATCCATCACTTCTTGGACTCAAGCTCAGCTCAAGGAATCTATGCACTATGCTGAAATAGATGTTATACGTATAAAATTCAAGAGCAACGGATGTTGCCACGTGCGAGTAAATATAAAAGAAAAACCTACATCAGCTGTAAGCCACCAATGTTCGCCATCGACGATCCTGTGCTTAAAGGCAGTGTTCACGATGAAAATCGTTTTTCTGTTTTTCCGCCTATCTTGAAAACGGCCCCATGCTGATTCCAGTGGTGTCTCTGAAACCATACAAGACCTTCTGTGAACGCAGGTATGGTCCCTCAAAGTTTGAGCTATGGAAACACGGTGGACGAGTTGTTCGAGGCTTGTAACTTCCGTCTTTTTAAGCCGATCTATGCGAGCTGACCTGAGTAAAGAGAGAAGCTGAGAATGAAGGGAAGAACGGGGCTAATGATTGAAAATCATCGGTCATCTCACGATCTCGAGCATTCATTAGCTCACGTCGGTGGGCGTGTGATGCGCTTTTGGGGTTTTCAATGCGCTCGAAGTTGCAACTTCGGGCTCTTTTGGGGCTCTTCCTGGCTCGTTTTCATGCGCTCTTTCGACGTTAACGTTACAGAGTGTCACTCCACTACCCAATCCTAGTGGAATTTCGAAAACTTTTTTCATCGTGAACACTGCCTTTAAACGAGCGAATACCTTGCCTGGAAAACTTCACGACATGGTACAGTCGAAACAGCAGTTGAGATAAATCCAGGGTGAAGAAACTCACAGCGTCTTCTGCAAAGCTTTGACTCCACTCCATACGGTCGTCCGCTAACTGCCTCAGGGTCGGGAAGCGCTGCTCGTCCAGTCTTCCAAGAGACAAAAAAATGCGCTGACCAGCTCCTCGTCGCCAAATCTAAGGATGCCAAAGGCGAACTCTGGAAAAGTGATGGCATCACAAGGGAATAGAAACAGAAATGGTGAAAGGTAGTCTGCTAAAACTAACCAATCATGAAGTTTCAGTTTCACGAAGAGCTGAAGTCATGATATTTGCTGTCTTCAACCTATCGTTGTTTTCCATACGGTTAGCAACATGTTATTTCGTTTCAATCCACAAAGCGTCGATCACCTGGAATCCCGAGCTACTGATATGACCGCAAACAAAGCGAAGAACCCAAAGGTTCGGGTGAAAAAACGGAGAAACTCGGGCTTCACATTGGTCGAAACTGGTCATAAATGGAGGAATTTTGCATGAAAGCCCCAAATTATTTTTTTCGTATGGTAAAAACAGACAAATTTTGGCTGAATATTGAGGGATCACGTACTTGTCTGGTTTGATATGAAATCGGAAAATTAAGTAGGAAGACTTCGTGACCCCAAAGTTCAACGGGTTTCGAATCAAAATGAAAAAAAAAACTAATTTCTCTTCCAATTTTGACGGGACTGATCGAAATTGAACGAATCTGGGTTGAAATTCGGCTTATTTCGTCTTGAAGTTGGTGGATTCAATTTGGAAATCAGGAAATTTGGCCAAGATTCCACTACATACCAGCTTTAAAATGATTTTTTTCATGACAAATGTGGAATTAGATAGACAAATTGGAGTCAAGTTTGCGAAGCCAGGTTACAAAGCGGCTGATTGAAGTTGTGAATCGACAACAAGGTTTCGGAATGGCGAATATGAAATTCAGGTCAATGAATATGGATTGAAACAGAGGAATGTGGGCGAAATCCTCCAGTTTCAGTTAGGAATTGGCTCATTCAAGGGAAAAATTGGTGAAAAACTTCAGTTGTGTGAACTACACTAGGACGGGAACGGGCGACAAAAAGATGAATGAAAATGAAACATAGGATCTGGCTGAAAATCGCCTCCATCAATTCGTTCTCATTGCAGCGCGAACGTTGCATCGGAGCGCAGTTGCGAATCCGAGCGGGTGTTCGATACCATGCCACGCACGCTGCGTATCGTTTTCCATCTCCCGCTCGACTGCCAACTGATCCAAAATACTCCAATTCCGAGCGGGAGACGCGGAATCCGTGCCTGAGCCGGTAACACTGCTTTGGATAAAAAAAAACAACTTTAATGATACGCTTATGCATTGATCCTGATTATTGCTCAGTGTTAATCAGTATGTTCTTCTTCCGGAATACGTCCGTATGCTACAAAGCACATCCTGCACTATATCACTCCTTTCTTCATAAGCATCTCGAGAAGTGTTTCAAAGAAGCGAAGCATTAACTAGTGTTTCAGTAACGAAGGAAGAATATTTAAAACACAAGTTTTCTTCGTGCAATGCCCATATGCGCGCTGAACCAGCCAACGCTAAGGATGAGGCGTCTCGAACAAGCTGTGGCGCCTGACTCTGCCGCGGAGTCTTCTCTCTGCGCTCTAGCCCATTGCCCTAAGGGGTCGTTTATACTTCCACCGCCGGGCGACGCGGCGAAGTGCAATCCTGCAATATCGATTGTACCGCACCGCGTGTTCAATTTTGCAGAAATGCACTGTGCCGCGTCGCTCGGCAGCGGGCGTATAAACTACCCCTAAACGTCCCACACCCACGATACGAAGTTTTAAATCGCAAGCAGGAGGAAACCTAAACAGGCAGCAGCCTGTTTATCCATACGTGTTCCATCTCACCGTTATGCCAGTGGGAATGCTCTACGAGTTTCAACAAGTTTCAACTTGCCAACTTCCTGCGTATTCAGTGCTAAAAACAATGGGATAAACGGTCGCTGTTGCCTGTTTAGAAGGCCCCCGCAAGCAGCATGCTTGCGATATAAAGCTTCGTATTGTTGACCTCTAGATCTCGCTACTGCCTTCTTAGCCGCTTTTTTCGCGACTTGATACTCTTTCCAGTTGGTCGGGGTTTTCTCTTTGAGGAAAGCGTGGTAAAGAGCCTTCTTCCTTCGTACACATGCATTTTCTTCGTCAGTCCATAAACACGCTTCCTTTTCGATGTACTTCCGTCCAGGCTTTGTAGTTCCAAGAATGGCGCGAGCAAAACTTGAACTATGCTCCTCTTTGCTTCCTCCCAGCTCTCTTCGACGCTTGTGATCTGCGGTAGATGGATCTGAACAGTTACTTCGGGTGCCTTGTCCTTGAAATTCCACCACTAGATCCTTGCAGGACCTGTGAGATTTGCGCGTTGTTGTTTCGGAGGGCTAACGCTGAGCGTGCAGATGAGTGGACGATGTTGAGTAGCCACCGCCTCATAAGGAATCACTTTGGCATCAGTAACTAACGTGCGGTCTTTGCTCCTCACAAGGAAGTAATCGATTTGCGACGAAACGGTTCCACTGTGATACGTTGCTAGCTGAGAGCACCGCTTTCTATACCATTTATTCAGCAGTATGAAAAACCGTGACTGGGATGTCCGTTGCTCGCCTGTCCCACGTGTCCGTTCAAGTTGCCAGCTACAACAAGACAGTCTTCTACCGGAACGGCAGCGGTTTCACTATCAAGGAGTGCCCAAAAATAATCTTTCGTTCGTGACGAGCAGCCGCTATGTGGATCATGTGCGCTGAAGCAATGCATCTTGCGAGAATTGATGACAAAAATGATTTTCATGAGGCGGTCATCGTACCGAAAGACTTCAGAAACAGAATCACGATAGCGCTCAGACGCGATAACTCCAACTCCGTTTGTCGTTCATGGACTGCCATTGAAGATCAGCTTGTAACCAGTACCAATGTCTTTAGACTTCGCACCAGCCCATCTTGCTTCTTGCACGGCACACACATCAGTTCGTCTCTTTAAGGTGCAGCTGCGAATTCTGCCGCTCGTCCAGTCATAGATCCCACATTCAGAGTCGCGAATCGGGTATGAGGTGTTTCTTGCGAGAATCGCCGCTTCCACTGAGGACTAGCTTCTTAAACCTATCCAGAATTCGTAGGTAACCTTCACATATTTGGCTCGTCGGTCGGGCTCCGACGCGCGTCGCTTCTGAGAGACACCTTAGCTATTGTTTGGTTCCTGAAGGTCACGTCCATGGTGCTGTGACCCCGGGTTTTGTTGTCATCGACCGGCTTGTCACTGGAGTCTGGCGTCGGAATCGTAAGCGTCCGTGTTCTACTTACCCTGCTTTTACACAGAGAGTTTCCAGTGGCACCACGTGGAGGAACGGACTTTCCCACCTGTATGCGGCGAGCAATCTGCGGCGGTAATCATATGCATGGACCCTGCAGTTTGGTTTTGAAAAAAAAAAGCTAAATTAGCCTCCTTTATCTATTTAGCTGAGACAGCTGTACTCATAATAAGACATGATTGAGCTGTCACGTATTGCCAAACGTCAGAAAATTTGTTTTTCAGGAACTCAGCTAATGGACCATCATCTATCCCTCTTGGAAACGGTATGTGTTTCCGTTTCAAAGTGCTAGAGTCATGCAACAATTTAGCTTGTTCAGGTGATCAACAGGGATATCCGTGGTCTGATCCTGAAGAGCCGAGTACTATGCTTTAGAGGCCTAATTCATGATGAAAGCGTTGTCGGGGTTTCACAGAGCTCAAGAGCATGGTGGTTCATGTGTTTGATTTTTTGTTGAGTACCTAAAGACAGGGTGCGCGATAAGTTTCACCTCCGAGTTGACCATAAAATACGGAATGTCTGGTACCAAACACAGCAGCACTGTCTAGGAAGAACTCGAGAACCATTTTTCTGAGCTAGGACAGAGCCCCTCCTGCTTCAGTTGACTTTTGAGCTTTTGAGAATTGATCGCCATGAAGGACTGATACTTGTCAATTCAATCAGGAAGTATAGCTCACTTGACAGGACTTTTTCGATTATTGGTTGCTATAAAATTTTCGGGTTTCATTAGTTGACATAGAGGTTTCTTGGAGCAGGAGGCACTTACGGGACTTCAATAATCTTGTTTGCAGCCGTTTTTATCTTTCCAAGCTCGTCTTCTGTCGTTCTTCTGACACTGTGACGTCGGGTTCCTCCCCACGTTTCATTTTACTGCTAAAATTTCACGACAACGACTTTCGTAACTGCTATCCTTTGGCCGGGATCATACTTATCGCAACCAGCGACAGCGGCTGTGCACATCAGGCATATCGATTTTCGGTCGATATGGATGGTAAACATTGCGTCGCGTCGCTCGTCGCTGGAAGTATGATCCCGGCCTTCGAGGACTAGTTGTGTCGTTGTCCTCTGTATGTGTCGCTGCTGCTACGAAGACCATTATGCATATTTTTGCCTCCATACGGGTAACTCGACAACGAATTGTATCATGAATCACGTCTCGAGAGATTTCTTACGAGTGGATTAATCTAGATTACTCAGTCTTACGTAGATGTCTTATTTATATAGTAGAGACGGTACACACCAAGACTTTGTACAACAGTTGGCCACTAAATCCTCATAAATGATGTATACTCTCCTACCTCTTCTTGTTCACTGGAATGCTCAAAGAAAACCAAGGAACATAAGAAATTCGCATTTGCTTATAAAAATTATTTTATTGAGATTGGAGCATGGACAAAGAAGAAATTCCGCGACGCGGATTCTTTCGTCAAAATTTTCCAGGACGCTTCGAAGGAGGCTCTCCTTGTTGTAGAGCTGAAGAGAAAGTATGCCTACGTCTCAGGGGAAACAACATCTACATACAACAAGGTACAGTTGTGTTTGTGGCTTGCGTCCAAAGAAAAAACATTCCAATCTCACCCGCTGCTGGTGCGGGCCGTTTAAATCTCACTGGCGGCTGACGGTATTGTAAGCTGAACAGCTGCCCTATTCTCTCGACCTGAATCAATCTACTCTCGGCCGGCACACGCGACCACCGCGCCAGCCGCTGATGAGATTTAATTGTTTTTTACTCGAGGAAGCAAGCCACAGACCTCACTATATGTGCTCTCCGGGCTGCAGGAGTTTTTCGATAGAGAAGAAGGAAGTTGCGTCGGCAGTGCGACCGCGAACGAGAGTGGACATGTAGAGCTATAGAGTTCGAGAAGGCTTGGGAGGCGAAGAATCGAAGGAAAGCCTACACGTTGTTACGACAATATAGCGGCAGAATGGAGAGATATTTTCCTTTCCTCAGCACTACCAATGGAGTTGTAGTTGGCGATGCGAAGATGCCGATATGGAAGGTTTACTTCAGTTCACTACTGAATCGTCCAGCTCCATCAGTACCTGAGCTCTCGCATGTTCAGAGAGCACACTACGATGTCAGTGAGGAACTGCCTACTCAGCCTGAAGTTTTGAAACGTGTCCGGAAATGTTAATTACTTATTTATTCAAATTTACCTCGTGAGGGACGCGCTTTATGCCGAGTGGAAAGAAAGGTGGAAATGACAACATTAGAAACAGAATCTAACAGAGATCGTTTCACTTGCTGAAATGATGAGAGCTCTTCCTCTGTTTGGGGTTCGTGACTTGATCAACACCCCGTGCACTATTGTTGGGCTGAAGGATACCTGATTCGTGGAGACATGCGATCGTGGTATCTTTTCACAAAGAGTTATCCGTCACAGATCGTAAGAACTACAGAAGGATTGCTCTACTTCGTGTCATGTAGAAGGCTTTGGAACGTATCATTCTTGAGCGACCCAACATAGATACATAGTGAAGAGGGGTGTGCGGCGAAAAATTTTTTTACTGAGAATGTTTTTCGGTAAATACCGTAAAAACGGTAAATTCGGTAAAAAAGTTCGGAACTTCGCTTTGTCAGATATTAAGCTCAGCTAAACCAGTTTTAGAGTGTTTAACCGCTAACGAGATCACAGTGTCTCATAATTTCGAAATTGAACTACTTCATTACTACAATTTATAGTCGGGAAAACTCTTTTAATTGAAGGAAAGACGTTTCAAAATGTTCAGTATTTTGTCACTCTTGCGCCGGATGACACTGAACATTCTGAAATCAAATTTTTGTGTGATCTATTAGAGAAGTGGAAAGCATCTATTAGTAAGAGCGGTTGAAGGCCCATCCATACTCCTTGCCGCTCTCCCCGCTAGATTGGTGCGCTATGAGGATTTTGTCCACTCCACCACAGCTTTCGTGTTGAAGCAGCGTACACCTATGCAGGCTTCTATGTACTGTGCAGTACAGGCGTTTTCGACCCAAGTACTTTCGTACATAATGACGCAGGTATGGTTGTTACTATGCGGAACGAAATGACTGACCGGCCCGAAATCATCCGTACTCTTTGTTCGCTAGAGAGGAGAAGGCGATCCGGAGTGTGAATGTGCCCGAAACGAGGATACTGATATTTGGAGGGCGCTAAAAACCAAATCTGGTCTTGTGTTCAATAACCATTAGTAAATCCCGTTGTTTGACTGAAAAACGTGATTCCCTCAAGTACGGAAAAATTTTTGAGCTGTTCTGTATTGTGCTTGGGGAAGGGTCCAAGAAAAACGCTCGTGTACAAAAAGAGTGTGAAAAGACACATAATGGAAAAATTTAAATGTTGGTAGAGCGAGTAAGATTTTTCACGCGTGCGCAAGGAAAGTTCAACGCGTACAATAACGGTTGCAGTATACCATTATAAAGCAGAAACATACATTGCAGTTAACGAATGAGCGGAAAAATTAGCCGAGTAGAATCTGTAAAAATTTAGGTAATTCCAAGGTCAGGTCGGTGATTTAAGGGTGCGCGCGAAGCGCGCACCAGGATTTGGCTTTCATGACTTCCCGCGCGGATGCCCTACAATGAGATCACCTATTCATACCGTCACCAGAGGTATGAGCTGTACACCATTCGATGCGCTGCAAGAAATTACATATGTGCGCAACTTTTCATCCTAACTGGTCCCCGTTTTCTGAAGTTATGACCTCTCAAAGTACGCAAAAACGTTCTCCACCACCGCCTCCGCCACGGCGTCCGCCTCCACCTCCGCCCGTCGAATTCCATTTTTTGGAAAGCGTTAACAAGTCGCTTGAAAATTTGTGACTGGAGGTAATCGACCACGGGAATGCCGAAAATAATTAGCAGAACTCATCATAATGACTTCTGGGCCCCTAACGGGCGGCTCAAACTCGGAAACCGGCCTCTGAAGATTAGTCGATGAAAATGATGGGTTTTTCGTTATCAGCCATTGTTTTCTTAGAATCCATATAAACACCTTGCTTTCCAGGGTGGTGTAGTTCCAGCGTCCGGCTCGTAAGAGGACGCTGTGCGAGAGGGATGTTCTTGAGCCCGGCGCGTATTCGTTCCATGTGCACCATCGATAAGGCGTTGCAGGATGTGCTGGTGTCGGTTGACTATGCGAGACCGCAGTAGGAGTATGTAGGACGTCATTG
Source organism: Aplectana chamaeleonis (assembly GCA_029168955.1). Classification (NCBI taxonomy): domain Eukaryota; kingdom Metazoa; phylum Nematoda; class Chromadorea; order Rhabditida; family Cosmocercidae; genus Aplectana; species Aplectana chamaeleonis. The sequence goes on from JAPDOI010000651.1 coordinate 286,847, forward strand.
AACTACAGCAGGACCTCAGTAGGGGTGTGCAGGACGCCGTAGAATGTGAGCAGGACCTCAGCAGGAGTGTGCAGGACATCATGGAACGTGTGCACGACCCCATTAGGGGTGTGCAGGACATCATGAGACCTGTGCAGAACCCCAGTAGGGGTGTGCAGGACGTCGCAGAATGTGTGCAGGACCTCAGTAGAAGTGTGCAGGACATCATGGAACCTGTGCAGGACCCCAGTAGGGGTGTGCACGACCTTGGTAGGAGTGTGCAGGACATCGTGGAATGTGTGCAGGACCTCAGTAGGAGTGTGCAGGACATCATGGAACGTGTGCAGGACCTTAGTAGGAGTGTGCAGGACATCATGAGACCTGTGCAGAACCCCAGTAGGGGTGTGCAGGTCTTCATGGAATGTGTGCAGGACATCAGTATGAGGGTGCAGGACATCATGAAGCGTGTGCAGGACTCCAGTAGGGATGAGCAGGACGTCATGAACGTGTGCAGGACCCCAATAGCGATGTGCGGGACGTCATGGAATGTGTGCTGGACCTCAGTAGGAGTGTTCAGGACATCATGAAACGTGTGCAGGACCTGAATAGGGATGTGCGGGACGTCATGGAATGTGTGTAGGACCTAGGTAAAGGGTGTGCAGGACATCATAGAACGTGTGCAGGACCCCTGTAGTGACGAGCAGGACTTCATGGAATGTGTGCAGGACATCAGTAGGAGTGTGCAGGACATCATGCAGAGTGTGCAGGACCCCAGTGGGGATGTGCACGACCTTAGTAGGAGTGTGCAGGACATCGTGGAATGTGTGCAGGACTTCAGTAGGAGAGTGTAGGACATCATGGAACGTGTGTAGGATCCCAATAGAGGTGTTCTGGACATCATGGAACGTGTGTAGTATCCCAATAGAGGTGTGCAGGACATCATGGAACGTGTGCAGGACCTCAGTAGGGAAGAGCAGGACGTCATGGAATGTGTACAGGACCTCAGTAAAAGTGTGCGGGACCTTAGTAGGAGTATGCAGGACGCCGTAGAATGTGTGCAGGACCTCAGTAGGAGTGTGTAGGACATCATGGAACGTGTGCAGGACCTTAGTAGGAGTGTGCAGGACATCATGAGACCTGTGCAGAACCCCAGTAAGGGGTGTGCAGGACTTCATGGAATGTGTGCAGGAAATCAGTATGAGGGTGCAGGACATCATGAAGCGTGTGCAGGACTCCAGTAGGGATGAGCAGGACTTCATGGAATGTGTGTAGGAGCTAGGTAAAGGTGTGCAGGACATCATAGAACGTGTGCAGGACTCCAGTAGGGATGAGCAGGACGTCATGGAATGTGTGTAGGACCTAGGTAAAGGTGTGCAGGACATCATAGAACGTGTGCAGGACCCTGTAGGGACGAGCAGGACTTCATGGAATGTGTGCAGGACATCAGTAGGAGTGTGCAGGGCATCATGCAGTGTGCGCAGGACCCCAGTATTGATGAGCAGGACGTCATGGAATGTGTGCAGGACATCAGTAGGAGTGTGCAGGACATCATGCAGTGTGTGCAGGACCCCAGTAGGGGTGTGCAGGACGTCGAGGAATGTGTGCAGGACTTCAGTAGGAGAGTGTAGGACATCATGTGACGTGTGCAGGATCTCAATAGAGGTGTTCAGGACATCATGGAACGTGTGTAGTATCCCAATAGAGGTGTGCAGGACATCATGGAACGTGTGCAGGACCTCAGTAGGAGTGTGCAGGACATCATGGAACGTGTGCAGGACCTTAGTAGGAGTGTGCAGGACATCATGAGACCTGTGCAGAACCCCAGTAGGGGTGTGCAGGACGTCGCAGAATGTGTGCAGGACCTCAGTAGAAGTGTGCAGGACATCATGAAACCTGTGCAGGACCCCAGTAGGGGTGTGCACGACCTTGGTAGGAGTGTGCAGGACATCGTGGAATGTGTGCAGGACCTCAGTAGGAGTGTGCAGGACATCATGGAACGTGTGCAGGACCTTATTAGGAGTGTGCAGGACATCATGAGACCTGTGCAGAACCCCAGTAGGGGTGTGCAGGTCTTCATGGAATGTGTGCAGGACATCAGTATGAGGGTGCAGGACATCATGAAGCGTGTGCAGGACTCCAGTAGGGATGAGCAGGACGTCATGAACGTGTGCAGGACCCCAATAGCGATGTGCGGGACGTCATGGAATGTGTGCTGGACCTCAGTAGGAGTGTTCAGGACATCATGAAACGTGTGCAGGACCTGAATAATAGGGATGTGCGGGACGTCATGGAATGTGTGTAGGACCTAGGTAAAGGGTGTGCAGGACATCATAGGGAACGTGTGCAGGACCCTGTAGTGACGAGCAGGACTTCATGGAATGTGTGCAGGACATCAGTAGGAGTGTGCAGGACATCATGCAGTGTGTGCAGGACCCCAGTGGGGATGTGCACGACCTTAGTAGGAGTGTGCAGGACATCGTGGAATGTGTGCAGGACTTCAGTAGGAGAGTGTAGGACATCATGGAACGTGTGTAGGATCCCAATAGAGGTGTTCTGGACATCATGGAACGTGTGTAGTATCCCAATAGAGGTGTGCAGGACATCATGGAACGTGTGCAGGACCTCAGTAGGGAAGAGCAGGACGTCATGGAATGTGTACAGGACCTCAGTAAAAGTGTGCGGGACCTTAGTAGGAGTATGCAGGACGCCGTAGAATGTGTGCAGGACCTCAGTAGGAGTGTGTAGGACATCATGGAACGTGTGCAGGACCTTAGTAGGAGTGTGCAGGACATCATGAGACCTGTGCAGAACCCCAGTAGGGGTGTGCAGGTCTTCATGGAATGTGTGCAGGACATCAGTATGAGGGTGCAGGACATCATGAAGCGTGTGCAGGACTCCAGTAGGGATGAACAGGACGTCATGGAATGTGTGTAGGACCTAGGTAAAGGTGTGCAGGACATCATAGAACGTGTGCAGGACTCCAGTAGGGTTGAGCAGGACGTCATGGAATGTGTGTAGGACCTAGGTAAAGGTGTGCAGGACATCATAGAACGTGTGCAGGACCCCTGTAGGGACGAGCAGGACTTCATGGAATGTGTGCAGGACATCAGTAGGAGTGTGCAGGGCATCATGCAGTGTGCGCAGGACCCCAGTATTGATGAGCAGGACGTCATGGAATGTGTGCAGGACATCAGTAGGAGTGTGCAGGACATCATGCAGTGTGTGCAGGACCCCAGTAGGGGTGTGCAGGACGTCGAGGAATGTGTGCAGGACTTCAGTAGGAGAGTGTAGGACATCATGTGACGTGTGCAGGATCTCAATAGAGGTGTTCAGGACATCATGGAACGTGTGTAGTATCCCAATAGAGGTGTGCAGGACATCATGGAACGTGTGCAGGACCTTAGTAGGAGTGTGCAGGACATCATGAGACCTGTGCAGAACCCCAGTAGGGGTGTGCAGGTCTTCATGGAATGTGTGCAGGACATCAGTATGAGGGTGCAGGACATCATTAAGCGTGTGCAGGACCCCAGTAGGGATGAGCAGGACGTCATGGAATGTGTGTAGGACCTAGGTAAAGGTGTGCAGGACATCATAGAACGTGTGCAGGACCCCAGTAGGGGCGAGCAGGACTTCATGGAATGTGTGCAGGACATCAGTAGGAGTGTTCAGGACATCATGCAGTGTGTGCAGGACCCCAGTAGGGGGTGTGCAGGACGTCGTGGAATGTGTGCAGGACTTCAGTAGGAGAATGTAGGACATCATGGAACGTGTGCAGGATCCCAATAGAGGTATTCAGGACATCATGGAACGTGTGTAGTATCCCAATAGAGGTGTGCAGGACATCATGGATCGTGTGCAGGACCTCAGTAGGGATGAGCAGGACGTCATGGAATGTGTACAAGTCCTCAGTAAAAGTGTGCAGGACATCATGGAATGTGTGCCAGGACCTTAGTAGGAGTGTGCAGGACATCATAAAACGTGTGCAGGACCCCAGTAGGGATAAGCAGTACTCCATGGAATGTGTGCTGGATCTCAGTAGGAGTGCGCATGACCTCATTTTAATGTTCAGGACACCGTATGCGAGCCTCCGAATCAACAAGAACGATAGCTAAGTGCGCCAGAATAGGGCTACCGTATTCTCACTCGAGTTAGCTTTTCTAAGTTCTGACTCCGAATTCGCTACATCTTCACCACCGGTGGTGCTGTTTTCCTGCTTTGTAGTCCAGGCAGATCCTCAACTGCTGACCTCTGGGGCCGTATGCAAGAACGATCCTGTTGGGGAGGGGCGTCGGCGCCTTTAAAGATAGCCGTTGCTTACAAGACAAGACACGTCAATCGTGGTGGCTCACAAGTCAGGACACGTATGTCGTGCCCCATAGTTGTGCCCTAGCCGCTCCAGCTAAGAGATTGGAGCGGCTGGGGGCAGCGGGAAAGGCTGCTGGGGCACGACATACCTGTCTTGACTTGCAACCAACCACGATAAACGTGTCCTGTCTTGTGAGCAACGGCGATCTTCAAAGGCGCCGACTACACTGCCACTGCCCCACCTAGCGCGTTCTTGAATACGGACCCTGGAGAAGGGCAGTGTGTGAACGAAGACACACCGCTCTCCACTTCTTTTATACTTTACCCTTGATCAATTGGGAAGCATCAAACTTGTTTACGAGAGCCGAATAACATCATTCCTAAGATTACGGTAGTCCTCTTCTGGCACACTTAACTATCGTTCTTGTTCCGAATCAGACATATGGGCCGACGCAGACGAGCCACATCAGCATGAACCGGTGAAGTTTGGCTAGAGCGGCTGACCCTGGGTCCCTCCTAGACGTGGTTGGGCCACTCAAGATTTACTCATAGAAATGATGAAAAACTCTGACAAAAGATGCCTGATACTGCGCTATCAATCACTGTTTTTATAAGAGCTCTATGGAAACACTTCGATTGGTAGCCTTATCGATTGGCGGTTCATTTCATTTCGGTCTTGAATGGTGGGTGCCCCCCCCCGTCTAGGATTGTGTCTAGACCCTGTACAAATGGGTCATTTTGAAACTCAGTTCTTCATTTTTCGACTCCTTAATTCATAAAGTATATGCCTTGTATCTTATTTGTAGGAAGCCGCGTTGCAACTATTATCTTGCAAACTTAGCAGCGGAGCGGTTGTTTGTTCATTTCTACCACTATGTTTTCGAAAAAAAAAACAACTTGACTTTTAGAGCTTCACGATTTTGTAGAAGGAAAACCCTTAGAAAAAGTTGTGAAATTTCTGAAAATTGGGCTTCGCAGAAAAGGCCAAGGATTTGGCATTGCTCCAAAATGTCGTGAAATTGTTCCATTAGATTTGGTTATCAAACTGATTTTCTAAATGAGGTGAAATTTTTGAATTGATTTGGCTGTGATGGTACTATATGCAGATAACATAATCATTAAATGTAGTGAAATTATTGCAAACGGATTTGACAGGTGCTCTATGAATTATCACAGTCAAATCACGCTTCAGAAGGGGTTTTTCTTGGGGCGCATATTGAATCAAATGAGAACAAGATTAGCCTCCATTTCCCAGCTACTCAGAACTTTTTACTCAAGTTAAAAACTAACTAAAACGCCTCGAACAAGTATAAAACAATACATCTAGACACTCACAATTATAAATTCACTTATTTAATTTAAACTTAAATTGTTTACGGTGGTTTGCCTCATAGACAACTAATGTACAAGCAAAGGGGTGACGGACAAGTAATCTTCAATATATCCTGAGAATGGACAAGTATGAAACCACTTCGAGCAGAGAAGAAATGACGAACAACCAACGCTAGACATTGCATCGACTCACTACCCCAACTACTTAAAAACAACATACTACACTAGTTAACTCCTACAATGGCATGAATGTGTTGCGCACAACGAAGAGTATTGACAGGTGGGTTTCATTTTGAAACCGACATCATCCCCTCACGGTCGACCGACTGTTCGAAGACCGGCGAAGGCGCAAGTGGATACAAGAAAGAAGATCTGGATGGGTGGTATCAACAATTTTTAAAATGTAAGTATACTTTAATTTTTTCTATTTCTTAATTTTGAGGTCTTCAAAGTCAGAAAACGCAGCTAATGTGTGAACTAACTTTTGCAAAAACGGCTTTTTCCAGCGTTTTAGAGCGCACAAAGCGCTGCAACGTCAAATCTTGCTCCAGAAGAATCCCCTTTTCATTTTGAAAACGTTTTCGCACTTCTCTAAACGAGTACCATCTAATAGTCTTACGAAACAACCAAATAAATTCCAGAACTTTATTGGAACTTGCACAGTTCCACATCAAAATCCCTTGATATGAACTGATCAGATGGTTATGATAGACAGAATCTGTCATTTTTCAACCTCCGATCGGTGGGAATTCCGGAAGGCAATACACATTTTTGTAGGTATCTTTTTTCGACATTTTTTCATACTGGGAGTCGAATAGACTTTTTACGTACCATTGCATTCACCGTACTGCGAGAAACACCGAAATTCCCTTGAGACTTCAATTCGTCAGTTTTGAAGTGAGCTATGGCCACGCAGCGTTCGGGCCAGCAAAATACACCGCTAGACCCCGTTTTGGCAAAAAATCTGCTAGGTTCTGCAGTAGCGTAACATTGCATCCCTAAATCAATGGATTTGAAGTGAACAATGTGATCGCTATGAATAATTGCAATAGCTCGTTACTGTGCTTTAGGGTAAAATTTTGGAACAAAGTGCGACAGGACAAATATGCCGCCGAAAGCAACACAAATGCTCCAACACAGCAAGGATATCGTTACAACAAATGTATCAAAAGTAGTTCTCACATGGACCAAAACTCAACTCGAGGTGGGACGTGATGGTGGAGAGACCACCGGATCTACAGCTTTCTCTGAGCCAATGTCCAAATTCACTGCTGCGTTATTGTATTTTTGTGTTGTGATCTTAGAATAAATAAGTCAAATATGTTCTATTTTTTTAGTTGTTCACTAACTGTATTTGAAGTAGTGTAATAATAGATGGTGGGTTGTCCCCTGAGTATGACGGTTCAATTAAGTACAACATATGTACAAATACAAAACAACTAAACTAATAGTATTTTAAAACTAGTTTGAAAGTTGTGCATGAGCGGGGTGGAGAAGTATAATTCCACAATTGAACAACTATTAAACAATTACCGAACAATTAAAGTATCAGCTTGGAGCGACCTTAACCCTAGTAATTTTCAAGCTCCAAACAAAAAACGTAAGCCATCCGTTACTTGTCCGATAGTTAGTTTTTAACTTGAGTAAAAAGTTCTGAGTACTCGCAGTTTTCTTTAACACTATCATAACAGCAACGCGGTGTTGAGAATGATTGCCTCATTTTCATTATTGAGGTTTTCGAAAAACAGCCGCTTCGCATCTTCGATTGTGATAATACGACTGCGAGTAGCGAGGAAATGAAGGATAGGTCTAGCAACAAGAACGTTTCCATACAATGTGAACCGTGAAAGCGTTGAAGACACGAAGACATAGCGTCAGTAGCTAATAAATTTCGTTTTCGTGAATTTTATCTAATCGGTGTGGGAAGGTCTAGTACCTTAGTGGGAGCTACACTGAAAAGGCAGAATAACATTCGAAAACCTTATTTCTAGTCCACAAGGCCACGTTTCGTTCAGCATTGTTGGCTGAGGATTATTTTCTTCTTTTTGTCTTCATTCGCTCGCCAGAGGACCTTCTGACGCGTGATTAACTGTGATAATTCAAAGAGCTCCTGCCAAATCTGTTTGCAACAATTTCACTACATTTAATGATTATGTTATCTGCATATACCAACAACAGCGAAATCGATTCAACAATTTCACTACATTTAGGAAATCAATTTCATAGCCAAATCTAATGTAACAATTTCACGACATTTTAGAGCCATACCAAATCCTTGACCTTTTCTGCGGAGCCCAATTTTCAGAAATCGGTGAATTAAAATCAACGGTAAATCCGGCTAATCGGTAAAATGGTAAATGCACACCCCTGATCGCAAAGAGACGACCAGGTAGGAGCAGGACGGTTTTTGAAGGTCGATAATGGAAGTGTTCGTCGTGAGAAGTGAATCGTGGCAGCGGTTTACCGAGGCATTGCAGCTCGGATCCTGGACTTCAAACCTTCATTCGACTCTTCTCGTCGTGATCGATTGCTCATCGCTCTGCTGTAGCGGGACCTTTCCTATTCAACTTCGCCGTTCGTGACACCATGCGTAGAGTTGCAGAACAGTTTCCTGCGGACGTGATCCTAACACCATCAGGACGCTCCCTTGTCCACCTGGACTTTGTCCAGGATATTATGTTATTCATTGGAAAAACGCAAAAATGCAAAGGATTGTGAGTAGCGTTTCCTAGTCTGCTGCCGCCTATAAATACAAGCTCTGCTGTATTGCTGTCCCGACAAATACAAGCAGAGGTGGGTTTCTCAGAGGCTTCCAACGGGAGTTTGTGTAGACAACGTATCGAACTTGTGAATAATTTTTGTTATTTGTGCTGTTTGTTGAAAAACGATGGTAGTTATGCAGCGGATATCCAACAACGATGTGCGAAGTACCGGAGACGCAGATGGAAGGGTTGGTTTGCATGGAGAGGAATCCGTTTAGGGCCTATTCATACTTCAAACCTCTCGCTCTGCCAGAGCGGCCCGCGCGCAAAAAGTGGTGAGTATGAATAAAAACACGACCTCCCTCGCCTCCCGCCTCTCCAGCGCCTCCTGCCCCTCCACAGTGGTGTCTCTGGAGCATTCATACTCCCCTCTCGCACCGCCGTGGTATTTGTTATTAGCATTACTTGTTGCACTAAATTACGTCATATAAGTGTAGCGGGGCCTCAGTAAAAGCGCGCAATACGCCATAGAAAGTGTGCGGGACCCAAATGGGAGTGCCCCGAGCGTCGGGGAAAGTGTTTGGGAGCCAAGAGGGAGGACGCCAAGCGCAGGGGATAGTGGGCGGGACCCAAGTGGGAGTGCGCTAGACGCCATAGAAAGTGTGCGGGACTGAAGTGGGAGTGCGCCGAACGCCGTAGAAAGTGTGCCAGACCCAAGTGGGAGTGCGCTAGACGCCATAGAAAGTGTGCGGGACTGAAGTGGGAGTGCGCTGAACGCCATAGAAAGTGCGCGGGACCCAAATGGCAGAGCCCCGAGCGTCGGGGAAAGTGTTTGGGAGCCAAGAGGGAGGACGCCAAGCGCCGGGGATAGTGGGCGGGACCCAAGTGGGAGTGCGCTAGACGCCATAGAAAGTGTGCGGGACCCAAGTGGGAGTGCGCTAGACGCCATAGAAAGTGTGCGGGACTGAAGTGGGAGTGCGCCGAACGCCGTAGAAAGTGTGCCAGACCCAAGTGGGAGTGCACAGAACGCCGTAGAAAGTGTGCGGGACCCAAGTGGGAGAACGCAGAACGTCGTAGAAAACATACGGAAATAAAATTGGAGTGCGCGTGCGCAGATGATTGGGAAAGTTGCAATTAGGTTTGAATGTTCAATACAAGGGTCAAAATGCACGCGTCCACGCGAAAGGTACGGAAGAAACCGACAAGGCTGTCGTGCGATTATAAATCTTGGCTAAAATCTAGTTGGAGGGGGTCTTCCAAAATTCAAACCTAAAAATGAAAGTTGCCTCTGATAAGGGTTTTCCGATAGCGTTATCAGTCATTGCCTACTTGGAAAATCTGTAGAATCCACCCCTGCATAGCCTTTACATACAACAAAACCAACATATCTTATCAAACTTATCAAAGACCAACCGCACCGCTTCATTTCTAGAAACAAACCCATCGATTTTCCGCCCCTCTTGCTCTACCGTTCTTTCGACACTGGGAGCCTAGGATCCTTCTCGCCTATCATTTCACTGTGGAAAGTCAACGAGGATGAGCATCGTGAACGCTGCCTTTAAAGGCACTGTTCGCGATAAACTTCATCCTCGAATTTTCCATGACAAACGCTTCTCGTAGCTCTCAGAAGCAGAACAGCGTCGGAAAAACGGGACGAAAAGCTACCCAGGAGCCGCAAAACGGCTTAGAAAAGTGGGAAAACCCCGCCAATGTGGGCAAGTCCCGCCTCTTTCCGCCCCTCGACGTGAACAAAGGATCACTCGAAATCGTGAGTTGAGCGATGGTTTCCGATCAAAAGCCACGTTCTTCCCTTCATTCTCAACTTCTCTCTTTACTCAGGCCAGCTCGCATACATCGGCTGCAAAAGACGGAAGTTACAAGCCTCGGACAACTCGTCCACCATGCTTCCCTAGCTCAACTTTTGAGGGACCATAACTCCATTCCCAGAAGGTCTTGTACGATTCCAGAAGCATCATTGGAATCAGAATGGGACCGGTTTCAAGATAGGCAAAACAACAGAAAAGCGATTTTTATCGCGAACAGTGCCTTTAAAGGCACAGAACACCAAGAAAAATAATTTTCAGATTTTGTGCTTATCTTGGAGAAAGTCAAACGCTGATCACAGTGGTATCTCTGAAATTGTCCAAGACCCGCTTTGAACAGAGTTATGGCTCTTCAAAGATACCTAGATTTTGTGGGTGAAAATTGGTGGACGAGTTGTCTTAGGCCTGTATTTCTCTTCATTCGCAATCCATGCGCGAGAAAAAGCCAGAATAAGGAGACAGTCCGGTAATGGACTGAAGAACGACAACTCGTTGGAATTCATCCATCCATCGAGCCGCTATCGAGTTCGAAAATCTGTTAGGGGGTCGGGCCTGTGGTGGTGAGCGAAGGGGGTCGGGCCTGTGGTAGTCGCTTATATCTCGCTTATTTGGAGGAAATGAGAGCTGGCATTTGGCACGTGTTATACAGGAGGGGTCTTCCACACAACTACATTGTAATCTCAAAATTCATATCTGAGGGTGTACTGTACCTTTAACGTAAGGGAGGAGGCTGCATCTCTCAACCCTTCTCAAGCGGCAAGAAAAGGTCGACTGACCGCTTGGGCATATACTAAAAATAACGCCAAATCGTTCTGTAAAACGCGCTCTAAGAATGTTTTGAGATTCTCTTTGGAAACGGTCACCTTTTATAGCCCTTTCCTATCCACTTTCCCTTTTAAAGGCAGAGTTCATGATAAAAAAAAACGGCTCTTGTGGAATCCTCATGATAATGTAGATCTGGCCATCGCAAATGTGAAAATATGTGAGATTTGTGAGAAAATACGGGCAGGAGCAAGTTATGATGGCTAAATGATGAATGTCCGCCCGCCCCCAATTAACGAAATCCTTATAAATGCTTGCTTTGCCGCCTTTATATTTCTCGTTTTTTCGACTTTTCTTTTATTTTCACTTTTGTGATGGCCAGATCCACCTTCTCGTGAGGACGGAACAGAACCGTTTCTAACGAGAACCCTCCATTTAATTAATGGACTCAGCTTTATAGTGCCCGACCAAATACATCAAATTAGTATGCAGTGCATCAGCGGTGTGTACACTTTGTTCATTAAAAAGACGTTTTGATGGAGGAAAGCGTTTTGACAAAATTCTGGATCGATCTTATTGTTGTTAGAGCTTGATTTCGTTATTCGATTGCAATTAGTACCGTCTTCCTCCAAAGCCACCTCCACCTCCCTGAAAATAGAAGTGGAAGATCGTTCGCGTCAGTGTCAATTCTTCTAATAAAAATTTTTGAAAATTCAGAAAAAAAAAACAAGAAAATGCGGATCTACTGTTGGAGGAGCCGGCAGCAGCAAGAATATTGCACCTTTCACTATCCTATGATTCGTGAATACGGCTACTCAAGGGTTCTGATTACACTAGTATCGTAGAACCGCTAACCTTCGGTTTAAAGACGTCTTCATTATTGAGTCCAGCAAGAGTCTGGTAGTTTGGATCGAATGTACCAACCATCTTCGGGCCAGCTGTTGGCCTGGCCGCAAGCTGAGGTTTTGGAGCAGCTGCTTCCCATCCTCCCGGGCGAGCACCCCCACCGCCATACGCAGGTGCACCTCCAGGCTTGGGACCACCTCCACCCTGAAGTCTAACAATAGTGGATGGTTTCAGGATTGTTTACACACGAGACCACTAACCTTAGGTTTGAAAACGTCTTCATTGTTCAGGCCAGCCAAGGTTTGATAATTTGGATCAAAAGTGCCGACCATTTTTGCTCCTTTTGGTGGTCCTTGATGTGGAGCTGGAGCACCTCCCCCAAATCCACCGCCTGGTTTAGCACCACCGCCAGGGCCGCCATCCTAAACTTCATTGGGTTTCACCCAAAACACGCAAATTAGAAGTAAAGTGCTCATCAGCAAAAAAGGACGGTCACTCGGGGCAGTTGCAGACAACACATATAGAACACATATGTATAGTTCCTTACTTAATGCTAGTCTGGGCGATGGACGAAACCCTTTCACTTTCGGCGACTCAGGCTGCGTTCGTGATGCCATCAGTCAGCCGGGTTTCACGGAAACTCAGCAATTTCTGAATGAGTCGCCTGTCACTTGAGCACAAGTTACTCCGAGGCGTCACTCAACTTACTGCTGGAAATCGCAAGTAGCATAAACAATGGGCAAAACATGGTAGTTGTGAGAATGAACACAGTCAGTTGCTTCAAGGTCTCGAGGAACCTTCTCAGAAGCTCCCTACAGGGGAAGGATCATTACATGCCGTGGCCAAACCAAATGAAGTATGTGGTTCTAGAATCAGCTTTCGACGTGCAATTCGAAATTTCTTTGCGCAGCGGCGAAACGTTTATCAGAACGGTGTTACATGCATTTTTAGCGCTTCACTCGTAGACGCATCATACTATGTAATCCATGAGTCTTCTTCGCCGTCTGGGATACACCGATGTGATTTCCACACCAGGAGTCACCCCATAGTCATCTGGTGTAGAAGTCACATCGGTATATCTCAGGAGGCGAAGAAGACTCATGGATTACATGTTATGATGCGTCTACGAGTGAAGCGCTAAAATAGCATGTAACACCGTTCAGATTAACGTTTCGCCGCTGCGCAAAGAAAATTTGATTTCTATGTCGGAAGTTGATCCTAGAAACACACATTTCATTTGGATTGACCACGGCATGTAATGATCCTTCCCTTGTTAGCGGTGCTTCGAGAAAGAATCTTACATGGTGCATGTGAGATAACTCGCGTTGCTACCGTCTAGGTATCCCCAACACATCCCTGGGTGCTCACTTTGGAGCATTGTAGAAATGTTTTCAGAACATTATGTGTGTTGTCTGTAACTGCACAACGATATTTTTTTCCTGCTGCATATAGCCCGTTTATCGACACAGTGTACTCGTAATTGCAGTCATGATCCGCGCATAGATGAGCCTGGACAGCAAGAAGTCTTTGAGACAACCGATTGCGCGCAGTTCTATGCTTGACGCGGCGCATGCTGGCGTGTCAAAAAAGAGCACAGAAAACTCATTACTTGTTTTGAACCGCCAGCAGAAGTAGACTGAAAAGAGCCTTCTGTACTTGTTTTGAGTGGAGCGGGAGCGCATTCACCAAAGCATTTAAATATTTTAGCTCAGCCACCATGCATTCCAGGTTGTTTTGATTTAATGGGGTAGAAATCGTTCTGGCATGAAACTGCGGCTGTGCAGAAGCCGATTTGAATGGTAATTCATTTTACGTACTGCGAGTCAATATCATGGATCCACCGAAAGCTACGCATCCAGGTGATCAGGCTTTGGATTTCCATTTAAGGCGTCATGGTCACTAAAGTCTTCACTGCTGAAAACCCTAGGTTGCGAAATTTCACGAGATTCACTTCAGCCAGCAAAAGGTATAAAAAAGGTCGCTTATTTCTTTCCGTAGATATGCTGTCATGGGCCAGTAGCAATCCTTCAATGGGGTGACTTTAAAGAGGCAGCCAACCTGAGGTCGGTGACGCCTAGATGCCTCCTACGGTTGCCACCTTAGAACGAGAATCATTCTCGAAGAGCAGCGTTGAATGCCAAACTCTGAAGAGTAGACGTATTTGAACCAGCACAGCACCAACCTACGAGTCGGATGCCCTACACAGCGCCTTAGACCACTAGGCCACATTTTCATGGGGCGGGACTCTTTCTGTTTTCCTAGATACACTCCCTCCACAGTTCTTCGTATTCATTGTAACTTTTATCGAACTAGCAGTAGTACCTAAGTATGGGTCTCGGGAGCGTGCAAATGTATCTATCTTTCAGATTCAATAAGTTTTCAACCTTTGATGATGGGATTTCGGAATTTTTTAAAACTTTAAAATCATCAAAGCAAGAGAATGTTAGATTCAAAAAACGATTTTGAAAATATTCTGTTGGATGACCACTTACCACTGAACCACGATACACAATACTTTGTAGTATGATTGTCGAGGAGCCAACCTCGGGTTTTTTTCACAATGTACCGAAAACTTCAAACGATTTTTTCATTATGAACTATTTTTATCTTTAGTCTGTTTCACGCTTCCCAGTCAACATAGAAAGAAGTGAACTTGAAGTAAAAGAGGAAAACGAAGTTTAGGTAAAAGGCGCACTTAGATGAACTATTGTACAGCATTTAGTAACTAGTACACGCGGATCACGTAACTTTCATGCATTTTCTGAAAAACGAAACCGTTTTTCAGCCATCTTTCTTAGATGGCTTTCTAAGCAAATCTGATTTTATTTGTGGTGAGCGATTATTGAAAAAATCTGAATATGGTTGAATATGGCCAGGGCAACTTCTAGGAATTGGAAGTTGAGCTTAGCATAGGACTAAAGCTCGTGAAATCTATAAAGGAGAAGGTTCCATGACAGCTACGTAAAATTTGACGTTAATCTCCCACTAAACTTCGCTAGGAATCTTTGAAACATCAATAAAACCGTCGAACGTTTCGCCTGTCATTCCTATCAGCTGGCAGCGGAGCTGGATGGTCGCCAGCCGGCGGGTGCAATTTTTCCTTGCCCACCTAGACAACGAGATAGGCCGCCGTGCTGTGCTGGGGTGATAAGTGGACAGCGAACTGGTCAGATAGCAAGCGCTCCACTGCCCTTTCTTGGAGCACACTTGCTTCAAAAAGTCAACACCATTGGACGTGCTCGACCCTATGACAGCGGTATCGACCCAGCTCCTCTTAGCTCCGCTCGCTATTTCTCTTTCCTCTGCGGCGGTGAGCGAAGTCACCTCCCCTTTCTTGCAGTCAGCCACCTCACAAAAGAACGCTCACTGCCTTCAGGTGGCTGACTGCAATGGTCATTAACTTGAGCCCCGCCTGTGCATTTCTATGCCGGCCCGTTCATATTGATAGCCGAGACGTGATTGACCCAGTCACCACGCAGTGACAGCCGGTAGCTGCCACCTTTCGGGGGATTGCTACTGGCCCCGGTGTCGGGAGCCTGCATAACTCTATGTTTGACCTTAACATCGCCAAAAATGAGTGTGTATTGGGAGCATTAGAACATGAAGGTAGCGTTTATTATGGAAAAACTTGTCGGAAAACTGTTGGAATCTTGGTATGCAATGGCAAAAATCACAGAATATTCACGGCAGTATCCGGGCATTGCCGCATGTGTGCCTGGTAGAGGCAGTAGGATCTAGGAAGAAACCAGATGATTGCTTGATTCTATGGCAGATCTGAAAAATATCTGTCGCTTCGGCTTTCGACCGGAACCGAGAAGGCAGGTTCTAGACAGGTTCTCGATAGAATCTAGGCAATTTATTCCAGAGCTTGTAATGTGGTGCCGGAACACGCCATCTCAATTCGGAATTCAAGGGCAGTGTTCACAATGGATTTCCACGGTTCACGGAAGGTCTGGTGCCTTCTACAGGGTGAGAGAAAACTGCGTTCGCCAAAGAAAACGCTATAACCTGATTTTTTTCTCAAATATCTTATAGCAACATTTATTTTCCTAACAACTAAAACGATAAGATTTGACAATCACAAAAGGTTTTCGAAGTCGCTCCCATCAGCTTGCATGCAGGCGGCAAATCGTCTCTTTACGGAATCGACTGTGCGCCGTAGGTAGTCTACGTCTAGATTGTCCCATATTTATTTGTGTCAAAACTTTGCACAACTCGTCCAAATTTTGCACTTTTCTATTCCTTAGTTTCTCCTCCATATGACCCAAAACAGAAAAATCCAGAGGGTTAAGGTCCGGACTGTTTGATTGGGTAAAGATTTTTTGTTAGAAAGGAGCCAATTTTGGCTTCCAAAAAGCCGATTGTCGTTTTGGCTCCGTGAGCCGGAGCCCAGTCCTGCACGGAAATCATATTTCGGTGACTTTGCTTCCAGGGGAGAACTGCTTTCAAAAGAATTTCATCTCGATAGACTTTAGACTTAATTAAAATTGTATTCGAAGCTTCGCGCACGTAATTTTCTCGCACCCTGTGTATCGAGACATACTTTAAGAAAACGAAGAAGCGGTGTTTTTGTGCTAAAAGTGGGCCACCCTGGCTTACGTTGGTTTTTGAAAGAGGAAGAGTTAGCCGCTATGAAGGAATAATGCCTATCAATGCAACCAAGCGTTTTAGCTCACTTAACAGTACTTCCTTGATTTGATTATTCGCAGTTATGACAATCTCGCGTTTTCATTTGTTTGGGAAGGTGGCGTGAGGCGTTTGGGTGACTTCAAAACGCTCGTTCGCAGCCGTAAGTTTGCCAATCCTTGCTCTCTTTCTGTGGCTCCTTCGATTCTGAGAGCCGAGCTTCCTCTCTACCCATCACCAATAATGATGATAGTGAACATTGCCTTCGATTAAGAGCCAGAATACGCTGCTCAAGACGTCAGACTGCGCGAAATCGTGCCTCTTACAAGGGAAGTGTTTTTAGTGGTGAACGCATCTGCGACAACGACTAGTATTGCAAGTATCTCTTGTGGCTCGGTAGTAAAACTGCACAGTATCCTGCCCCGAGCTGCAGGTTCCAAGAAGTTATGAGCATTTTTCAAGCTTTGCGAAAAGGCCAGGGTACCTAGGGTAGTGAACACGAATTTGGAGCCCATTTGCCAAAATTCTAAAGCCCCATGCATAGCTGGACGCTTCGACTTGAAGTCGAAGCAAACAAAGATACTGCAGCGATCTGGAGTCGCTCCATGCCGCAACCTGAATTCGCTTCGTCCACTGATTTCGAGTCGGTCGGGCGGACGCAATTTCGCGTAAAAAAGACGGAGAATTGCGGGCAACGCCGCAGGAATTAAGTTTTTTTTTTCTCACGGCTTTTGCTGATTCCTCCTGATTTTTTTGTGACTTTCGTGCCTTTATCTTCAAGATAAATTAGTCTTGCATAGTTTTCCAACAGAAAATGGTTTCAAAAGACGATGGGATGGAATTGGCTTGAACAGCAACATAAAGCTACCACTAAAGTTAGTAATTGCTGGAAGCTCTGCATGAAATGTGATTTTTCGGTAGCCTTATTAAATTTTCTCACCTCTATAATCGTAAATGTGTAAATGTAGTTTTTCCCTTTCACATGCCGTCTTTAATGTGAATGAACTATGACGTCCGCAATTTGGCCCCGAATATGTACCTCGTGTCTTGACGAAAGATTACGGCCTAGTCGCTTCGACTAGACGAATCGCTTCCATCATGGGAGCGACGCGACTAGTCGAAGCGACCTAACAAATACAAGCATGTCGCTTCGACCACCTATGAAATAGCCTAGTCGCTCGGCGATCCCGACTGAAACTGCAAACTGTTCCGACCCGTCGCGACGCGCAAGATCTGTTGACGCGACGGAGTTTGTAACTGTTGGCAATGCCGCGACCAGCCGAAGCGACCAGGAACGAATGGGGCTTGAGGTTTGCTGTGGGTTACGCTAGGTACAATGCCTTTCAGGGGACAGAACCTATCTTAGCATTTCGAAAACATTAAATTCATATTCACCACCCCGAATAACTCCCGTATACAAATTTGAGTCAAATCTGCGACTTTGACCAAACTACCGTATACCAACCGTAATCTGCCGTAATCTTTCGAATATCGATAAACGATCTTCAGTCGGGTTTGGCACTCCAATTAACTCATAGAGAGAGATTTTGAGCCATTTCTGTCGAAGCGTTCCGGAAATCGTTTAAAGTCACATTTTGCCCTAAAAATTCCCCCGATGTGAGGCTTTGAACGAATTTAGTCGAAACCTTTCGAAAATCGACAGATAAACCAGGGGGGGGAGTTTTGGGCGCTGAACACAATTATGAGGTTAGTTTCCGGATTCTCCACAGACTAATGCGCGTTTTGGAAAGTACAAAAAGCACAAAAAACAATCGTTTTAAGTTTTTTAACTTCCTGAAACCTGCAGGTCGGTGTAGGATACTGCGCGGTTTCACTATAGAGGCCCAAGAGATACTAACAATACTAGTCGTTTTTGCAGATGCGTTTACCACCATAAACACTTACCTTGTTAGTGCAATGACGATGTGCACATCATTCGAAAACAGGCTGCAAACAAAAACAAGTTCTTGCAGTCTAGTGTTAAGATGAAGTAAGACTGATGCATATTATCTTCCTGATCTGCCCACATGATTACTAACGCAATTATCTGCCGCGTGAGTGTACCCCATTCACCGGCTGAGGAACCTGTGAATACCGGAACTCGCGCGGGTACAATGTATAGTCAGCCGATATTGCTGGTCCCTTCAAGCGGTGTTACTGTCTCACCAGTTGCGGGCGGCGATTATGGCAAAATAGGAAACTGCTGATTTCAAACTTCTGACCAAAAGGACATAACGTCGGCACGGACCCGGTAGAGACTTCGCGTTCACTGTTGAAGGTTGGCGCGAACTCGGTGCCGTATGCTATGTATAACATAAGTGCACCGAGTTTGCACCAACCTCCAATGGGAAACGCAAAGTCTCTTCAGGTTCCATGCCGATGTTACTTGCTGCTGACAGACTGCAAAACGCAGACTTCTTCACGAATATCTCAGATCTCGTAATTCGCTTTGGTTTCACATAACGTTACTTCCGGAATAAGAAGCCGGCGGCGCTAAGTTGGGGCGGGCGCGACGGGCCGTGCAACGCCTGCCTCAATTCAGCGTCGTCATTTTGCGAGTGACGGTATATTCACTGGTCTTTGGAACGAGTAATGAAAAAATCGCTCTAGACTTGAAGTATGCCCACTTTCTTCCAGAAAGAAATATGCCCCTAACCTGCTGCAGAAACGCCGTAGTTCGCCGAAAAACACTGAGATGGTCTGACTCTGAACTACCCCACGCTATCGATAAAAATTGACAGCAAATATGGCTGATACACATTATGGCCAGTGGATATAAGGTGCGTCCGAATGAGAATGGCGGCCCATGCTGCCGGCGTGTGGCAGACAGCCCCGCTCACGGACGAGCATGCGAAAAGTCCCCACCGCCATCGATCACGAACGGGGCCGGCACCGGCTGGCAGCAAGCACTGCTCCGATCAACCAGTGGGAGAGGGGACGGCCGTCGTTGAAATCCAATACTCGTCCGAGGGCGACACATGCGACGGCCGCCTGCCAAGCACGCCGGCCGCGTGGGCCGCCATTCTCATTCGGGCACACTTTACAGTCCACTGGTCATAATGTGTCTCAGCCCGGAAACGGTTTGCGTTTAAGGGGTTAACATCGACAGCGTGGGCTAAGGACGGACTTTTGAGGTGTTTTTTCTACACACCTCCCACGTTTCTGGCACGCATCGACCGGGTGAGATTCATGCGATCGGCCAGCACTGGCGGGGCCATAATGTGACATTGCTGGCGGAAAGGAGCTTACACTCTGCTTCCGAGTAAGGTACACATGCGGAAGCGCTCGCAGGTTTTGGTCAGAATGCATGCAGCGAGGCTTTTTTCGCGTATTTTTTAAAATATACCGTTGACCTATTCAACGGTATAATGACTGTTAGGGTTTATTATTGGAACAATAGTTTCAGATTTCATCTCCAGATCGTTATGCAGTACACATAGCACTGTGCAGCTGCATACGGTGTTTACCTACAGTATGAGGCTCTGAAAGTTTCCTCGCAAACTTCTTCTGTTACCGCTGTAATCATCATAGCTTTTATAGCCTGTCTCAACAGGATCATAAATTATTTTTCAAATTCGAAAAACATTGAATGCAAGGTAGTAATTGAAGGCAGTGTTCATGATAATCTTCCATTTTGAGATTATTTTAAAATGGCTGGATTCCTCAGCTGCATGGTAAAATATCGATCGTTGGTAGTCAAAGGCAGCAGACACACTCGAAAAAGTTGTTGAGATAACTACTCCGCCAACGCGTACCTAAATGCCTCACACGGTAACCAGAGATGCCCAGGGTTTCGGAGGCATCTAGTCTAATTTTGACACGAGAATTTACGTAAATTACGGAAAGTTTAGCCTCAGTTGGTGAAACTTTAGCTACAGCGCCCGCATATTCTACGTAGATTCTCGCTACAGCACCCGCATATTCTACGCTTATTCTCGTTGCAGCACACGGTCGACCCAGTCTTTATCTGTACTAGAAAGACGACCCCGCTGCGATCGAGCGCATCGCCGTTTCTTCCCCACGGCCTGCAGCATACCAGCAGCAAAAATTATCCCTTGCAAGGTCTTGCAGAGAGCGACACGGGGTCACCCTCCACGACCACCCACAGAGTGTCTAGTTCTCCGTGGGTTGACTGTGCCAAAACTGTTCAAACCGCATCCCTGCGTTGCGCGTAGCCAACGCGGGTTTGAGATTGAATTCAACACAGGCTGTCGCGAAATCCGTAGATTCTCGCTACAAAATTATAGCGAGAATATACGGGTTTAGCGTCAGAGAGAACAGTGGTTCGAACGACACAAGAATATGCGGGTTTTAGCTATCGTAGCTAAAACCCTTAAATTCTCGCTACATGGAATGGGGCGGCGTTTCAGGCCGCGCCCTCGGAGGCATCTAGCTACGCGTTGGCAGAGTACGTTTCTGAAGTCGCACGGCTCCTAGTAGACTGCTCACGCCGTTGGAAGCGTCAAAAACGAGTCAGAACTACTAAATTTCAGCAATGCAAATCGAAAAATTTCTGCAACCCCGCCCCTAAGCTTCCGCAACCCCGTCCCAAAACACAAACTCGTCCAGATTGATAGTACTTATACGGTCCCTTTGGCTGGTTTTTGATGCTTCCAACGAGGTTAACGTTCCAGTACAGGCTATAAGAGTATATCGGCTTCTCTAGCTCAACCGTTTTGTTGCTAATATTCGCTGTTTCAACCGCGCGCCGTAAAACTCGTCCACTTTCACCTGATAACAAAATAACCGTTATTCCTCCATTTGCACACAGTTTTCGTTCGTTTTTTTCGTCAGCTCCGAATACAACCAGCTCCAAACCTTTGATGCATGTCATAAAATCGATACCATTTTTGAGCGTGTCTGCTGCCTTTAAGTCTGAAACTGCTTGCGTAAGGATAAATCACCAAATCCCTTTATCCGCAACGTTTAGGGTCATAGACCCTTCATCAGTCAACTGTAATTCATAACATTACATCACATCATATTCAGCAGAGATGAGAAGAAGATAAGGATTCAGAATTGCACGCGTGGGTGGGCGGGGAAGGTTTTTGTTATTTATGCGACCGGCTCGTAACCCACGTAGATGGCAGATGACCCTTGTTGGTGGAATTGGTTGGCGGGTCAAATGGGTGGTCAGAAGTCGATATCATAGTCGATATCATCTACTTTGCGATGTTAACAATCTGAATGCCTCTCTCATCTCTTCCCGATTTTTCATGGGCGGTGAAAGCCGTTTAATCTCCAATGCCTCCCGTATTTTCCGTTCGGCGGTGTCCTAAATGTTCATCTCGATGATGCTCGTTGTCATGGTAGGCAAACTGTCGTGGAAGTGTCTTGTCAACCTGCGCTTCGGAAAGGCACTGTTTGGGTAAGTTTGAGGAGTTCGTAGTGCTCTCATGTGTTCATCTAGCCGATATCGCAAAGGCCTCCCTGTCGCGCCAATATAAAATTCTCCACAAGCGTCACATTCAATTTTGTAGAACACGCCTCGAATCTGACACATTTCACTATCGGCGGCGCAGTAGGTGTAACCTCTCATCATACATCTGTCTTCGTACAGTCTTGACGACGTGAGGAGCTGTTGAAGCGTTGGCGGAGGGCGGGAAACCAAACGGAGAAGTAGGGCGGATCTCCGCACAACCATGTTCACATCCTAGGCGAACGACTCGCTAACGTAAGGGAGGACTAGACTGGTGTTAAACAGAGAGTGCCGATATGGTCGCCAGGTCTGGACGTTGTTTTCCACATAGCCGTTTTCATTCAGAATGAGCGCTATTCGTCTCTCCACCTCTTCCTTCCTGTCGGTTGTCAGATTTCTTGCTGTTCGCACCAAATTCTTGATCACTCTGCTCTTCATGAAAAGAGGGTGACAGCTACGTGAATGCAGCAGGATGTTTCTGGACGCGGGTTTTGAGTACTTCGCAGTTCGCACTTGATGGCCAGAGAGCTCGACTTCAGTATTCAGGAAGGGTAGGTATTATACTTGTTATCCGAAGATAATTTTTCGGATAATGGATCGATTCGGATAATGCCGATTTGAAATTTTCCGAATATTGGTTCGATTCAGATAATGCGCTTTTTCAAATTTTCGGATAATGGATCGATTCAGATAATGCCATTTTTCCTATGATTCGGATACGGCTATCTGGTCGGATAATTTCGGATATTTTCGGAACAAAGTTGAGGAAAACGGTGAAAAATAAACCAGGCACAAGGCAAGCCTTTGAAGCCTTTCAAGGCAAACCTTTGAGAACATTCATAATTGAGCGAACAGTGGTCCCTCATTGCATGTTAACATACAAACTTCAATCTTCATATATGTATGCATATTAATAAAAATATTAAAAGAAATTTTCGTTTACTCTATCGTCTTTAGGAGGCACAGTATTATCCATACACAGGTTTTTTAGGACAACTAGCAAGTAAAAAGTATGCAAAGCGACTATACAAAAAACTTCTACACTGAATAACTAGCCACTTGGTCATGTCACTTGACCACGCCCATTTTCCGCGCCGCAACGGCTCTTCGGATTTCGGAAGGAAGGGAAAAATCCTGGGTTGATGTACTAAATAGAAGGCGGTACGAAAAATGGGCGTGGCCTAGTGCAATTTCATCCAATTTTGTCCAAAAATTATCCGATTTCACCCGAAAATTATCCGATTTTATCCGCATTCTTACCCGAATTTTATCCGATTTGATTCGAAACTTATCCGAATTTTATCCGAATTTTCGACCCGGTTCGATTCAGATAATGCCGATTTTAAATTTCCCGGAAATTGGTTCGATTCAGATAAGGCGTTTTTTTTGAATTTTCGGATATCGGATTATCCGAATCTCGGATATCAGGTCGGATATCCGAAAAGGAGTGATTCGGATACTAAGTATAGTAGGTATCCATTAGATCCGGGTTCTTCAGTCGTCAGCTTGATCAAGTTGTGCCGCGCATTAAGATCCGATAGAACTTGGAGCAGCGTTCCCTGTTCGTTGGATACGATGAATATGTCGTCAATATACCGGCTGTAACATATCGCATCCGACGTCAAAGTACTCCTTTCGAAGCTGTCCATAAACAAAATTGCTAGCAGCGGGGCGAGCCTGCTACCCATTGCTAGGCCACGTTTCTGACGGTAGACGATGGTATGGAAACTGAAGAAATTGAAGTTGACAACAGCGGTGAGTGATCTTTCGATATCCTGTGGCTGAAGGCCAAACAAAAGAAATTCCGATTGATTCCGAACTTCCACAAGCTGCTACAGCTGCGATGGGGTCGACATTGGTATACAGAGAAGTGAAGTCGAAGCTTCGATATTCCACATACGGAGACTTCCAATCGGTATTCCCCAGGCGTTGTAATAATTGGTCGGTGTTCACAAGGTGCGATGGAACAAGCCGTAGAAGAGGTGAAAATATCTGATGAAGAAACCAGCTAATCGCATCCGTATGTAGGTCCATTACACGAAGATACGAAGGGCCTAGTTTTAATTACCGCGTTCGTTGCATGCTGTCTTGGGCTAATTGTGGGGAGCTTATGTGTCTTCACCAACTGATAATAGGCGGACATAGTTGGGTGCACAGAGATGAGTCGCTTGGTGATTTTCTTGTCCAATTTCAAGCCCAAAATGTGCTTGATTGTCGAATTCAATGGCTTCAAGTTGGTATTGTACTCACTCAAGGAAGATACCAGATATATATATATATATATATATATATATATATATATATATATATATATATATATATATATATATATATATATATATATATATAAATATATATATATATATATTGACTTACTTGACTTAATCGGTTGGCTTTCGCCTGACGCGGTCATTCCGCATCTTCACCGAGGTGTGCCGTCCTAGTAGTCAGCCGTGTCCAATTTTCACGGTCTTCAGCCACAATTTGAACACATTCCATCCAGCTGTCACTATTCCATTTCCTGCGAAACGAAACATCGCGCCTGAACTGTCTTTCGATGCCGAGTGACTTCAAATCCTCTTTAACCACATCCGTCCAGCACTTTCGCCTACGCCCAGGTGGCCGTTTCCAGACAGGATTTGGAAGCATTCTTAAAGCGTGTTGAACGAGACGATCCGGCGTTCTTCTTAGTATATGCCCGAGCAGTCGAAGTCGACTTTCCATTGCTGCTTGAGATGGCGTTAGGAGATGCTGGCACCTCCCTCGTGTCAAGCGTTGATGTACTGCGTCGATTTCCTTGTAAAGTTCTTCGTTATGGCATACACGCGGCCAG
The DNA here is from genome assembly GCA_029168955.1 of Aplectana chamaeleonis. NCBI lineage: Eukaryota > Metazoa > Nematoda > Chromadorea > Rhabditida > Cosmocercidae > Aplectana > Aplectana chamaeleonis. The sequence continues at coordinate 311,474 of JAPDOI010000651.1, forward strand.
AAATATCCAAGCAAACGCCTAAAAAGCTTCCTCTCCGTGCAATCCAACCTTTCCATCTGCGTCTTCGGTGCTGCCCACGTCTCCGATCCGTACATCATGATAGGGCGAATAGCGGATAGGTAGACGCGCAACTTGACTTCCTTCGCGATGGTGGTAGACCACAAACACTTGGTTAGAGAATTGAATGCAGACGTAGCTTTCGCACATCGTTGTCGAATATCCGCTGCATAACTACCATCGTTCTTCAGCAAACAGCCCAAATAACAGAAATCGTCCACCAGTTCGATACGTTGTCCGTCCACACAAACTCCCGTTGAAGGCCTCTGAGAGACCCACATCTGCTTGCATTTGTCGGGACGAAGACGAAGTCCATAGGCTGCGGCATACTTCGAAACGAGGTTCACAATCCTTTGCAGTTTTGCGTTGTTTTCAGCGAATAACACAATGTCGTCGGCGTATTCCAGGTCGACAAGGGAGCGTCCTGATGGTGTTAGGATCACATCCGCAGGAAACTGTTCTGCAACTCTACGCATGATGTCATCAACTGCGAAGTTGAAAAGAAACGGTCCTGCAACGGCTCATGCGCTTACTCCTGTTTTCACCTCGAAAGGTAACGTAAATCAGACAGGTGTACGAACTGCTGATGTTGTTAATTTGTTCATGTCCTCGATTAATTGAACAAACTTTTCCGGGACTCCATCGGCTCGCAGAGCGTTGAGCAAACGATCACGATGAGGAGAGCCAAACGCGGCTTCAAGGTTCAAAAAAGCAAGCCTCAATGGCTTTGAAAACCGCTGCCACGATTCAATTACTCTTAACACTTGGTCGATGGTCGATCTTCCAGGTCGAAAACCGGCATGCTCATCTCTGGTCGTTCCTTCATGATGTTTGATAAGACGCTCGAGAATGATACGTTCTAAAACCTTGTACATGACACGAAGTAGAGAGATTCCTCTGTAGTTCTTAGGATCCGTGGCGGATAGCTCCTTGTGAAGAGGTACGATGATCGCATGTCTCCACGAATCGGGTATCCTTTCGCTCATCCATATGGTACGGATGGCGTTGCTCATTTCACGAATCCCAGACGGAGGAAGAGCTTTCAGCATTTCAGCAGTGATGTTGTCCTCTCCACCTGCCTTTCCATTCTTCATTTTCCGGACACAATCCAAAACTTCAGACTCAGTCGGGGGTTCCTCACTGACATCGTAATGTGCTCTCTGAACATGCGGGAGCTCAGGTACTGATGGCGCTGGACGATTCAGCAGTGAACTGAAGTAATCCTTCCATATTGGCAGCGTCGCATCACCAACTGCAACTCCATTGGTAGTGTTCAAGACAGGAGAACATCTCTTCGTCTTCCCGCTATACTGTCGCAGCAACGTGTAGGCTTTCCTCGGATTCTTCTCCTCCCAAGCCTTCTAACACTCCTTAGCTCTACTCGTCCACTCTCGTTCGCGGTCACTCTGAAGCTGCCGACGCAACTTCCTCCTCATACGCTTCTCCTCCACGAAGTTTCCTGCAGTTCGGAGAGCACATACTCTGTTGTAGGTAGATGTTGTTTCTTTTTGAGACGTAGGCGAACTTCTTCTTAGGCTGTACAACCGGGAGTGCCTCTTTCGAAGCGTCCTAGATGCACTTGCCAAAAGAATCCGCGTCGCAAAGTTTCTTCTTAGTCCGTACTTCGATGCGAATAGAAACGCGTTGTCGAAAATTCCTTCTGGATCTTTCATCTCTGAGACTTGTCGTGTCAATCCTCTGGAGAGGCTGAGCCCCTCGCTTCCTCTTATGAATCCTCGCACTGAAGTTCAACAGAACAGGACGGTGATCCGAATCGAATGCGACATCCCACACAGCTCTAGATCTTTGAATGTCCGATGCTGGAATATTCCTCGTCAGGACATAGTCAAGCTGTAGTTTCAAAGTTGTCATCTTCCGCTTCCGCTGCTCTTCTGGAAATAGCTGGGTTTGTCCCTGCCACGTAAGCTGATGGCGGCGATGATTCCTCTTGAATGTCGATGCAATAATCAGACCACTGCGTTCACAAAAGTCGACAAGGCGGTAGCCATTGTCCGATGTTTGCTCCACTGGGTAGAACCATTTACCGAGTACTTCGGATTCCTGATCAAGTCCCATCTTCGCATTTGCGTCAATCCCCACGACAACAGCATGTTGACAAGGTATCCTGGCCAGCAACGTATTGAGTTCCTCATAAAACGCATCCTTCGAATTGTCTTCGGCGGTTTCAGTGGGCGCATGAGCACTCACTATCCACAGATTGAATCCTCTGTGATCCCGCAGTCCGTACGAATGCATTCCGACACGACGTTGAGCCGAACTCCTTGACCATACCATTGAAATCCTTCCTTACAGCTATTGCACAGCCTCCCACTCTCCTATCACGTCAGCGTTACCGCAGTAGATGGTGTACTCTCCGACGCTGATGACGGGTCTATCCTTGAGGCGGGTTTCCTGCAAAGCAGCAAACGGTGCATGGAAATAGCTCAGAAGTCTGGATAGCGCAGTTTTTGGATATCACTCGACGGCGATCGACAGTTCAGGGTGGCGAAATTGTGGCTTGTGGCCAAAGACTCCATGACTCCCCTAGGTACGGATCCTAAGGTGTTATGGACCAGAGGCCTTAGTGTGCCGGACGGCGACACCTTTATGCAATGTGCAGGATACTTTTCGCGATATAGTTGTGCACGCTATATCGCTCGAACGTTCCTATGTACACTCAAACGTCTGCTGGGTTCAGTAGAAGCAGGGGCACCAACGAGCAGGTACCAACAGACTTTGTATACACACCCCCATATATATATATATATATATATATATATATATATATATATATATATATATATATATATATATATATATATATATATATATATATATATATATATATATATATATATATATATATATATATATATATATATATATATATATATATATATATATATATATATATATATATATATATATATATATATATATATATATATATATATATATATATATATATATATATATATATATATATATATATATATATATATATATATATATATATATATATATATATATATATATATATATATATATAGATCCGACAGGGCTTCCTGGCACAGCGCAATGTCCCTATCTCGCGTCATACCGACAAATCCGCCGCATTTATCCCCAACACAGAATCGCACAGTCGAGTTCAGTTGGAGCGCTTTCCTGAGGCCCGCTCGTTCTGAAGCGGTCATGTTGCCCGGAGCACTAACTCTGATGTGGTTTTCGATAATGTGAAGAATGTCAGATTCTAACACCGCCAATCTTGCTGTCCATCTTGGTATTACTGTAGGAGCACAAGCTTGTTTTCGTGGAAACGGCATCTCAGAGAAACTCACGGCCCGTCCGCGGCGGAAGATGAGCTTTCCGGACGGTCCGCGGCGCTTGGCGGCTGATCCGCGGCACGGTTGATAGTGGGACGGTCAAACGGCCGATCCGCGGCGCTGTGTGTTCTAGATAGGGTGGTTTCAGGGCGCACCGGCAGTCCACCATCTCGATAGCGATCGCCCAAACGCAGCCACTTATATTTTTGAGTTGTTTTTGGATTGAACGACTCCACCACCTCATTCCCCGCAGTTTTAAGACAATTTCCCAGCCGCTGACTTCGACTTTCTCGTATTTATAACTTCTTCAAACTGTTATATCTACATGCACGCTAATTATTCTTTCTAGATGCCGTCGCAACAACTTCTAGGGCAGAAAAATTCCCGATGGTAAGTAAATTTTCATATTCTCGTTCATTTTTGAGATTCTCTTCTGATTTCGTTTTTTTTTTCATTCAAATAATTTTCATGATTGTTTGGTTTCGTAATTCTCCTCATGTGTTTTTCTTTTCAAGAATAGTTCCGGTTTGATACCGACTTCGATCGGTTTCGGCATGAAACCAGATCTACCCTAGAAAACCAAACAATCATATAAATCACTGGAATGTAAGGAAAAAAAAAACAAAAAGAGAGAATAACAAAAATAAACGTGAAAATGAAAAATTACCTACCACCGTGAATTTTTTCTCCCCTAGAATTTGTTGCGGAGGCATCTGGAAGAAAAAAATTGGTGTGCATGTAGATATAACACTTTATTATATGAAAAAACACAGAAGGACGGGTTTAGTCACAGAATCCAAGAAAATTGAAGAAAACGAAAAAGACACCTACAATCAGCTGATCGGCTACGGCGCAGGAATCTCGTCCGGCTCGAGCGCGTGCGGCCGCTAAGAGTCTCAATACGCAATTGCGGAGGGGAATTTGACGCAGAGGAGTGAAATTTGACGCGGAGAAGCACAGTACATGAACTCTGTTTCCATCGAGTGGAATATTCTAGTAGAGCGCAGTCCTTATAGTGTACCGCAATGTCAGTAGGAGCTGGGGAGGGTGCGGACTGGTCTTAACATACGGCAGTTTGTTAGTGGTATCACTCATTTTTCCGGAACAGCTTTGATAGATCGGTGAGTCTGTGTGTTCACCGATACGACTACATCTGTGGAAGCAATGAAAACAGGTGAAAATGTGAGAGCGGAAGCCGAAACTCACCGACCAATTTCAGTTATTTCGAAAAAATGACTGATAACACTATCAGGCTACAGTATGTTTAGAAGAATCCGCAACCTCACCAGGTCCTCCTTCCATTGCTGTAGACTATATATTCTCGCGCAGTGTGTTTTGCTTACGCAATTAAAATGCCCGCAGTGCCGCTGACCGTAACCAGAAAATCAAATCGATCGCCGCCGCAAGTGTCGCTTTTGCCGCTGACTGGCGTATGGGTTCTCTGACCTCTAGGATGGCCAATTAGATGAAACAGAGTCAGTTCGCCCACCCCCAGTCGACTCATTGGCCGTGAGACAGATTTCGGCATTGTAGCACGCTTTTCGCGCTAGCCTTTTACCCTCCTCAGAAAGCATCAGTATCACAATTTCGCAGGATTGCTATACCGTACTACTTCTTTTCAGAGGTATAACAGCTCAATTGACATGTAGAACTGGTTTCGACAAGTGTTACAGGTCTTCAGTCTAAACTAATATTACAAAGCTGTTGCTTAAGAGTCATAAAATATGAGCTCTCAATTTCGAGAATTCGCAGCTCATGATCATACATTAATCATTTGTTCATAATCATAATTATACATCACCGATGTCTAAAATATTGCAATAAAATATAATATTTTCACAATACTTCTTCAGCGATACATTTCACAGTTGTACAGCTAAACTATACCGAATCCAATTATGCATGCTAATCGAGCTGTTCTACTCTTGAAATTAACTCGTACGATGGAGAAGTCCTGCAAAATTGTGATATTGAGGCTTTCTGAGAAGTATGGAATGCTAGCGCGAAAAGCGTACTCCAATGCCAAAATCTGTCCCACGGCCAATGAGTCGATCGGGGTGGGCTGGATAACATTATTCAAAAGGACGGTCCGCGGCGGCTCTCAGGACGGTCCGCGGCGCCTGCAGGACCATCCGCGGCGCTCGCAAGATGGTCCGCGGCGCATTGACGGCGCATCCGCGGCTTCGGTGAAGGATCGTCCGGTCGTCGGCCGCGGACGATCCTGCGAAAGCGCTGCGGATCGTCCTTGGACTTCTCTGAGATTCTCGCTATTAGCTGTTCCTGACGGGTGGGTGCGGTCGATCCAATTTGTTCTTTCCTCCTTTGGGCATATGCGTATCTTTGTAAAGCAGTGGTCACTTCCGTCTTCACCTTCTCACTGAGGAGTGGACGGGGAGCAAAACTTGGATCCAGGTTTAATGCTGCTTCCACATCATCGCCAATAACGCTTTCGTCAATAATGGTGCAACGGCTCGGAGGTACAGCATGCATTAGGAAGGATGAAACAAACCTTTTGTGGACCCTTCCCTAGCAGATCTCTATTCTCTTCTGCTCCGTCCTTTCCTTCGGACCCTAACTAATACTGTTTTGCCTAAAATACTCTTCCATTTTTGATTAGCCCCATTTTTTTACCGGTGACAACTACCGTGAATATGTTCATTCAGTCGAACAACTAGTCCAGGCCAGAGAATAATGTCGCTGAAATAAGGCGTTTCAGGACGTTTCAAGCCGTTTCTTCGTAATTTTGGTAACACTTGGTTGCCAACGGATTGTTCTGAGTGGAAAACTCGGGGATGAAAATCGTCGTGAACACAGCCTTTAAAAGCAGTGTTCACGATGAATATCGCACTCGAGTTCGACCCAGAAATGGGTCGGCTTGGTCGTGAGGTAACTAATAGTGAAGAAACAGGGAAGAAAAACGTCCAGAATAAGTCAAAGTAACGGTTTCTAAATTCAGGGTGTGGACGAGAATCATGGGCCCTGCTGATTTCGACAAGCGCGTGCTAATCGCGAACTCTGCGCGAATCGATCATGCTAATTGCGGCAGAGTTGCTTGGCAATTTGCCATCGAAATGTGTGCGGCGCCACAAGCTCGTCCGATTGGGGGGCGGACCGGGATAGGTAGGCGCACCGGGAGAGCTTTCAAAGCAGTCTGTATTTATTTCTGGCCAGTTTTCGTTGCTTTCTTCGTCCCTATCCTCTACAGCTCCTGCCAACTTAGTGTTTCACTCCGAGATCTCGAGAACGAGATTTATCGTGAACACTGACTTTAAAGAACGCCTAAAAGAAGCAAAAGCGCGAAAATTTTCTCGCCGCTTTCGTTTGTTGCGATGTTACTTTAAAGGCATCGTACACGATGAAAACAATACTTGGGATTTTGACTTTTTCGTGTTGTTATATCCCTATAGTGACTGAAGATTGCAAAAAGCCCCCTCAAAAACGTCAACTTTTCAAGAAAAACCCATATCAAAAAAGCTTAATACAAATTTTAAGTTCCCGCCGACATAAACTTGAGATAGTAGCGCGAAGAACGCAAGGAACACTTTTACGATTCATTCCTTGGCGCAGCGTTGGAAGCAATTCACCGAGGACGCCATTCAAACGAGCGATCATTTTTCCTCGAACGAAACTAAAAAGGGTTACTAGCCTGCTACATCCATTGCTGTCAGCTGCTTTCGATCGATGCCGAACGTGAAATCGAGTGGCGTGTGAATTGCGCCCTACGACGAGTCAACGCACGATCGCCGGCAGCGACAACGGAGTTTCGTTCCTTGTAACAACGGATCAATCTCAAGGCCGGCCCCCAAAACCCAGGAAGCCCTTTTGAGGTAAGCGATTCTCCATTCAGAAGCGATTTTGGAACTCCAAACTTTCTGAGTGACATTATTATGACCCACTAGTCCGACTGAACGCAAAAGCTGGATTTCGGTTTTCATCGTGTACGATGCCTTTGAATGCCATCATATTGGGTAGTGAATAGAGGGCGAGTCGACTCGAATAAAGATTACTTGAAGAGATTATTCTTCTTTTTCTGCTGAAAAAAAGAAAACACTTTTCCAAAAGTTTACGGCAGCGCAGAGGACAGTGCAATGCTTCACGCACCTCCTAACCCTTACCCAATGTAATAACATTTAAAATCACATCGAAGAAATTGAGATTGAAGAAAGAAAAAAAAAACACGAAAACTTACCGCCTCAAAGGCACAGTCCAAGCTCAGGGGCGAAATCCGAGATTTCCACATAATTGAGAAGTGTACCCACCTCGTATAACACCTGCCAAGTGTGAGCTCACGATCCCTCCCAATAAGCGAGTTATAGAAGGAAGCCACCCTGGGGAGCCCATATCGGGAAGCCACTTGGCACGCCCCTTTTGCGATCTTTCGAGCTCAACTGTGGCAAGATGAGCAATGGTTTCCGATCAAAAGCCCCGTTCTTCTCTTCATTCTCCACCCCTCTCATTGTTCAAATGTGCTGCAAATGACGGAACTTACAAGTCTCGGAGAGCTTGTCCACCATACATGCGCAACTCAATTTTTGAGAGGCCATAACTCCGTTCCCAGGGGGTCTTGAACGATTCCAGAGACAACATAGGAATGAGCGTGAGACCGTCTTTAGGATAAGCAGAAAAAAAGATTCTGAGGTTGGACTGTGCCTTTAAAGCATGATTGCCGGTCATACGAAGAATAGGAGGGTCGTTATGCTAAAGTCGAAGCCTGGTATATGTGGGACAAAACGCGCCGCCGTAGCGCACTACGACAGCGACGGTTGCGGGTGAAAAACGGAACTTGTGCACTCCGGAATAAATACACTGTATCTATTTCTCAGCGTACAAGTACCCCTCTATTCAACACAGCGGGAATTGCTGACAATAACCATACAACCGATTTCTCATCATGCTATAGTGCCTCATTATCATGGATTCTCAAGCGATTCCTTACCAGTCATAACCGTATTAAAGGCAGGGTTTTTGATTCACCTACTACGATTTTTATAGATTATTAGTAGTAAAGCACTTTCGATTCACCTACTATGAGAAAAGACGCAACAGTTAGTGAACATTGTTTTTGTGAACCAGAATGGGTCCACTTTTCCTCTAAAGCTGTATGCATACTAGAGTATGTCAACGAATATTCGGAAAACGAATATTCGGCCGAATAAACGAATAATCGAATATTCGAATAATTCGATTATTCGGAAAAGTCAATTTCTCGAATAATTCGTTTATTCGAATATTCGCATGAGTCAATTTTTCGAATAATTCGTTTATTCGAATATTCGGAGAAGTCAATTTTTCGAATAATTCGTTTATTCGAATATTCGGAAAAGTCAATTTTTCGAATAATTCGTTTATTCGAATATTCGAGCTGCCCAATATTCGAATATTCGGCCGAATAAACGAATAATTCCAGAAAAATAGGAAGCTAACATCGGCATGGATCCGGAGGAGACTTCGCGTTCACTGTTGACGGTTGGCGCAAACTTGGTGCCATTTGCTAAAACATAGATACACCGAGTTTGCGCCAACCTCCAATAGGGAACGCGAAGTCTCTTCAGGATCCATGCCGATGTTAAGTCTCCGGCACATGTCCATTTTTGCGGTCCAGAGGTGAAATGTCACCAACCAAACTGGGTGCTATCTTAGCGGTGGGAAACCGCTATGGCTAGATGCACTTGGCCCCGCCCATTTTACCGTGCCGCACTAAATTTGAGCATTACCCGGGGCTTTCCTCGCCTGCCAAAATCAGGATTGCAGCACGGAAAAATGGGCGTGGCCAGGTGCGATACAACAGTGCCCCCCCCCCCTCGCTTAGATAGCACCCCAATCTGATGAGAAATTCCGATATTGTTGGTAGATATTGTTTAGGAAATCAAGAGACTTTAATCGTATCGTTTAACAACTATGTACTTATAGACAGTGATGAATGTTGGCTTGAATACTCTTATGATTAAAATTGAGCAGGCCGTTGTGGCGATTTTTGTAACGACTAAGACCCCCCCCCTCCTGTTTTCCTTTTTTTTCAAAAAAAAATTCAGAATTTCACGACCCCTGGGACCAAAATTTTTAAAGCTTTACTTAGTGTCTAATTGTCAATTTTGTCAAAAAAGTGTCAATTTTCTAAACGGCTTCTCTGTAAATAATCTGCTTTTATATTGTTAAAAATGCATACACCTCGCACGCGACTGACTATTTCTATCTCATTTTACCTTACCATATAGTTTGAAAAAATTCTATTTTTTTTTCCAAAAATTTTACGACCCCTCCCCAAATTCTCATTTTTTTCCGAAATTTCCAACTACCCCCCGTTGTGACCAGTCACAACGTTGCTCAACCCTCCTTATGATATGATGTGATAGGTCTTTTCATGGAAGTACATTGGCATAGCTTTGATTTATATTTTTTTCTTGACCTTTTTTGTATAATACTATACAAAAAAGGTCAAGAAAGTTGGTAGTGCCGCGAAAGGGGGTTCGATTATGCGTACTCGGTCCATACTTCTCTAATACTCGTGATTGTGGCCGGATATTCGAATTATTCGTATTCGAACCATTCGAATAAATCGATTATTCGGAAAAGTCAAATTTTCGAATAATTCGTTTATTCGATTATTCGAAAAGTCAAATTTTCGAATAATTCGTTTATTCGAATATTCGGACAATTCGATTTTTCGAATAATTCGTTTATTCGAATATTCGAAGAAGTCAATTTTTCGAATAATTCGTTTATTCGACTATTCGAAGAAGTCAATTTTTCGAATAATTCGTTTATTCGAATATTCGAAAATTTTTATTCGTTTGATATACTCTAATGCATACCCCTCCCCGCCAGGCCACAAAAAAGAAAATCTACAACCTGGCAAGATAAAAACCACAGTAACCCTTTAGATAAAGTACATCTGTGTGGGAGAGCGGTGGTCCTCAACACGGCAGAGATAGATATGAAGCAGGTACCGCTTCAAAAGCTTGCTGAATGAAGTGATAAGGGTAGGTTACGGTGGTTTTTATCTTGCCCGGTTGTAGATTTTCTTTTTTGTCGCCAGGCCTCTCTCCCCAACTTCTTCCACGGAGGGCATGCTCCAGCAGAGGAACGGCGCGCGATTGGGAGCGCTTCCTTCAATTAACGGGCGTGTAGAAATCAATACCGTGGAAACAAAGGCGGGGGCTATAGAAGAAGTGGGCGGAGACATCATGCCTTATTGGCTCAATATGACTCAAATTTAGTCATTTTTGCTCGTTTTTTTTTCGCCTGCAAATTCGTGAGCGTTCTATAAGGAGTCGTAGAACCCGTTTTGAGGTCCCTACCTCAAGAATATTTGCGAGCGCGTACGCTGCCTCTAAGTCAAGCTTGGTCGTCACCTACTTCACTAGGCCATCGACTTCCCCTTTACATTCATTCAATTGTCCATGTGGTTGGGTGAGAGGAGGTTTGCCCCAGTACTCGCCGCAACCTTTCATCACAGCAGTAAGCGGCGCACTGTGAACAGAGAGATCGTGTACACTGTTGTGCGTCTATGCTCCATGTGTCCGCGCTTGAGTGCGCGGAAACGGAAGAGGTTAGCGTTTTTTTCTCAATTTTCCCGCTCTTCAGTGAATGGACTTTGCTGTTTTGGTCTATTGAGATTTTTTAAGAAACTCTCTCATCCTTTCTGGTTGCAAACTGGTATGCTCAAACGTGCTCTGACAATTCGGCGAAATGGCCAGAAGGAAAAGATCGAAACAAAAATGCTGCGCACTTGTTTAATTATCAGGTTATTCCACTGGAATAGCCTGATGATACACACTGTGAAAGACAGATTGACCGGTCCGTTCTCGTGCACTCCATCGCAGACCCATGTACTATAGATTCGTTGGTAGCTGTGCAAATCGTAATGTAATCGTAGGAGAGGTGTTGATTCCGATGGGATAGACGTTTGTTAATTGATCGCCAGTAATGCTTATATAATTGGTTCTAAATCACTGGGTGTATCGGTTAGACAATATGCATCAGCGCGAATGTATGAACTGATTCTAACCTTCCTCTGAAAGACATCGTCGTTGTTCAAACCGGCCAGAGTTTGATAGTTTGGATCGTATGTGCCAACCATTTTACCTTTAGCCGGGCGGGTGGTGGTTTCACCCTCCACCAGGGTCCCGAAACCTTCGCCTTCGCGGCTGCAAAACCTCCCGCGTCCTAAACATGTCGACTTGGGGCACTTCGTTAACGATTGAAATGGATGTCTTGATTTTCTCCAGTCGGTTTCATCGAGGATCCAGATTAAATTTTCCTTCTTCCTGTCAACCTTAAAGGCAACGTACTCGCCAAAACCGTATCCGATTTTTGCTAATTTGCGAAGGTTGGCCTACGAAGTTGTGATATATATGCTTAACCCAGAGAAGAAGGCTGTACTAATCACCCAAATTCTGATGAAAAACGTGTCCGAAAATTCCGTGGCGTCCATGTTCATTCCTTTTCGCTTATCTTGATTGTTAATGTGTAATACACAAACGTGGGAAACTTAAACGTCTGAAATGGTATAACACCTGAAACTCCGTAGGTTACCTGATTCTTTTTGCCTTCTATTGCCGGAAACTCTCTTAAAATAAGGAGTCTTCATTACACACGCTTGAGTGCGAGGATCTCCCGAAATGAAGGAGCATCTTTTTTGAATTTTCCGAAATAATCGTGGCGCTTCTGTCCCCATGCTACTATCGTTCTCTGGGCCAAACTCCGGTCCGCATTTGCGAACTAAGGGCTATTGCATCATGCGATACGTGTTAATCGTGATGGGGACCACTTGGTCCCGGCACGAAGTATCACGTGTGCGGTACAATTGCGGACCGGAATTCCGCTCGGAGAAGGATAGTAGATCATCGACCAGGAAAACGCACCTTTTTCGGGCAGACGACAGAGTCGAGTTGTCACGGGGCTATTGTTTTATGAATTCGTGACTTTGGAAGTCTCAAGCTTCGCTAATTATCTCCACTTTGTTCAGATTACATTGAATTGAGAGAAGAAAAGAAACAAATGTGCTTTTCTGCTAGGACGCTGCCTTTTAAAGGCACAGTCCAACCTGATGGACTGAAATCTGAGATTTTGTTGTGAGATAGGCCCGCCCTGCATCATCGTGCGAACCCTCAATTCCTTTGAATAAGCAGAGATATCCGGAGAGGAAGCTTCACTTTGGGGCGCCCACACTCGAGAAGCCACTTTGGCACGCCCCTTCTACGATCTTTTGAGCTCAACAGTGGCGAGATGAGCGATGGTTTCCGATCAATAGCCCTGTTCTTTCCTTTATTCACAGCCTATCTCTTTATGCAGGCGGGCTCGCATACGTTGGTTGCAAAGACGGAAGTTACAAGCCTCCGAGACAACTTCGTCTCACCATGCTTCCCGCAGCTCCCAACACCTAAGAGACCGCGCGCTCCACGTCCAATCAGTTCGGTGAGTTTTTAAACCGAATTTTTGTTGAAATCGACTATGTCAAAATGAGATATGTATGTTTATTACATGGATATCCATGTTTAGAACAATAACTCTTGTAGCACAACACTCGCCCTTCTAGGAACAAAGTCCTGAGGGAGGTGCTAATTGGGCAAGAATAAAACAGGTTAAAATAGAAACAAGTAGAAAAATAGAGATAAAAACAAAGGAGATAAGAACTTGGTGGCATGAAAGTATCCAGATATGATTAATATGCACGTCTAAGAGAATTCCCTACGACTCAAAGAGTACTTTTCCAGCATGCGTTTGAAAGATATAAGATTGTGAGGAACGTTCTTCCTTTTTACTGAATTTGTCATACTCCGCGTACCAACTCGATGAACGAAAAAGAAACGCACTTAAGTTTTTTCTGGCTCTAGGAAGAGCAAGATTTAAAGTGACTACCCCCTGTTATTAGATGCTCGCAACTCTGGAAGAAGGCTATTGGATCGGATGCCAGTGAGTCCATGAAGAACCTTATAGATTATCATCATATCAAATTTACGTCTTCTTCTAACAAGTGAACACAACCCGAAGTTTGTATTCCTTGTTGTACTGCCGGGAATCAAGTCATAATGAAAGCCAAGGGCCCTTATCATGAGCTTGCGTGTGAAACTATTTTGCACTTTTTCCAACTTGAGGCTCAGGCCCCCGTCATAGTCGGTGGATCTACTGAGTCCCACCCGGTCGATACGCATCGAATTCGTGGAAAACGGGTGGAAAAAAATCAACCCACTGAGTCCGACTGCGACCGTCTGATGCCCACCGCAATCCCCCCGGTCGATCACTGATATTTCTCATGCGTACGGGGCGGGGCCAATGCACCGACTGAGTGCGACTGAGTCCCACTGAGTCCCACCGAAGTCATCCTCACCCCACCCGGTCGATATAGGTGTTTTTCACGTGATTTGGGTGCATTTTTTTCGGCCGACTACGACCTGCCGAGTCCCGCCGCATCTCGACTCTCGCCGTCTGCGCTCTGCCCCACGTACTGCTGATACGGAAATCAGATTCAGACTTGTTGAAAACAAGAAAAATCTGCCACCAAACACGTTCCGATTCACAGCTGAGTTGATAATCGTCACTATCAATTGCGTGTTTCGCAGAGGAACCAGTTGGTGCTGTAGGCAACCGGACTCAGTGGGACTCAGCAGGTTTTTCGACGAAGTCTGACAGGGGCCTCATTCCCTTTTTACTGGGATTATATATGACTGTGCCGTATTCAAGTATTGGACGGATATAAGTTTTGTAAGCTCGCAGAAGGACAGTGGTATTACCAGTGGACAGAGCCCTGAATAGATTGTGCATTACCCTAGTGGCTTTTCCTATAATTAAGTCACAATGTGCCTCAAACTCGGATCTTCTCTAGCGAGAAAGCCCAGGTCCTTGATTTGTCTAACATTCTCAAGAACGATATCATCATTGACATAGGTGAGACGGCTATTGTTTCGGCCTAGATGCTATAATTTTCGTTTTACTGCACTCGACAAACGTGGGAGATCCCATATCTTAGACCATCGAGCTACTACCGTATTAATATAGCATTCTGAAGAGATTACTCACTGTCGTCCAAGCAAGAGACGGGATGATACAGTTTCAAGTCGCTCTCTCAGCAAAAGCACAGCACCTAACCCCTGAGGCAGAAACGCAATGGTAGGAGAGATCAAAAGTGAATATATTAAAAGTACCGGAGAAAGGACACCGCCCTGCGGAACACCACCATGGCGCGGTCCGTGGGTTAGAGATGGCTGAATTCACTCGCACCATGAAGGTGCGATCACGAAGAAACTCTTTCTATCCAAAGAACTACATATACGAGGATGAATTCCCACTGTTGTCAGTCTGGTAGCTAGCTTTTTATGACAAACCCGGTCAAACGCCTTAGCAAAATCTAGATAAACAACGTCTACGGCACTGTCGTTGTCTAGACAAACGGTCCAATCATTCAGACAATGCAACATAGCGGTTACTGTTGATTTCCCCTCTTGAAACCCATGTTGAAACTCTGAAATTATGTCGTATTGCTTTAGATGGTTGACAATGCGTTTTTTCAAAATGTTTTCGAAAATTCTAGCAATAACTGAAGTAATACTCACCGGCCTATAGTTCTCTGGGGTGCTGCAGGGGTTTTTTTTTGGTATACAATACCGCTCATAACATGTGCCCTAAAACGCGTCGGCGACGCGAAAGCGCGCCGGAAACGTCGTTTTGGTTCTGAAAACACCGTTCGATTCGTCTCGTCGCGCTGATTCCAAAAATGTATTCAGGTTTGAGAAAAAAAAACAAAGTCTCGACCTAGTTATGACCTACTTTATCAAAAAGGAGTCAAAATCTTTCAAAGTAGATGTTTTCGAAATTTTAAAACGTCGATGCATTCGTATTGTTATGCTGATTTCAGAAATGTATGCATAGTAGAGATCAGTTCGATTCTTGACCTACTTTCAACTTTTTTCAAATTCAATGAGTTCAAACTCTTTTCAAAGCTGTGTTTGGTATATGTAGGC